>AP025044.1:1020758-1261924 GCA_036186865.1 Eustoma russellianum
CCCCCCCCCCCCCTTCTTTGTATGGTATATAACCCCAATGTTTGTATCACCCTCACTAGCTTTCAGAATTCCTCTCCTGTATGGTGTCTTTTCCCCCTTCTACCTCTTTCCCAGCACTCCCAGAATTACTCTCCTGCCTGGTGTCACTTTTTTCCTTTTACCTCTTTCCCAACACTCCCATTTTATTTGCAGATGGGATCCGCGCTCTCCATAACGCGACACGTGGTAGCAGAGGGTGTGGTGAGGCTCACCATCCCCTACTGCCACGTGTCACGCGGTGAGGAGATCTGAACCATTTTATTTGACCTTTCTTTTCCTTTTTTTGGTTGAAGCAGTGCAATTTTCAGCAAAGTCATCTTCACTTCTGTCTCCATGCAAGTAGTACCACAAACGCATTTCCTTATCGAACATCACGCAAGGATCAATCTCATAGCGCAACCGATCAAGGGCTCCACTGACAACTTGTTTCAGTTGCTCCTCAGAAACATCTTCAATGAAAAACTGGGAGTCTCTCACCAATGAACAAATGTCTGATTTTGTACCCACACAATCAGGCAACCTTGCAGCCGCATCCCTCACCAAGCACAGAACCGTAAAAGCTGGTGGCCTATCAGGCTTAAGAAGGAAATGATCTCGAGTTTTCTTTGAGGGTTTCCCACAACACTTTCTTATAGGGGCAACACTAGCTTTGCTTCCATCACAAGTTGTGTAGGAAAATGCTTGATGAGGATTCTTGTATCTCAATTCTTCTTCTTTCCGAAAATAAACCGTCACTTCTTGATCTCTTGGCTTTATAGTGCAAATGCTAGTCTTGTTATTCTTTAACTCTGTAAACCTTTCACAAAGGAGAGGTTGTTGCATTAAAGCTAGTGGAGGTGGAGGAAGGCTATTGATCTCCTCATCACAGTCATTGTCACTGTCTTTCCAGCTTTCGTCGTCGTAATCATCCTCATCTTCCTCGGAACATGATGAATCTACTTTTTGTTTCCCTTTTGTGTTGATTTCCTCCACATTCTTAAACTTCTTGGAAGAGGGTTCACCTGAGCTTCCAGAGGTTGTCTTGCGTTTGTCTGAAGATGTCTGAACTAAATCCTTTGGAAACCTGAGTATGTCCATTAAGACGAAGGCTGCAAACACTGTGTCAAACGAATGCCGTTCGTCCTCTGGGATTGTCTTGACGCCATGCTTTGCCTTCATCTCGGAAACATAGGATTCTCCACCTAATGAGACAACGGACAAAGGATCATAACAAGTTAACTTTTTCTTCAATTATCAGAAGAAATGAAAATTTGCATCATTCACTTCACAAAGCAACACTAAAAGAATGGAAAAACAAATTTCATTTTTTTGGGTCCGCAATATATGTTAATTGTAAATACAAAACCACATCCTATAAGTATAACGTTGCCGCCTGTCCGCATTAACCCCCCCCCCCCCCCCAACCTCCTTTTCTCCCGAAGAACCCCACCGTGCCATAAGCAACAAGAACATTATTTTATTGACTTACACGCTCCGTCCATGACGTGGTATGGGAGGTCGGATATATACAATCATAGTTATGTGTTAGAAACACACAAAAGTTGGTTTCTGATGACCCATAATAAAAATTGCGTCAAGCTGTGTTGAACAATTGCTACCTCACAATATAATAACCCCACCTTACCATAACGTTTTTCTTATCTAACATGAATTCACAATCTAAATGACAATGTTAGAAAGATAACGTAAAAGTTTTTTTCTTCTAAATATGGTTTATTTATTCTTCATGTATATATATATTTGTGAAGATACCAATTAGGCCAACGGAATATTTAGTAACAAAATAAATTAGAAATAGAAATTAGTAGAACTTGTAAATGAATATCAAAGAGGTCCATAGGAACTATGGTTTAGATATTTTTTTCTTAGGGCACATGCAGATCTACATTAAACTTGCTTTCCTAAATTTAAAATTGCATCCAATTTTTTCTTTTTTGAGGCAGTTGTTTAACATTCGCTTCACCACTCAATGTACCAAAAAAAACAGAGAAATATTTAGAAAGAAGGAAATCATGAGTATATAGCCCTTGGGATACAAATGGTAAATCGATTACGTTGCCAAAGTATGTTGATAGGTAGGGGTGTTAACGAACCGAGACGAATCGAATACTAGGTTTTCAAATTCGGATTCGTTTAGCTAAACAAATTCTTCGACTCGGTTCGTTTAGCTAAACGAACTTTAAAATTTATTCGAGTTCAGCTTGATAACACTATAACTGTTTAAACGAGCCAAACATTTCGCAAATAGTTTGGCTTGTTTTAGTAAACGAACCCAAACATCTGTGCGAATTTGTCTCATTTACAGACAATTGCCGAACGAATATGAACCGAACTCGAACAGTTTGCGAACTGTTCGGTTTGTTGAACAGCCTTATTGATAGGCAAGATATTTTAGATTGGTCGATAACAATTAGCGTAGGCATCAAAATATTAACGAAAATAATTATATATTGCAACTTAAAAAAAAAAAAAAGAAAGACCAAGGAATACTACAAAAGTAAGGTTCACGGTTAAGAAGAATAAGGGTTTGTTTCCTTCATTAGAAAATAACTCTTGAAGTTTTGGAATTTAAAAACATAATTTTAAGACTTATAAATAATTATAAGAGAAACCTAAAACATAACAATATGAAATAATTGTCAAGTAATATCATTGTTCCTTTTACACAAAGTCAATTCAACGTTGAAATTGGCTAGTAATTTGAACCGAGATGGTGGTATATGCCATTGTATTTATCATGGTAAAATTAAAAGGAAAAAACGTTGACCTTGGTGTTCATACTTTTGTTTTCTTTTGGTCAAATTCCACATGGTTTCAGTTTAAGCAACAAACGAGAAAATCGAGATTACCGAAATCCTACCACAAATTGACAGAGAAATAGAAATCCACGTACAGAAAGAGGGGGATAGGATCACCTCACCGCAAGGGGGTGCGGTGACGCGTGACCGCGCGACACGTGGCAGCAAGGGGGGTGGTGAAGCTAGATGAGGGTCATCCTCATCTAGCCTCACCACCCCTCTTACTGTCACGTGTCGCATGGTTACAAAGGGGATGAGGAAAGTTGGAGTGATGAGATCCCAACCCGAAAGAAGGTAAACACAATAATAAATGCATCTATCATACGTCACGATGGATACTAGTACCAAGTGACAAATATACTCTAATCCGCAATAAATTCACCTAATTAGATAAGTGTAACAGCTAAATTCTCATGTTGTAACCTAGACTGTTAATAATTTGTTATCAACTAATACACTCGTGTCGCTTGAGTATGTTTAGATATCAGATTTATATGAAACATACTATTGGCCATCAAGAAGATACAGTCGCAAAAGATGGAAATGACAGAGATAAGAATGATGAGGTAGATGTGTGGTCATACAAGTCTAGACCGGATAAGAAATGAGGTATTTAAAAAAAATATTAGAGGTGACTAGTATAGAAGATAAGCTAAGAGAGGGGACACTGAGATAGTTTAGGTATGTCAAGAGGAGACAAACAATGACGTCTGTCAGAGCAGTTGAAAGCCTCATTGTGGATGAGAAGAGGAGTAAATACATGCGCAAACGGACTTGGGATGAGCAGATTATGCATTACCTACTAGATTTACACATCTCTCGGGACATGGTCTAGGATAGTAGTTCATAGAGACAGATGATTAAAGTTAAGGATGTTTAGACATGATATAAGAGCACCTTAATTAGAGTATACTTAGGGGCTTAGATACTCTCTACACTTTAGATTGACTTTTCACTTTTTTTGTTTTTGGCTTTTGTCTTTCATTATTTGTGCATATACACGGTTATGACTATTTTAATATCGGAATCTTTCTATTTGTATTTACTAAATCCCTTTCACTAGTGCACTATCACACCATATTTCTATTATTGTATCATCTATGCATATACATATAGAGCTGGGGTCTCACTGGAAGCAAATTGTCTATTCCTTGAGATGAAGGTATTGTTTGTCTGACTCTCAACATCTCCAGATCCTAGCGATAGTTTTTGCTATTGTTTTGATATACTGAGTATGTTTGTTGTAGTTAATGAAAAAGTTTGGTTGTAATGTAAGTCACATAATAAAAAAAACAAATATCTGTAGTTCACATAAGAGTGAAACCTAAGAGCTTCAAAACTTTTAAGGGGCGTTTGGTTTGTATTTGGGTATCAGAATCAGAATCGGAATGGGTATGACAGTGTACGAGTTTGACAATGTATGAGTTTGGACGTAGAAGTCATATTTGTTTGATATAGAAGTGGGAATGGATATGATTGTCATTTATGGTGTTTGAACGTATTGGAATTGAAATATGTATCGAAGGTGGGCAGCCGGAAAAATTTGACCAGCTGGAATAGTAACCGGCCGACGGTGGGCCGGCGGCATTGACCGATACATGCCTTTGATCAGCATGTTTGACCATTGTAGGGTGGGTTGGGACAGCCGGGGTGGGTTGAGAGTGGTCATATTCGAAACTCATACTCCCATATTGAAAGACAAGGGGAGCTAGTATATCAAAAAACGATATTCATTATCAAATACTCAGATACCAATCCGAAACTCATACCACCAATTTTTACAACCAAACAACGTGTATGTCCTCCAAACTTGTATCCTTAATGAAGTAACCCCAATCAAACACCCCCATAGCCTTAAAATTTTGATCGGACACTTTCATAATGAAATTTATAGCATGAGAAAAGGAAAAAAAAGAAGGAATGCGGAGGAGGTTTTTAGGAAAAGTATTGTACCAAAATCATCCGTTGCTGCTGGCAATGCCATCTTTTTCCTTCAACAGAATCTCTACAGAAGCATGAAAACTATTAGTGAAAAAAAAAATACCCCTTCTGTAAACGAATTGGAGTTCAGATAATTCTATCATTTCATAACATCAAAAGAGGCCTTTTTCTATGTAAAATTTAATATATGGCAACCTTGCTGAACACCCAATCAAATCCATTAAGTAAAGAAACCCAAAAAAAGAAAAAGAAACGCATCCTACTCCACTGAAATTCGACAGATTAAGAGAATCCAACAGAGAACATCAACCTCTATACAAATGAATCGTAATTCAGATTGAAAAAAAGTACTTACACTGAAATGGGGGTAGAAGAATATCTTTGGTGAAGAATCTGAGAAACTAAAAGAAAGAGGACAAGGCGAGAAGAAAAGAGAGAAAGAAGACAAGAAGAAAAGGGAATTGAGATGATCAGAAGTGAGGAAGAAGAGGAAAATGACTTGGGATTTATAAATGGTCAAAACAGAATTGGGTGGGGACATTTAATTCGGATACTCGAGTCGGAAATAATCAAATTATTTTGTTTAGTCTTCAAATAAGTTAAAATAGTCGTGATTATGACAGATATTAAGGTGCATGACTTTCTAATGTATTCTTCCGTTTTCACATTACTTAGATACAATGATTTTATTTTCTCAATTTGGTAGGGAGATTACATCAACAACAATATTACTCCATTGTTTTAGAGGCTTCCGCTTATGCCGGAAAATGAGAGAATTGGATGTACGCAACTTTACTCATATGTTAGAAACACACACAAGTAGTTTCTCGTTAACCCATAATGAAAATTACGTCAAGCTGTGTCGACCAACTGCTACTTCACAATATAAGAAGAGCTACGAATTTAGTGACTCATTTTGTTTTATTCCATCATATTCCAAATTAAATTTTGTCACTGATTTCATGCGAGATTAGGATGGCGTAAAAGTTTTTTTTTTCTTTTTTGAATATTGGGTCCATATGTATTTTGTAAGTTTATTTCTATAAAATATTTGTAACAAACGCCAATTTGTTTGATGCTTTCTGGAGATTGTCGAAATATAAAATCTTGAGCTACTTAAGAAATCGTTCAAAAAGCATTTTTTTATTACACTATATTTGAGTATTATCTATTTCTTTTTTTCCCATTCCTAATGCAGAAAAAAGAACTTGAAGATAAAACAATTTGAAGAGTAAATATTTAAAATACTGAATAATGTTCTTCAAAGCAGTCAAGGTTTGTACATAAGGATGCTAATGGAAAAAAAAATGGGAATAACGTTCCTCATCGTGAAATTACAATGTTATAATAATGATATAGATGGCATTTTCTTCTATTTAATAAACTATTAGACCATTAGATCATAGAAATTCAAATAGTCCAATGAAGCAAAAGGTGATTAAATTATTTTTTAAGTTGTACAAAAGAAATATCTGACGTTGTATAGACTAATGAATAAAATAGATGGTAGGAAAGTAAATTGAAACAAAATTGTCTGAGATTCAGCAGTGACTACAAAAACACTCTTTTATACCATGGTTGACTGGGCTGAACAGGCTGTCCGCCAAGGATATGATTGTTACTTAGACGATAATGCATGCCACCTCTGTTCTGCGAGACAAGAGACGCTACATCACCTCTTCTTCTCCTGCTCGGCCGCCAGACAGGTTTGGATATCCATCTCGGCCTGTCTTGGACTTCCACGAGGACTTAATACAGTTCACATATTGCTGACCTGGAACTCGCACAAACTAAAAGGGAAGTCACTCAAAACCAAGTCAGCAAAAATTTCCTTGGCGGCTACGGTGTATCACATCTGGCAGCCACGACATAGATACATTTTTGAAAAGATAGTTTTTGTATCTAGGGAGTAGTACATAGAATACGCATCCATGTGTACATAATAATGTATAATCTCTTCCCCCATATTTTAGACATAGACGATGCTTCTATTGTCTAAAATAGCTTACATTACTGAATTTTGTATGTAGATCAACATACCGTTCTACAAGTAGAAATATTGTATGTGATACATCCCTTTAATGTCTTAATATTCAGATAATAGAAATTTGCATTTCACTTAAAAAAACAAAATAGATGGTAGGTACCTTCGTACAGACTCTCTTTTCATCATTAGGCCATGACATTCATGACTTAACTTTCATGGTGCAATTTCGTAACAAGTTTTAATGGTTTAAGAACTTTCGAATGAGAATTTTAGAATCGTCAATAAGTAATTAATATGTATTTTAATAGTTATTATTAACTAACAAGATATGCAACAGAGCCGTGTCCCATGTTTTAAGTACATTTTACCTCCGGCAACATGCCAACCCCTTAATACACACACATATATGTATGTATATATGCATGTATATATTATATATGTATATATGTATTTGTGCGTATGTATATATGTATGTGTGTGTATATATAAATATGTACTTGTGTGTATGTATATGTGTATATTTATCTGCGTGTATTTAAAATAAAAATCAATAAATAAATACTATGGCTCATAAAAAGTTATCATTGATCGTCGTAAAATTTGCCTCTGAAACAAGTTGATTAGAAAAAAGGGTCAAGGCAGGGACAAAAGAGGCGTACAGCCATCCCCAATTTATATATATATATCAAAGTTCAGATCAATATTAAAATGCTTCATATAGTTCTCAAAATATATTTCATCGTAATGATTTTGTTTTTTGAACGTTATTTTACCTACAATAACGTCCGGAAGGATAATAATATGTAGTTAAAATATTGATATCTGATTTGTGTGTTTGACATATCAAGCTTTTATGTTTGGCTTTTCTTCATTTGAGTTTATTTTATGTGAATCATATTGTAAATTCAAAGATTCTAATGTCGATTTTTTCATGCAATATGATCTTCAACACATTTTTTTTACTTATTTTACTATATTTATGATCTCAATTGAGTAAATTCTCAATATCATTTGATAAACATGAAACTAAAAAAATAATAAGAATCTTTGTGAGCGCACAGTGGGGCACAGACACTTCGACAGAGTAGAAAGATTTTCCCTGTGGTGTGGAACATGGCAGAGTTAAATTTCAAGGGTGGGGCGTGATGGGGAAGATGCAATATATTTCTTCAATTCAGTAAAAATGATCGAGGATTACTTTTTAGTTCATAAATATGACGGTCTTGGTGCACTAGGCTTTCGTGTTTATACATTATTTAAAGAAAGACCGGATCGTTTCGCGATCTGACGTATGCAGTCTTACTCTACACTTTGTGCAAGAGTCGTTTCTGCAGCTCGAACCCGTGACGTCAAAATCACAAAACAAAACTTTGTCAATTATTCCAAGAACCGCCCTCAAGTTCATATATATATATACATACATATATACACACACATGTATCTATATATATTCGCGCTTTCAAGTTTTTCACTATATGTTATGTTCATTATTTCGTACATGTGCCTTCATATGCTAATAATATATAACTGAACTTGAAAACATAAATGGAAAGGTTAACAAAAATTACACTAGAGAGGAGCTCGGTAAACTTGTTGATTTGAAGAAACTCTTCCATGCATGCAGACCCAATCGGGCTTGGGCCATCTCGAGCCCATTTTTGTATCCCAGCATTAGTTTTCAAAACTCTCATTTATTGCACCTCTTTATATTTGAAGATTTCTTTATCATTTTGGTTGAAGATGTACAATCTTCAGCAAATCGTCTTCACTTCTATTTCCATGCAAGTAGAACCAGAAACAGGTATCCTTATCAAACACCACACAAGGAAAGTTCATCGCTGCTTCGGCCTGGTTTGTAGAAGGACACTTTAGGTCATCTAACCTAGGAAGCCGCTGGACTTCTGATTTGCATCCTACACAATGCTCCCTGGAACTGAAGCGATATGACCTCAGGGGCAGGGAATGGCTTTTATGCTCCAAGGATCAAGTTCATAATGCAAACGGACCAGAGCTCCACCAACGACTTATTTCCACTTGATCCTCAGAAACATCTTGAATCACAAACTGGTAGTCTTTCACCAAAGAACAAACATCAGATCTTGTACCCAAACCGTTAGGTACCCTTGCTGCTACATCTCTCACCAAGCAAAGAACAGTAAAAGCCGGTGGCCTATTGGGCTTAAGAATGAAATGATCTCGAGTTTTCCTTGACTGCTTCCCACTGCACCTTCTTAGAGGGGCAACAGTAGATTTTCTACCATCACAAGTTGTGTAGAAAACCGAATGCTCAGGCATCGATTTGGCTCAATGGTGGAAACACTATTCCTGATATTTCTCGTGTCTTTAAACCTTTCACAAGGAGTAGGTTGTTGCTGTAGAAATGAACTCAGCCGAGGTGAACCAAGCTCAGACAAGTTGCACCGATCTACGCAGAATAGTTGTTGAGCTGAGAAAAGAACGACTAAAGTCAGTCTACCGAACTGAGGTGAAGATAGGAGTGACAGAGTTGAGTAATCAAGAGGTTGAACTGAGCTGATGTAACAAAGGACTACAACCGATAATCAAGGCAGAGAAAGAATAGCTGAGGTAAAGAAAACAGAACTGAAATAATGATGCTGAGCCGAGGTGACGAGGCTAAGTATCAACCGAGCAGCAGATCAGAAGTAGAGCTGCAATACTTAGTCAGGTAAATAATTGAGGAACTATATTGTACATATGGCCGAGCTGGACTGGTAACTGTAGATAAACACTAACCATTGTGCAAGTAAGAAAATAAAAACAATCCATATAAAAACAATCTATATAAAAAGTGAACAACTGTTACACCCGAGAATTTTCGAAACTAGCCGTTAAGACATTAATTTAAAATTAACTTAGCCGTGGGTGTAACGACCATTCGAAATTAAATTAACTATATGGTATCATTTACGTTCAAGTAATTCGTAACTCCATATTGGATATATTTATTATATAAATATAAAGTAGCAAAAAAAAAAAAAAGATAGGTAACAAAGAAATAGTAATAATAATATGAATACATATGTGTTACAAAGATGCTGTGGAGATAAAAAGGGGGTTTAAACAAAAGAGAGAAAAGATAAATAACAACAATATTAAAATGTAAAAAGATAAGAACAAAAAAAAAAAAAAAAAAAGGAAATTGGAATCAAACGTGAATGAGGGGGTGTAACTTCCCCTCAAATCACGCACTACGGGGAGGGGGGGGGGGAATAAATGGCAGAAAACAACAACATAAAAGAAAGAGATGGAAATCAAAGAAATGGAAAAGGTGGAGGAGAGAGAAACGCACAGAAGAGAATAGGGAAGAAGAAAAGAGAAGAAGGAGAGGAGAGAGAAGGAAGAGAAGTCAACCGGGTATAGTTCAATCGCGTAGTATTGTCTGCAAACCCAGGTAGGTTCCCTTTTTCCCCCTCCAATTGGTACAAATTTAAGCATGCTTTGGTGATATATTGTGTGTTTATTGTTTTCTTAAGGGTCGAAATCTATAATATGTTGTTTAATCTGTGAAAAGCATGAGTTTGATTACGTTGGAATGCGTTGGATGACTGTGGAATGCGTATACTGTTTTGCGTGATTTGAATTTGATTTTAGGGAAAAATTTGATAATCAAAATCATCACACTTTTGGCATGATTAGAGATTTTAATTTTGTTTTGGCCTTAGTATAAGTTCCTATAGATTGAGAATAGGTGGAAATATAGATCGGGGTCGAAAAAACGGACGCCGAAGGTGGCCGGAGCGCCTCACGCGCCGCCCGGAGTGGCCGCGCGTGGCCTACACGCGCGCATGGGAGGCTGCTGGACGCATTTACTTGAGAATTAAAAAAAAAAAAAAAACTGTTTAGGGCCGGCCTGTCAGCGCAGACCAGACCAGCCCTTAATGGGCCGCGGTCTGCTGCCTGCAGGACCAGCCCAAATTCGCCAGAACTTAAAACAAAAAAAAAAAAAAAGAGGAAGGCAGGCTTCGCGGACCGGGCCGGGTGGCCAACGGACCGGGCCAGGAGTCGGCCAGCCCAATAAGGCGATTAAATAAAAAAAAAAAAAAAAAGTTGCAGGCTGGATCGCTGGTGGGTGATTCCGGCCAGCCATGGGTGCGGATCAGGGCTGGCGAAAAAGGGCCAGCCCATTTAGAAATGATTTATGTTTATTTTCTGAAATTCTTTAATTTTCATAATTGTTAATTAATTAATTAAAAATAGTAATAAATATAGGAAAAATATAAATAAATATCAGAAATTTATAAATAAATTCCAGAAATTATAAATGCTGAAATTAAATTATTTTCACTAAATTTCAGAAATTGTGATAATTTGTTTGATACAAATAATTAAGCAATAAATAGAAATAAATTAGGAAACAAATAAGGAAAAATATAAAATATGCATAATGAATATATATAAGCCATGGAATAATAAGTTTAACCTCAAGCAACATCAAATAATTATTCGGATAATAAATGAACCTCGAGTTGAGTGCCGGAGGATGGTGAGGATGGGCCAGGGGCCTCAGGCGTTGTGATGTTTGCATTCATGGCACGCGCATTCGCATGATGGTGGGTCGTGACGTACGGGTCACGGGCGCTCAGGATGGTGTACGGTGGCGGGGCCAAGTACACTCAGGATGGTGACTGTGGGTGGGTACGACCCACAGCCACTCAGTTAGGTCCCGGGATCATGCATTGCATGGCGGAGATATCGGCATTATGTATGACATGACTTTGTTGCGTGTGACATGCATAGTAGGACATGCATCACGATGTTGCGCATTCTTTATCTGGAGTGAATTACTTTTTCGTATTATTTCGCATGCTTATGTGATATCATGTTTTACGTGTTATGTGTTATATCATTTTTGGATGCTTGTCTTGTACTACTTGGAGGCAGGTGCCTACTGAGTGATTTCCCAGTCACTCACCCCTACTCCCCCCCCCCACCAGGTGAGCAGGAAGAGACATATGAGTACATCTTTGTTGAGGACGGGGCTGATACGGTGAAGTGGGCAGACGGATGGTCGCGCCTAGGAGATAAGAAGACCTCGCGACTGTTTGTCTTTATTTTATTGGAATCTCATCCGGCATCACCTTGTTTAGATTTTCGGCATTACGTTATCATCAGGAGTAGTATCATTATCGTATTGAGGAATCTTCTGTGACAAGGAAACTTTATGTTTTTGTATTACGTTTCTGCGCGAAAAATTTCTACGTCTTTTCGGACATGTTGGAAATTGGTGCGGCGCTTTGTATTCTCCTCAGTGAGATACGGCGGGTGCACTGTTCCCGATGTTAGGGTTCGGGAGCGGGGCGCTACAGGTGGTATCAGAGCCGAGGCTTCAGATCCGTCTCGGGAACGCAGGATTAACTAGATCACCTAGACATAAGCTATGATCATTACCTAGGAATAACGATTACACCCCTAATAAATGAAGTAGAATTAAGTTATGATCGGGTTAAGGGAGGTGTGTGCCGTTGGTGAGTTTTCTCTATTAATTACCGTCGTACCTCCGACCCTTTGCGTGAACCTCAAAAAAAAAAAAAAGCTCAAATCCATCGATCACTCTCGTTCAATTCAAATTCTCGTCAAGACTTGCGTGGAATAAATATATATATATATATATATATATATACCGCTGTGTTGCGACCAATCTGACAAATGAGGCAATAGTGGTTGTGGTAATGACCACTGGAATCAGGGGGCCATTCTTCAGGCATTGGCTGACACCGTGGCCACCTCTTTGGTGCAATAGCAGTAGTAGCAGTGGAACCAGTGGTCTCCGCCACTGCCAACATCGGATCAGAGGTCCTATTATATGGAAATGCAGGACGTCCGTAATTCGATGATTTGAAAGACCCTTCACCGGAGGTGGCGAATATATGTAACGTTGCCGCTAATAATCACAAGACCGCCGCGACGAGAGTACAATCGCGGAGGGGTACATGGTACAGGCGCCACCCTATGCTCACTAGGGATGCCACACTCGGGCCAGAGTAAAGAAAAATTATGCAAGCATGAGTGCGACAACCATGACGTTTTATGAGAGAGGGCACTAAGCAGAGGCCGGTGTCATCATCATAACAGAGTCAGGAGCATAATAAAAGGAAGCAATGACCAGTATTCAAAACCACGTGATGACTAAGACGGACGTCAGTCAAGCCGGCGACGTCATAGTAGAGTTCACCCAACGACGACCAGGTGTCAATGACTCCACATCAATACAGAGGACGTCAGCCCAAGATAAATGATCAGAATTGCGTAGCGGAAGCGTGGCTTGCTTAAGTCACGTAAGTCAGAAGAGGGGACCTTAATGGATCCTAAGAAGATTAAGAATATCGCCGAGTAGCGCTGACCGACCAAGATGACTGAAGTGAGGGGTTTTCTTAGTGTGACCAGCTGCTACACGGAATTCGTTTGAGAATTTCCGTCGATACTGGTGTCCCTGAGCAGACGGAAGCATAAGAATGCAAAGTTTGAGTGGACAGTTGATATCAACGAAAATATCAACAAAGCTTTGCTGAGCCAAAAAAAAAAAATCATAATAAAAAAAAAAAATGAAAACCTTAAGCAGAAGACCATAATACAGAATGTTGCTAATTAACTATATATACACGTACTGATTAATACAACATACTTTAACGACATAATTCCACATAACAATCACGTACTAGAACATTAACATACAAAATCCAGCATAATTACGCCAAGAGATATGACACCATACAAAAAAAAAAGGGAGAGGTATCACATAACATAATGAACTATCAATATACGACGACATAAGTTAACAATATATATATATGTGTGTATATATATAGACGCACACGCACACTTATTCATATATATACATAGATATATACATACATACATATACATACATAAGACCAACAGAAAAATATGAAGTAATAGGTAAAAGCTCACACCATATATATATATATATAGTACGACCGCAATTTAGGAGTAGCGAACACATAAAAGATATACGATAAGTCAGGATTATCTGTGCAAAAAAAAAAAAAAAAAAACACAAACCCATGACAGATAACAAACTTTGAAATTTATAAACGTTAAGTTATTAATATATATCGTGGGTTACTAAACCACAGAGTAATACATAACTCTATATATATAAAAAAAAAAAAACAACAGTCTTTTACAAAAAAAAAAAATAGACAAACACAATTTGTTACAACATTAATGATATAATGTAAATAAGTCGATTTAAGAAAACATACAAATAGATACCCAAAACGAAAAGTTAATTAAATGATTTTAAGTAACTATGCACAAGTGTACACCCAATTGAATCAAGGACACCACGACATAACTAATACAACAAAAAAAAAAACATCATAATACATAACGACAACAAATAACATTGTTACTAAGAATACAGTAACATATATATACTTACATACAAGACATGGGATACGATATAGGTATACAGTTACAAGTTCAAAAAAAAAAAAACGAAACAGTTAACATACACAATTAAAGTAAGCATGCTAAATACGAGTTAGGAGCGACATAGTATGGCATGACATCATAGGAATAGGTTAAAGTATAAATAATTAAAAAAAAAAAAAAGAGAGAGAGAGAGAGAGAGAAATTGTTGTTAATTATCTTACTTAAGCACCCAAATAAATTATATATATCTACATTACAGTAAAATCCATGCATTTATGAAATTCCTTGGGAATAATTTATATACGATAGTTGTACAATAATAAGATAAGCTAGTACGAAAAATATAGAGTATATGTAACAAAAATTATCGACGACTAACATAAGTACAAAAAAAAAAGGAGACCACCACTACATAAAGAAAGAAAGAAATAAATAAATAAATAAAACGAACGCGCACAACATATGTACCACTTAAAAAAAAAAAAACTCAACTAATATACAGTGTAAATATAATACATGTGACAGACTACAGATAACGACTGTAAATTCAGTAGCTACATTTGATACATAAGTCATACATGGGTATGACATGAGGATACACAACATACTATATGTATATCTCTCTACCCAACATGTTTAACAACTTAACGATTGAAACGACAAAACATGTTAAAAACTCGTGTATGTGACGGATAGTAGACGGAGCCACGTTGAGCATTGCATTTCATCCGCAACCCGATGAGTAATCGGAAAGGACGATGCAGACTATTGAGGACATGCTAAGGGTTTGCGCACTTGACTTCAGAAGAAACTGGGGTGGTGTGATCAAGTTGATCAAGTTTGTTAACAGCAACAGTTACCATAATGCCATCGGCATGACACCATTTGAGGCGCTCTATGGTCGTAAGTGCAGATCCCCTATCCTTTGGGATGAAGTGGGTGAGTCGCTATCACTAGACCATGGCTGCTTGAGCAGACCAAAGAGAAAGTGAAGTTGACCCGTGACAGGTTCAAACGTTGCTCAAGACAGAAGCAAGAGTTGGACGGATTCGAAGAGGCGTCCTCTGGAGTATATTGTCGGAGAAAAGGTTTACTGGGAAGTATCATCTACAAGAGAGAGTTGTACGCTTTAATCTGGAGGGTAAGCTAATGCCTCAGGACATTGGCCTCTACGAGGTACCGGAAAGGATTGGTTCGTTAGCTTACTGTTTGGCGATACCTCCGGCGCTGATCAACTGCACAGTGTATTCTAAGTTTCCTAGCTAGGGAGGTACATTTCAGACCTGGGTCATGAACTTTAAGAATCAGACCGGATGCGCCATATGAAGAGGCTCCTGTCGAATTGTAGACTGCAAATATCAGGAACTAGATGACCAGATGTGAAAGCGCTACCCCTACCTCCTCGTATAAAGTGCGACAAGTTTCGAGGACGAAACTTCCTGTAAGGTGGGTAGGATGTTACACCCGAGAATTTTCGAAACTAGCCGTTAAGACATTAATTTAAAATTAACTTAGCCGTGGGTGTAACGACCATTCGAAATTAAATTAACTATATGGTATCATTTACGTTCAAGTAATTCGTAACTCCATATTGGATATATTTATTATATAAATATAAAGTAGCAAAAAAAAAAAAAAGATAGGTAACAAAGAAATAGTAATAATAATATGAATACATATGTGTTACAAAGATGCTGTGGAGATAAAAAGGGGGTTTAAACAAAAGAGAGAAAAGATAAATAACAACAATATTAAAATGTAAAAAGATAAGAACAAAAAAAAAAAAAAAGGGAAATTGGAATCAAACGTGAATGAGGGGGTGTAACTTCCCCTCAAATCACGCACTACGGGGAGGGGGGGGGAATAAATGGCAGAAAACAACAACATAAAAGAAAGAGATGGAAATCAAAGAAATGGAAAAGGTGGAGGAGAGAGAAACGCACAGAAGAGAATAGGGAAGAAGAAAAGAGAAGAAGGAGAGGAGAGAGAAGGAAGAGAAGTCAACCGGGTATAGTTCAATCGCGTAGTATTGTCTGCAAACCCAGGTAGGTTCCCTTTTTCCCCCTCCAATTGGTACAAATTTAAGCATGCTTTGGTGATATATTGTGTGTTTATTGTTTTCTTAAGGGTCGAAATCTATAATATGTTGTTTAATCTGTGAAAAGCATGAGTTTGATTACGTTGGAATGCGTTGGATGACTGTGGAATGCGTATACTGTTTTGCGTGATTTGAATTTGATTTTAGGGAAAAATTTGATAATCAAAATCATCACACTTTTGGCATGATTAGAGATTTTAATTTTGTTTTGGCCTTAGTATAAGTTCCTATAGATTGAGAATAGGTGGAAATATAGATCGGGGTCGAAAAACGGACGCCGAAGGTGGCCGGAGCGCCTCACGCGCCGCCCGGAGTGGCCGCGCGTGGCCTACACGCGCGCATGGGAGGCTGCTGGACGCATTTACTTGAGAATTAAAAAAAAAAAAAAAAAACTGTTTAGGGCCGGCCTGTCAGCGCAGACCAGACCAGCCCTTAATGGGCCGCGGTCTGCTGCCTGCAGGACCAGCCCAAATTCGCCAGAACTTAAAACAAAAAAAAAAAAAAAGAGGAAGGCAGGCTTCGCGGACCGGGCCGGGTGGCCAACGGACCGGGCCAGGAGTCGGCCAGCCCAATAAGGCGATTAAATAAAAAAAAAAAAAAAAAAAGTTGCAGGCTGGATCGCTGGTGGGTGATTCCGGGCCAGCCATGGGTGCGGATCAGGGCTGGCGAAAAAGGGCCAGCCCATTTAGAAATGATTTATGTTTATTTTCTGAAATTCTTTAATTTTCATAATTGTTAATTAATTAATTAAAAATAGTAATAAATATAGGAAAAATATAAATAAATATCAGAAATTTATAAATAAATTCCAGAAATTATAAATGCTGAAATTAAATTATTTTCACTAAATTTCAGAAATTGTGATAATTTGTTTGATACAAATAATTAAGCAATAAATAGAAATAAATTAGGAAACAAATAAGGAAAAATATAAAATATGCATAATGAATATATATAAGCCATGGAATAATAAGTTTAACCTCAAGCAACATCAAATAATTATTCGGATAATAAATGAACCTCGAGTTGAGTGCCGGAGGATGGTGAGGATGGGCCAGGGGCCTCAGGCGTTGTGATGTTTGCATTCATGGCACGCGCATTCGCATGATGGTGGGTCGTGACGTACGGGTCACGGGCGCTCAGGATGGTGTACGGTGGCGGGGCCAAGTACACTCAGGATGGTGACTGTGGGTGGGTACGACCCACAGCCACTCAGTTAGGTCCCGGGATCATGCATTGCATGGCGGAGATATCGGCATTATGTATGACATGACTTTGTTGCGTGTGACATGCATAGTAGGACATGCATCACGATGTTGCGCATTCTTTATCTGGAGTGAATTACTTTTTCGTATTATTTCGCATGCTTATGTGATATCATGTTTTACGTGTTATGTGTTATATCATTTTTGGATGCTTGTCTTGTACTACTTGGAGGCAGGTGCCTACTGAGTGATTTCCCAGTCACTCACCCCTACTCCCCCCCCCACCAGGTGAGCAGGAAGAGACATATGAGTACATCTTTGTTGAGGACGGGGCTGATACGGTGAAGTGGGCAGACGGATGGTCGCGCCTAGGAGATAAGAAGACCTCGCGACTGTTTGTCTTTATTTTATTGGAATCTCATCCGGCATCACCTTGTTTAGATTTTCGGCATTACGTTATCATCAGGAGTAGTATCATTATCGTATTGAGGAATCTTCTGTGACAAGGAAACTTTATGTTTTTGTATTACGTTTCTGCGCGAAAAATTTCTACGTCTTTTCGGACATGTTGGAAATTGGTGCGGCGCTTTGTATTCTCCTCAGTGAGATACGGCGGGTGCACTGTTCCCGATGTTAGGGTTCGGGAGCGGGGCGCTACAACAACCCTGTAAATGTTTTCTCAACTTGAATGAATGTTAAATTCTTTCTATCTCGACAGTTGCATTGAAGCTAGAGGAGGTGCAGGAAGACTAGCAATTCTCTAGAATATACATCTCAAAGTTTTCTACCAACTTATGCAACACCCTACGGGTAAGACCCCATGCCTCAGGGGTAGTTATGTTGATGGAATCTATATCTTTGGCTGGAGATCTCGATAAGGCAGGACCTGTCCATGTCCAATTTCTAGTAGATTTCTCAAACGATGCAAGAGGCTGCCATGAAAAATTAGACACCCCGGGGGGTGGCGCCTTGGATGAAAATATTCTCAGAGCCCACATGACCAACTCCCTTAAAGGCACCTTCATGTCAAGAAGATGAACATCTCCAAACGTGGAGCTCACGCGCTGAATAACTTCTTCAGTTGTAAGAGTAACATGTTGCCTTCTTCTTTTGTCTCCACAACAAGGATGTTTTTTATTGGCGGTTGATGGATCATGATATTCTGAAGCAGGAGTGATCAAAGCGACCCGGACAGCCCAAAGAAAGGAAAGAATGGAAACAGACCTTCCAGCATCAGTACTATGAATAGACCTTCCAGCATCACTACTGCCATTGCCACTATCATTCGACATCTCATTAGAGGAAGATGTATCAAGAACTTGTTGCTTTCCTTTTCCATATATTTCCTTAATTTTCTTGAACGGGGGTGGGTCGGAACTGGAGGCCAACTGTTTGTCAGAAGATCTGGGACTTAAATCTTTGGGAAACTTTTTGATGTCGATTAAAGTAAAGGCGTTAATTACAGCCTCCGGGGAATGCCATTCGTCTTCAGGGATTGTCTCCACACCATGTTTTACCATCATCTTTGCTACATAGGATTCTTCACCTAATGAAAATAGACCAAAGAGCAAGAACAAATGAACTCCCGTTAGATGTGATACGCAATTTTTAGTTAACCAAGTAGAACCTTTTATTAAATCTGAGAACGGGACTTGAATCAACCGATAATGTTGTTTTTTGCGACATTGGTGTTATATGTTCGGGCCACAGAAACAGACTCTAGCACAAAAAAAATGTAAGATACATCAGATTACAAAGCGATCCGATCTCTCCCCAGAACTTACGCAAACTAGGGTGCCTGGTACACCGAAAATGCGCTTTAATGTGTTTGAGAAATATATAGCACGAATAAAATTTAGTTTCATCGGAGGACTGAACGGTTAGAAAATTTCCGACGAAAGTTATGTATCTACAGTTCTCTGGTATATAATTTTATTTTTCCGATCAAACACTAATCTTGTCTTAAATTCTATGAAAATTTGAGAGTTGATAAAGTGACAATTTGAAAAACAATGGTAGGCATAAGGCTTTCATAGACACACACACATATATAATTAATCCAATGAAATACAAAGTATAAATTAAAGATAGAAATTACTAGGGCACGTAGCGATCTACATAAAACTTGCTTTCCTAACTTAAAACAGTGTAATGTTCACTTCATCTCTCAATGTTCCCAATGAACAGATACTTACTAAATATTTGGAAACAATTTACAAGGGAATCACAAGAATTTTCTTGAAATGAAAATGGTAAACTAATTCCACCTACCACAATATTTTGCTACACGAGATGTTTTGGATTGGTCACTAACAATTATTATTATCCCAAAATGATAACCATAATGAGTATTGACACCATAAAAGAATAGCCGGAAAGAACATGAAAAAGAAGACTCGCAGTTGAGAAGAATAAGGGTTTTTTCCCTTCCCCAATTAAGCGTGGACTTATATATAGATGACACCCGTTGTCTCATAGGCTCTCGTCTAGGTGTAGTATGAAGGTCGGATGTAGCAAACATACTCATGTGTTATAAGCACACAGAGATTTTTCGATGATTTATAATGGAAATTACGTCAAGCTTGATCAATTACTACTTCAAAATATAAGAAGCGCACGAAATTTAATGAGTCATTTTACTTTATTCTATCATATTTGAAAATTACGTGCAGCTGCGTTGGTCAATTGCTATTCCAAAATATAAGCATAAAGAAGAGTGTGTTGTTTTTAAATCATTGAGCGTTATGAAGTTTACCAGAAACATCCGTTGCTGCTGACGATGCCATCTCCTTCCTTCAGCAAATTTTCTGCAGACGCATGCAAGCGTATTAGTGAAAACAATTTCTGCAAATGAATTGGACTTTTATCTAATTCTATCATTTTAAGAAAACATCAAAGAAAATTTCCATTTCCATTTCCATTAATTAATCAATGCAGAAAGAAATTGGTGCAGCAGTAAAAATATCTATCCATGGCAATTTTTAGGAACTCAATCAAAATCGATTGGGCAAAAAGAAAAGGCGAAAACAAGAAAGAAACCCTTGTGCGCTAAAATTTGTCAAATTAAAAGAAAACGATACAATAAAAAAGAGTAATCCCAATTAAAGAACAGCTCTTTATGCTGAAATGGGGCAGAAGAAAACTTACCTGAATTGCCTGAAAGACGAAATGGAATGAAGAAAAGAGTGGATTTGGAAGAAGAGAGTCAGAAAATAGGGGATGCTCAAAAGAGAGTTTGAAATGCAAAGTGAGGAAGAAGACGAAAATGACGTGGATATATAAGGGCTGGAAGGGTGAGGATATTTGATTTGGGTGTCTGTTCGGAGGAATGATTTAATTATTTTGCTCAATCTCTAAATTAGTTAAAATTGTTATGATTATGACATATATGAAGGTGCATGATTTTCCTATGTATTCTTACGTTTTCTCATTAGCTAGACAGATATTATTTTCTTAATTTGGTAGGGGATTTTATTCTAGATTAGGACGATACAAAAGCTCTTCTGAATATTATGTTCATACGTATTTCATAACTATTTTTTTTGTAAAATATTTGAAAACATGCTTAAACTTTGTTTCATGCTTACCTTGAGATAATAAACAAACAACTCTAAGAAAATTATATATATATATATATATATATATATATACATACATACATATATATATATGTGTATGTATGTATGTATGTACGAAAAACCTTTATGTATGTATGTATGTATGTGCAAAAACTTTTAGTTATAGCGGTTGAGTAGCATTTTTCATATTCTCGAGTCTCGAGTTCGATTTCTCTCCCTAATTCTTAAAAAAAATAAAAAAAAGGTATGTATGTATCATTTTGTAAACATTAAACTCAAAAATGAACACAAAATAATTGTGAGAAACACACGGAGCCATTAAAATTCCAACCCGAATCGGCCGTGCGCATGGTCGATGGAGTTAGGGGTGACAAATAGGCTGTATGTGAGTTGGTATATTTGCGGGTTTGAAAATATTAACTTAAACTTGGTCAGTTTATTTTATGAGTATAGGCTTCTCAAACGAATCAAAATCTTTTAGGTTTGTGAATAATATTGGGATTGACCTGTTAGCCTAGAGTTCAAAATAGTTCCGGTTGTATGGTCATTAGGGCATACAGGTTCATATGAACATTGCCTTGCAGAGTATAGTCCAGTTGGTATTCGGGTTGAGATTTATTTCAAGAGGTCAAGAGTTCGATTTTAGAGACACGAACAGTATGGGTGTTCTTCTGCTGCTAGGCCGAAGGCCTGGTTTGTAGGGAACACCTTGTATGGGTCACTGCTTAAGAGCTCACCCAAACTAAGAGGTTGCTGGACTCCTAATTTGCATCATATATATGCTAATTGGAGTTAGGGCGGTGGAGACTTTCGAGATGAGAGGTTTCACCTTTTGCTCCAAGGTTCATGCGAATATTTCAGGTTCACCCATCCCTTGTAAACTTGTTTGGGGTGATTAGTAATTACGACCCAAAGTCAAGAAGGCCAAATTCAAACCGGTTGAGCTCAGAGGAGGCTTCGAGTGAGACAAAATATGAAGCCTCCAATCATGTGACGCCACGTGTACAAACTTGTCTTTTTTAAATAAAAAAGTAAACTGCGGACCAGTTTGTACATGTGGCGTAGCGTGATTAGAGGCTTCATATCCTCACTTGAGTTGTCTTCTGATCTGAAATTCCAACTTGGGAATAGCGTACGGGTGATGTCATATTGGAGATGACCGATCTTAAAACGTGTAGGGACAGGCGACTAAAACTTCGGTGACGTCGACATGGGCGGACGCGTCAGACGCGCCCAGTCAGCGTCTGACATGTGGCGCTGCAACAGGGTCCATGGCGGTTTAATTTTTTTTACAAAGAGACACGTGTCAGACGCCCATTGGGCGCGTCTGACGCGTCCTCCATTGACCCGCGTCACTGAATCTCAATCCGGGACAGGCATCCATGCCCCATTGCCATTCAACGCTTATAGTAATTTTTAAAATAGTTTATAAATATATATATTATATTTTGAAACAATTATATTTCAATTAATAAAATATGGTGTTTTCCTTTACTTATATACTCTTGTGGATTAACCAAAATTCACTACGATAAAGCTACTATTAAGTTATTATAGTTATCGAGTTATGTGATTTTAAAGCTACTATTAAGTTATGTATACAATCGCTGTGTGTGGAAACAACAGCCTCATCTGCGTAAAGAATAACTAATCTAAGCTTAGCAATTAAATCCTTTCACCTTGTAACTAATAATAGTAATTTTTCTGGGTTGCTCTAAATGTGCAACCTGAGTAAAATTGGATGGTAAATTTAGAAACTTTATAGCTCAGATTCTAACGCCATTTACTGTTGCAAACTCAGCAACTCAATAATAAAAAAAACGTGTTCTTACTTTGCGCAAGCTCAGATCGTTAAAGAAGTTAATCCGGGGGGGGGGGGGACTGGGATGTGAGTGTGGGGCAGGTGGTGGTCATTGGTCCTAATCGAAAAAGACAAGCCAGCAGCATGACCATGGGATGACCCATGTGCCTCTTGTATCAAAATTTGAAATTCCTAATTATTGGCCTAGTCACACGGAACATCTTGGAGTATATAAATCAAGAACCAAATAGTTTTTTAGGTTGGGTGAGGACTTACACAGTGACTCACACAAAATGTTCCTGCAAGCTAGACCTTCGGCCTAACAGCAGTGAATAACTCACAATGTGCGTGTCACTAGATTCGAAGTCTTAAACTCAAATCACGACAACCTCGACTATGCTATGGGCCCTAGGTGCTTTTTCTACACAAAGAAAAGCAGATAGAATGACACTAGGAGCTGGGAAAATTATAATACAAGAGTCATTGTATCAAGACAGTGATATTATCACAAGTGATCAAAGACAAATAATACCATACAAGATTATTGATTATAACTACGAACTTTAACTCCACATTCTCTAAAATAAATTCTGATTCAGTCATAAATTTTCTGATAAAAAATAAATTCTTTACAAAAAAATGACACAGATATCTAGGTTTATCTAGGTTGCTGCATCAAAGCTAATGGAGGTGGCCAAAAACTAATACGTTTCCGGGGTATTAGGTTTCTGTTTTTTCGTATGGTCTGGAACAAACGCGATCTGATGTATACAACCTTATCATACATTTGTTTTTATGTAAAAGTTTGTTTACATAGATCGAACTAGTGAGATAGCCACAAACTAGAAATACTCTTAAACTCCCTTTACCCAAATGGGAGATGCCCAGCTATGTGGAGACACTTTCTTCCATCATACTCTGGAAGTCTTTCTCCAAGATGAGATTTCCTGTGGAGATCCTCCGGTCATGGATCACTTTCACTTCTTCAAAAGCTTGTGAGAGAATAATCTCCCAAACTGCTCATTTCACTCCCAGGAGAATCAACCTCAAAGCTCCCACTGCAGGAGGCGCTTGCACTCTTGCCCCGCGAAAAATCCTCCAGATATTGACATCCAACACAATTGAATGTCCTGTTGCACGATTGAACACACAGATATCTAACTCTTTCAAATTGTTGTCCATCATAAAATTCTTCCCCGCTGGTCAGCCTGTAGCAGCACCTTTTGCGATAGAGTTCAACCTCCCAGACTCCATTTTCCACCACATGGCTGCCAAAGTTTTGTGCTTTTTCCCCTTTTGCGTAAGTTTCGTTGACATTCTTGAGCCTCTTGAAAGGGGTTCTCATCTTGGGTTTGTCCGGGCTGATGGCCAACTGTTTGTAATAATGCTTCACTACTAAATATTTGGAAAAGAGTAGTGTTATAGAACAACTAATTGGGTACGCTCTTTCGAAACATTTCTGACGTGGATCAATAAGAAGATGATTCAACACAGGTGTTTTTACATATTTTTTCCTCTTCTTATTGATCCACATCAAAAATGTTTTAAAATAGTGTTTCCAGTACAGTATTCTAATATCGTTCCCTTTCTTCACGCCATTCTTTTCCCTCATTCTTGCCATCAAAGGTTTTGATGAACCCAATCAAAATCGATTGAAAAAAAGGAAAAGAAACCAGAAGAAAAACTTTGCACTAGATTTCAAAAAATTACAAGGAAAGATCCAAAAGCATCAACCTCTATGAAGTTGAAAAGGAAAGTACTCACACGGAAATGAAAATGTTGAAATGGGCGCAGAAAAAATTGTATGAAGAATTTGAGAGTCCAAAGTACAGATTAAAGAAAGAGAAGAAAAAAGAGAAAGAACAAATGGGGTGAATTTACAAGAAGGCTATCCAGAATAGATGATGGCCTAAGAGAGTTGAAATGTAGTGTGAGGAAGAAGGCTACAATAGTGTCGAATTTATAGGGCTAAAACACAATGGGGTGGAGACTATTTTTCTTTTCTTTTTTCCTTTTTTTTAGCTGATAGCGGTGACGACTGATTTGGTTTATTAAAGGAAAAAAAAAGTTCAGGTGAATTAGTCTCCTGACTAGACTATTGTATCTGAGTAGGATCTGGGGAGGAGTCATATTGTGATCTGATATTCGAAGTCGTACCCTACATTTTTTATGGGATGTTATTTTTGCGTTTCGAACTAGTAACCAATGTTTCACAAGACTAGTATATTAGACTTCTGTATTTGTATAGAGTCTGAGAAAGAGCCAGATTGTAATCTGATGTTCACAATTTTACCTTACAGTTTGTATAACAGACTATTTACGTGGTTCGGACCTTTAGCCATTTCACTGGGACACTGACATATATTCTCCACCTCGTAAGGAAGAAAAATAATCAAACATGGGTCCAAGTCTTCTCCCACGTTAATGATGAATTGATTAATTAATGTGACTACGACATACTTTAAACTTATCCCTTATTAATATACTAAATCTCAAAATTTAATTTCACAATTAATTTAATCTGAGTAAGTATTTATAAGCTTTATATAATTGATTTTATTAGTATGACATCTTTATTTTTAAATAATTGTTTCTTGCATACAAGATATCTGTGTGATTTTTTTTTTCTATTAGTGGCTTATAGACCCTTGTAATTCGAGTGTCATCTGTGAAGAGCACCCTCACAAAACTTAATGTTTTGAATCATTGAATTTTCAAAGTGGTTTAACATATTGTGGAATGTAACTAAGACAGTCAAAGATACAAATTCTTCTCAATATACAATAAAATTAAATTCACGTTATGTTGTTGACCTGTGCCACATAATATTTTATATACTTCACTTCATATTTTAATATGTTGAATATTGTGCTAGACTGCGTTATAATTTTGAAGAATAATAACAGTTACAGTGAGGGCCAAAACGCAACGGAATGGGGACATGCGATTCAAAGTATGATGAAGATACTTGGATTAAATGTTTCCATCTGTTCTTGTAATCGGCTTTTCGTAACCTCTATTTGATATGTCGTGATTTTTTTGAAGTACGGTGGGAGGTGGAAACATGTGATTCAAATAGAGAGGTAGGGACATATGATTTGAGTAGGAAGGTGAGGACATGTGATTGAAGTTGTCAATTATGAGAATGGTCAAATTATTTTGCTTAGTTTTTAACTAGTCAAAACAGTTATGATTATGACAGATATGAAGATCATGCTTTTTTAGTGTCTTCTTACGCGATTTTATTAGATAGAGAAAAAGATTTCTTGTAATTGGCTCCTGGTAACCTCTATTTGATATGTCATGTTTTTTTTTGAAGTAAGATGTGGATACATTAGAGGACATGTGATTCGAATAGGGAGGTGGAAACATGTGATTCGAGTAGGAAGGTGAGGACATGTGATTGGAGTTGTCAATTACGAGAATAGTCAAATTATTTTGTTCAGTTTTCAACTAGTCAAAACAGTTACGATTATGACAGATATGAAGGTCATGCTTTTTTAATGTCTTCTTACTCGACTTTATTAGATAGAGAAAAGATTTCTTGTAATTGGCTTTTGGTAACCTCTACTTGATATGTCATGATTTTTTTGAAGTAAGATGTGGATACATTACAAGACATGTGATTCGAATAGAGAGTGGGAAACATGTGATCCAAGTAAAGAGGTAGGGATGTATGATTCGAATAGGAAGGTGAGGACATGTGATTGGAATTGCCAGATGGTGAAAACATGTGATTGAAGTTGTCAATTACGAGAATGGTCAAATTATTTTGCTCAGTTTTTAACTTGTCAAAACAGTTACGATTATGACAGCTATGAAGGTCATGATTTTTTATTGTCTTCTTACTTGTTTTTATTAGATAGATAAAAAGATTTCTTGTAATTGGCTTTTGGTAACCTCTATTTGATATGTCATGATTCTTTTTGAAGTAAGATGTGGATACATTACAGGACATGTAATTGGAGTTATAGGATGGTGAAGGTATGTGATTGAAGTTGTAAATTACGAGAATGCTCAAATTATTTTGCTCAGTTTTTAGCTAGTCAAAACAGTTACTATTATGACAGATATGAAGATCATCCTTTTTTAGTGTCTTATTACGCGATTTTATTAGATAAAGAAAAAGATTTCTTGTAATTGGCTTTTGGTAACCTCTATTTGATATGTCGTGATTTTTTTGAATATATGGATACATTAGAGGACATGTGATTCTAATAGGGAGGTGAAAACATGTGATTCAAGTAGAGAGGTAGGGACGTATGATTTGAGTAGGAAGGTGAGGACATGTGATTGAAGTTGTCAATTACGAGAATGGTCAAATTATTTTGCTCAATTTTCAGCTAGTCAAAACAGTTACGATTATGACAGATATGAAGGTCATGTTTTTTTAGTGTCTTCTTATGCGATTTTATTAGATAAAGAAAAAGATTTCTTGTAATTGGCTTTTGGTAACCTCTATTTGATATGTCATGATTTTTTTGAAGTAAGATGTGGATACATTAGAGGACATATGATTCTAATAGGGAGGTGAAAACATGTGATTCAAGTAGAGAGGTAGGGACGTATGATTCGAGTAGGAAGGTGAGGACATGTGATTGAAGTTGTCAATTACGAGAATGGTCAAATTATTTGCTCAGTTTTTAATTAGTCAAAACAGTTACGATTATGACAGATATGAAGGTCATGCTTTTTAATGTATTCTTACGCGTTTTTATTAGATAGAGAAAAAGATTTCTTGTAATTGGCTTTTGGTAACATCTAATTGATATGTCATGATTTTTTTGAAGTAAGATGTGGATACATTAGAGGACATATGATTCGAATATAGAGGTGGAAACATGTGATTCGAGTAGAGAGGTGGGGATGTATGATTCGAGTAGGAAGGTGAGGACATGTGATTGGAGTTGTAGGATGGTGAAGACATGTGATTGGAGTTGTCAATTACGAGAATGTTCAAATCATTTTGTTCAGTTTTCAACTAGTCAAAACAGTTACGATTATGACAGATATGAAAGTCATGCTTTTTTAGTGTCTTCATACGAGTTTTTATTGAATAGAGAAAAAGATTTTATTCTATTGTCAGCAAGAGACTCGAACTAGAGTCTAGAATTTATTTTCATAATTTGGTTAGGAGTTTATTACGGATAACACTATATGGAAGTTTCTTTAATTAATATGTCTGTGCAAATTTCATAAGTTTATTTTTATATAAAAAAGTTGAAGCATGATTAAATTTTGTTCATGCTTATCTTGATATATTGCTCTAAACAAATCTTGATATAATGAACAAACCATCCTAAAGGAAAGATTTTCAATTCGAAGTCTAAAGATCTAGTGTAATCATGGTAATAAAAAGAGGGGATAAAATAGTAAAATTGTGGTGGACTTATTGTTTTATTAATGTAACATGACTAAAAAACACATTTTATAAATTTAGACCGAAAATAGGACACAAAATCATTGTGGCCCTATGTGGGGAGATAAAATAAACTCATTACATAAACATCAAACATAAAAATTACACAAAATCATTACGGGACCATGGGTCAGTGGGCTACACGGTTGCATAGGGTTAGGAAGATTTTTCCAGAGTCGTGGTGCCCGGACAGGACGAAGACAGGATCTTCTCACCCAAATTCTCTCACGCTACTTTTCACTGCATGACACGTGGCAACAGAGGAGTGATGAGGCTAGATGCAAGTGGCACTCATCTAGCCTCACTATTCATTTGATGTCACGTATGCGGTGGGAGAAAGTGGGGTGAGAGAATTTGGAGCGAGAATATCCAAGCCCGATCTTGTAGAGACAGCCGACTGGGAAGATCTTCCCCATTTAGACATGATCATGGTTCTAGCTTTAGTTTAATATGGTTTCAGTTTTGGTCAGTTTTCTCGATCTGGTTTACCAATTAGGTGTTCGTGAAAAATTTTAATTTATTAAAAACTACAACGGTTATCTACTTAAAATAGTTACTATTCAAAAAAAATTAAAAAGAAAAGAGATTGATGTGATTTGGTGCAATATTAAAGGATCTATCTTAATTATGAACAAACCACCGTTTTGGAACCTTCCAAAGAAGGTTTTGACTGGTTCCGGTTTAGGTTTAAGAAAATCACAAACTTTAACATAAACCTAATATTAAGATTTACTTTACATTTTCATCCTATTGCCATCCACCTTTGTCCGTAAACAAGTAGATAAAGTATTTTAAGGAAGTCTTGCGCTGGGTCCGATGTCCAGCGGAGCAGTCAAAAAACTGTAGATTATAAAATCATTTAGAAGTATATGTATGTTAATAATTACAAAAAAATCTCTTAAAGTGCAATGACGTTGGACATATGGTAGTTCTTCCCCGTTGATTAAGAAAAAACAATTAAAATAAAACTAGTTATAACTGATTTTAGGTGGCGTTTAGTTCGCACTTGAGTATCAAAATCGGAATCGGAATGGGTATAACAGTGTATGGATTTGGAGTATATGGGTTTGGACGTAAAAATGATAGTTGTTTGGTATATAAAAATGTCATGTCCTATCTCACTTAACTTCAAATATGGGACCATGTAGCACTAGTGCATATGTTGCATTTTCAAAGTGGTTTAAGATGTGAAAGGTAATCAACAATAACAACATCACTCAATTGTCTTAGAGAGGCTTCTGCCTATGACGGGGTATGGGGGTCAGATGTATGCAATCATGCCCATGTGTTAGAAACACATAGGTTGTTTCTCGATGTCCCATAATGAAAATTGCGTCAAGTTGTGTCGATCAACTGCCACTTCAGAATATAAGTAGAGAGGTGGGGACGTATAATATGTCATGATTTTTTTTGAAGTAAGATGTGGATACATTACAAGACATGTGATTCGAATAGGGAGGTGGAAACATGTGATTCAAGTAGAGAGGTGGGGACGTATGATTCGAGTAGGAAGGTGAGGACATGTGATTAGAGTTGTAGGATGGCGAAGGCATGTGATTGGAGTTGTCAATTACGAGAATGGTCAAATTATTTTGCTCAGTTTTCAACTTGTAAAAACAGTTACGATTATGACAGCTATGAAGGTCATGTTTTTTTAGTGTCTTCTTATGCGTTTTTATTAGATAGAGGAAAAGATTTCTTGTAATTGGCTTTTGGTAACCTCTATTTAATATGTCATGATTTTTTTTTGAAGTACGGTGTGGAGACATTAGAGGACTTGTGATTCGAATAGGGAGGTGGAAACATGTGATTCGAGTAGAGAGGTGGGAGACGTATGATTCGAGTAGGAAGGTGGGGATATGTGATTAGAGTTGTAGGATGGTGAAGACATGTGATTGGAGTTGCCAATTACGAGAATGTTCAAATTATTTTGCTCAGTTTTCAACTTGTCAAAACAGATACGATTATGAAAGTCATGTTTTTTTAGTGTCTTCTTACGCTTTTTTATTAGATAGAGAAAAAGATTTCTTGTAATTGGCTTTTGGTAACCTCTATTTAATATGCCATGATTTCTTTTTGAAGTATGGTGTGGAGACATTAGATGACTTGTGATTCGAATAGGGAAGTGGAAACATGTGATTCTTGTAGAGAGGTGGGGATGTATGATTCGAGTAGGAAGGTGAGGATATGTGATTGGAGTTGTAGGATGGTGAAGACATGTGATTGGAGTTGTCAATTACGAGAATGGTCAAATTATTTTGCTCAGTTTTCAACTAGTCAAAACAATTACGATTATGACAGCTTTAAAAGTCATGCTCTTCTAGTGTTTTCTTACGTGTTCTTATTAGATAGAGAAAAAGATTTTATTCTATTGTCAGGAGGGGACTCGAACTCGATTCTAGAATTTATTTTCATAATTTGGTTAGGAGTTTATTATGGATAACACAATATGAAAGGTTCTTTAAATAACACGTCTGTGCAAATTTCATTAGTTTATTTTTATATAAAAATTTGAACCATGATTAAATTTTGTTCATGCTTATCTTGATATATTGCTCTAAACAAATCTTGATATAATGAACAAACCATCCTAAAGAAAAGATTTTCAATTCGAAGTCTAAAGATCTAGTGTAATCATGGTAATAAAAAGAGGGGATAAAAGAGTAAAATTGTGGTTGACTTATTGTTTTATTATTGTAACATGACTAAAAAAGACATTTTATAAACTTTAGACCGAAAATAGGACACAAAATCATTGTGGCCCTGTGTGGGGAGATAAAATAAACTCATTACATATACATCAAACATAAAAATTATACAAAATCATTACGGGACCATGGGTCAGCGGGCTACACGGTTGCATAGGGTTAGGAAGATTTTTCCAGAGTCGTGGTGCCCGGACAGGACGAAGACGGGATCCTCTCACCCAAATTTTCTCATTCTATTTTTCACTGCACGACACGTGGCAGCAGGAGGAGTTGGTGAGGCTAGATGCGAGTGGCCCTCATCTAGCCTTACTATTCCCTTGCTGTCACGTATCGTGCGGTGGAAGAAAATGGGATGAGAAAATTTGGAGCGAGAAGATCCAAACCCGACAGGACGGGCAATGTTGTAGAGACAGCCGACTGGGAAGACCTTCCCCATTTAGACATGATCATGGTTCTGGCTTTAGTTTAATCTGGTTCCGGTTTTGGTCAGCTTTCTCGATCCAGTTTACCAATTAGCTGTTTGTGAAAAATTTTAATTTATTAAGAATTACAACGGTTATCTACTTTAAATATTTACTATTCAAAAAAATAAAAAGTAAAAGAGATTGATGTGATTTGATGCAATCTTAAAGGATCGACCTTAATTATGAAGAAACCACCGTTTTGATACCTTCCAAAGAAGGTTTTGACTGGTTCCGGTTTAGGTTTAATAAAATCACAAACTTTAACATAAATATAATAAGCACATCTAATTTAATAATTTATTTTGATTTATTCTATCATATTCTAAAGTAATACATATACATGAAATTATCTAGAGATGATAATGGGACAAAAAAGGGTTATGTCACATCTCGATTGACTCCAAATAAATGATCAATGTTACATCAAATCACAATTGTCGATTAAATAAGAGTGAGATTTCTCACCTTGTCCCAATATATAAAATAATAATGTGTTATATGAATTAACTTTAAAGAAGTAGTTAAGTATATGGGAGATAGCAGTTCGCAATTAAATAAGGTTGAAAAAAAGACATGAGAAACGTCTGGACTCACGATTTTTTAGGGTTCAGATCGACTAACCCTTTTTAGGAATGGTATTAAATGACCCGCTGACACGTGGCACACGGGGGTGGTGAGGCTGTGTGCGGGTGACCCCCACCCAGCCTCACCACCGCCCTGTGTGCCACGTGGCGGGCGGTCGCGAGGGAGTTGAGGCGCACAGGGGTCAGGGATCCCGCTCCGATTTTTTAATCTAAAAATAGACACGTATAAGCTCTAGTTGTTTAGAAAAGAGTTACGAAATCGTATTTTTTTTTCTTTTATGGAAAAGATCTGGATTCGCAATTGGAAGGTGTTGGAATATCTGTTGGATAAATATTAGACGTAATGTTTATCTTTAAGATTTATCCCGTGATTTATTAATTTAAATCACATATAGTGTGGATCACCATGTCATCTTATCTCCTAGACTTGTATTTGACTACAACTCCTTGGTGGTAAGGGATTATCACATACAGTAGAGTTTGTGATGGTACGGACTCTAATCAAGACAGGATTAGGGGGTCCCTAGCCTAGCCTATAAATAAGAGCCTATGGTTGTCCATCAAACCATCTCATTTAAGCCAAGAGGAACAAGGCTAGAAGACTACCCTAAGGGCTACATCAACGCGAAGAAGGCTTCTACAAACGACAATGGCCGGAGGTAACCTTTCTGCTTCCGCTATTTATTTTGGCCTAACAATTGGTATCAGAGCCACCTCTGACCATATCGTTTGCATTTAGAAAACTTCCTTCCGTATCCTTTAATGCAATTTAATCGTTCAAAGGTTACGGGATTATATTTTTCGAGGCCTTCGATATTCAATCATGCGTATAGTTGAAATTCATAGAATTTGTTTTCATTCTGATGATCATGAAAGCGATTAAACACAAAAAAAAAATAGGGGGGTTGACGAAACTGATACCTGAAATGAAGGAAGTTCAGGAATGCAGGATCGAACTGCTCCATAAGAAAACCACCCCACTGAAATTTGTGATACATAATGCTTTTCTGCTTCTTGATGGAATTAGCTTTTCTGCATCTACTCTTATTATAATATTGCAAGTAATACTACAGATGCAAAGTTTGATTGTTTGCTACATAATGCCTTGGTGGTAATTTATGTCAATCGAATGTGATATTACATATTAAATCACCATTTGTATCTTAAAAAAAAAAAAAAAAAGGATAAATAGTTATAAAAGGGTAACATAGGCCCTGGTTTAGTTGCTGTATGCATGAAGAAAGTGGTACGACCTTGCTTTTGTCTATTTTATGTATACATGTGGGATATACCAAATGTGTAAATATGTAGACATTATGGATTTGCAACTTTTGCAATGTATGAAATTGCAATTTCGAATTCACTGCTGCATGGATCATGGCCGGAGTTTTCATATATATTGAGAAAAATTTGTGGCAAATGCAAAAGGTGAATTATTGAAAATGTGATAAATACACCGTACACGTAATTTCTGTCTAGAAAGTCGGTACTTAAGCGGGACCGTTGTGACCCCACCGCACGGCCTGGGACTTTACGTGGAATGGTAATACCTGTCTAGGAAATTGATTCATGATCTTTCCTGGGGTATTGCCGAATCGGTTCACTTCACATTTTCATTATGATTTCATCTTTTGTTGATGTCATATCAATAGTTTTGAAGTTGATGACATATAAAGAATTATTTTCTTAATTTTAAGATTATCCACAACATCTTAAAATTATACGGTGTGCAAGAAAATAAAATGTCATCATAACTATTGTGTTGATTAATAAGGTAGTCACTCTGCCCCACAGGGAAGTGGTTGCTTTATTGATCAAGGAAATTAAACATAAACATTTCCTATGCCCACAGGTACGGAAATATTTTGGTTGTTTAATTTTCATATTGTTTTAAAGAATAACTACATAAATATGTTGATGACATATAGAGGATTATTTTCTTAATTTCAAGATTAGCCACAGCATCTTAAAATTATATGGTATAAAGAAAATAAAATGTCATCATACCTATGGGTTTGATTAATAAGGTAATCAATTTGCCCCACAGGGAATTGGTTATTTTATTGATCAAGAAAATTAAACATATACATTTCCTATGCCCACAGGTATGGAAATATTTTGGTTGTTTAATTTTCATACCGTTTTAAGTATATTCTATGCATGAGTGCGACCTCTACCCACAGGAAGGTTTAGAATATACTATTTGAATTAAATTGATTAATTCATTCTGGTTATATATGTTCATAGCATGATATGTGTTTCTTTGGTTATGCAGTTATTCCCACTACTGCTTTATTTGATTCTGCTAAAACTCCAATACTGACTGGTGACAATTTTACTGAATGGAAGGATAATATCCTTTTGACTTTGGGGTGTATGGACTTAGACCTGGCAATCCGTGAGAAAAGACCACCAAATCCTACGGAATCAAGTACGCCATCTGAGAGGTCTAGTTACGAACGTTGGGAGCGATCTAATCGCCTCAGCATGATGCTCATCAAGTCTCGTATAAGTCCAAGCATTAGGGGTTCTATCCATAATCTTGATAATGTCGAAGCTTACATGAAAGTCATTGATGATCAATTTGTAAGCTCTGACAAGGCGGTAGCCAGCACCCTTATGAAGAGGCTTTCAAACATGACCCATGACAAAAGCCGTGGTGTGCGCGAGTACATCATGGAGATGAGGGACATTGTTGCTAAATTAAGCTCCCTAAAGGTTGAAATCTCGGAGTCATTCCTGGTGCATTTCATACTCAACTCTCTCCCTTCGGAGTTTACTCCATTTAAGATCTCATACAACACACATAAAGAAAACTGGTCAATTAATGAACTTCTGACCATGTGTGTTCAAGAGGAGCAGAGGTTGTAGAATGAGTCCATTGAGTCTGTGCATCTTGCGACTCATTTTAAGAGAAATGCAAAGAAGGGCAAAGGTGTTCCAATGAAGAAAACCGGCAATAAAGACACATGTCGGTTTTGTAAGAAAAAAGGGACACTGGAAGAAAGATTGCCTGAAATACAAGGGATGGCTGGAGAAGAAAGGTAATATTTCCTTTGTGTGTCATGAATCTAATTTTACTGAGGTTTCTGATAATACATGGTGGATTGATTGTGGTTCTACAATTCACATTGCGAAAACCATGCAGGGCTTTCTAAAGCTGAGGAAGCCAAATGAAAGTGAGCAATGCATCTATTCTGAAAAACCGGATGCGCTCTGCTGTTGAAGGAGTGAGATCTTATAGGCTCATTTTGAAAACTATTTCAACTTGAGTTAGATCCCATTTACGATTATACTCTTTTAACAGAAACTGGTACAAAGCGTTGTATTATCAACGAGAACTCATCAAGTCTTTGGCATAAAAGATTGGGACATATCTCAATCGCAAGAATGAAAAGATTGGTGAATGAAGGAGTTTTACAAACTCTAGACTTCACTGATTTAGGTACTTGTGTGGGATGCATAAAGGGCAAGCAAACCAACAAGACCATTAAGGGTGCCAAAAGAAGTTCTCAACCTCTTGAAATCATACACACGGATATCTGTGGACCTTTTCATACACCTTGCTTGAATGGTCAGAAATACTTTATTTCATTTATCGACGACCATTCAAGGTTCATGTATCTTTATCTTCTATTTGAAAAATCTGAAGCACTTGATGCGTTCAAAATCTTCAAATTAGAAGTAGAGAAACAAAAGGAGAAGACAATTAAAATTGTCAGATCCGATAGAGGTGGTGAATATTATGGACGTTACACAGACAAGGGGCAAATGATTGGTCCATTTGCCGAATTCCTTCAAAAGGAGGGTATTGTTGCTCAATACACCATGCAGGCACACCACAACAAAATGGTGTTGCTGAAAGAAGGAATCGGACTCTTATGGACATGGTCAGGAGCATGATTAGCATAACGAATTTGCTTATATCCTTTTGGAGTGAGGCTCTAAAAACCGCTATGTATGTTTTAAATAGGGTTCCATCTAAGGCCGTTCCTAAAACACCTTTCGAGTTGTGGAATGGTTGGAAACCAAGTTTAAAACATTTACACATATGGGGTTGTCCAGTTGAAGTTAGGGTATACAACCCAAGCATAAAGAAACTGGATGAACGAACGAAAAGCGGTTATTTTATAGGATATGCAGTCAACTCCAAAGGATATAGATTTTACTGTCCCTCACATACTCCAAAAATGGTTGAAGCTAGAAATGTTGAGTTTCTAGAGGATCATGAAGTCAGTGGGAGTGATTCGAATAGACAACTCAATTTTGAGGAAGTAAGGGATACATATGTTGTACCTTTATATGTAGACAATTCGGTTGCTATTCATCGTAATGAAGAGCCACCAATTGTACAACCTCAAATTGAAGAATCACATCAAGAACAAACCGAACCCACTAATCCCACATCTACTGAACCAGTGGGAGTACGAAGATCCTCAAGAATTAAAAGACCAACAATTTCTAGCGATTATGTTGTATATCTTCAAGAGTCCGATTATGACATTGGACTAAATCATGACCCTATCTTGTTTTCACAAGCCATGAATTGTGACAAATCGTCACTATGGTTCAATGCCATGAAAGAAGAGATGGAATCAATGGCTAAAAACAACGTCTGGGAACTTGTTCCGTTACCAAACAGAGCCTCTGTGGTGGGATGCAAATGGGTCTTTAAGACCAAAAGAGACTCGTTTGGTAACATTGAACGATATAAAGCCAGACTTGTAGCCAAAGGTTTCACTCAGAAAGAAGGCATTGATTACCATGAAACCTTCTCTCCAGTTTCAAAGAAGGATTCATTTCGCATCATCATGGCATTAGTAGCTCATTTTGACCTCGAGTTACATCAAATGGACGTGAAAACAGCATTCCTTAATGGGGTTCTTGATGAAGAGGTATACATGCGTCAACCAGAAGGCTTTGTTGATTCCAAGAATGATCAATTAGTTTGCAAATTGAATAGATCCATATATGGGCTTAAACAAGCTTCACGTCAATGGAACCTTAGGTTTCATGAGGTAGTCTCTTCATTCGGTTTTGTTGAGAACATTGTTGATCAATGTATATACCTCAAGATGAGTGGGATCAAGTATATCTTTCTGGTCCTATATGTGGATGATATTCTACTGGCAAGCAGTGATCTTGGGTTATTGCATGAGACTAAGCGATTTCTCGCTTTGAACTTTGATAAGAAGGATATAGGTGAAGCCTCTTATATATTTGGCATAGAGATTCACAGAGATAGAACAAGTAAAATACTTGGTCTTTCTCAGAAGGCCTACATTATCAAAGTGCTTGAGAAATTTGCTATGCAGAATTGCACGTCTATTGCGTCACTTATTGCTTCATCCACAATGGAGGCTGAGTTCATTGCATGCTATGAAGCTACTTCACAGGCTCTTTGGATGAAATACTTCATCAGTGGTCTTAAAGTTGTCGATAGTGTTGAGAGACCAATTAAGATTTTCTGCGACAATTCAGCTGCTGTGTTCTTTACGAAAAATAATAAAGGTGGGAGTCGCAGTAAACATATCGACATAAAGTATTTGAAGGTCAGAGATCATGTCAAACAAGGAAAAATAAAGATTGAACACATTAGTACGGAGTCAATGGTAGCTGATCCTATGACTAAAGAATTACCGGTTAAAGTTTTCAGGGATCATGCTGCTGATGTGGGACTTCTTAATTCTCCTTGATTTGTTGTACTTTGATCTTATTTTGTCTAGACATTTGTTGACTTTGAATATGCGCAATTAAAGTTGTAGGATCTATTTGATCCATGGACGAGGACCCATTTTGAGATGATTTATAGTAAATCATTCATTTTGTTTGATTGTTTGTATAATGCATGGTAATACTTGGAAGGGAGTGCTCGTTGTTTAATCTAAGAGCGCAACCACCTTGATTCGTATGTGTTATATTTTCGATCGAGGTAGTCAAGTTGTTCGAGTGACATTTTTGTTTTGGCCAAGTTACTTAGTCACTTGTGTAGCGTTGTCTAGTGTTGACATTTGATCCAAGTGGGAGAATGTTGGATAAATATTAGACGTAATGTTTATCTTTAAGATTTATCCCGTGATTTATTAATTTAAATCACATATAGTGTGGATCACCATGTCATCTTATCTCCTAGACTTGTATTTGACTACAACTCCTTGGTGGTAAGGGATTATCACATACAGTAGAGTTTGTGATGGTACGGACTCTAATCAAGACAGGATTAGGGGGTCCCTAGCCTAGCCTATAAATAAGAGCCTATGGTTGTCCATCAAACCATCTCATTTAAGCCAAGAGGAACAAGGCTAGAAGACTACCCTAAGGGCTACATCAATGCCTTCCTTTTGAAGGAATTCGGCAAATGGACCAATCATTTGCCCCTTGTCTGTGTAACGTCCATAATATTCACCACCTCTATCGGATCTGACAATTTTCTTTATGCTTGGGCTTCTACAAACGACAATGGCCGGAGGTAACCTTTCTGCTTCCGCTATTTATTTTGGCCTAACAATATCTCCTTGTGATGTTTGTATGTATGAGACTGACAATGGTGTGGGGAGAGGGCAGTCCCACCGCATTGGCAACTATTTGGTGACTTAAGTGAATTTGCCATTGATGTGTTAGAAAATATGGAAGGATATTGTAACCAAATAAGAAATATGAGAAGAATAGAAAAGACGATACACAATGTTAGTTGCTGTCTTAAAGCTAAAACGTCTCTACTACGAGTGAGATGAACTACGGGACACAAGCCTCCTATGATATAACGGCTTTTTCCTTTCGTTCGCTCTATGAGAAGAAGATGAACTTGCACAATAGAAGTGTTTGATAGTGGATGAAGAAGAGGAGATGATAGTGGAGGAGAGAATATTGATGAAAATTCTCAGAGTTTTGCAAAATAAGTCTTTTATATAAGATAGCAAGGCCTACTATTTATAGCCCTTGGGTGGTGTAAAACTTGTTTTTCAAACACCATGTCAGCATTAAAATAACCTCCATGTCAGTTTCATAACGTTCATGTATGATGGGAGATGATTATTGGATCAAAAGTTGCAACTTAGGCTGAAGAGTCAGGTCTTTTGGCACACCGATCGATCGACGTGATCAATCGATGTTGGACAGTGAGCTCCAACTTTGCACCCTGCCTACATCGATCGATCAATTTAACGATCGATGTCACATCGATCAATCCATATGATCGATCTATGTTGGACAGTGTACTCCAACTTTGCATCAATACCACATTGATAGATCGATGTCCAACATGACGCTCAACTTTATTTTTCAGCTTTCAACTTTCACTTGATTCGATCTAACTAGCACGTGGATCGATCTAAGTAATTTTCTGTAAGCTCAAAGTGTTCTAATCATATTTAAATCTCCTAATAAACATCTTACATGCTTTTATATAAATTTGGACCAAATCTTAAAATACTTTAAGCGTACTTTTCCAACATGATGGTATTCTCTAAGGTTGATAAAATAGTTTTTTTTTTAACTAAATTGTTTTCTTGGTTTGCCTTGCTGTATTTTATTTTATTTTGATAAACTACGATGCCGTATTAATTCCTTATTGATGTATAATATTTGTGACATAATTATTCACATAACCCGTGATTTTTTTAAGCTTGTTTAGATCAAACAAAACCCCTGGCCCGAGATGCAAACCTATGGACGTTCAGGTAAGATCAATTTTTGTACATCAGCATGCCTAAGAAAGAAGTGGGTTTGGGTGTTCTTCAGCTGAAGAAATAGAATCTAGCTTTGCTAGCCAAACAACTATGGGACCTTCCTCACAAGAAAGACACTCTCTGGGTACAGTGGATGAACCATAAGTATAGGTTACACACCTTGTTATGGACAAGAGCAGGCCGCAGCACTGACTCTTCTCTCCTGAAAAAGCTTCTGGAGATCAGAGACAAATTGATGGCCAGCTCGGACTCCCCCAGCTCGGCAGTAAGTGTTCTTACCTCATGGACAATAGATGATATCCTCAAACCTCACCTGGCGTACAATTACTTCATGAAAAAAGGTAGGAAAATCAATTGGGCTAAGATTGTCAACATTCCTTTACACTATGGCTGGCCGGTTGAATAGGCTGGCCATCAAGGACAGACTTGTTTACTTAGATGACAAAGCATGTCACTTTTGCTCTGCAGGACAAGAGACGTCACCTCACTTCTTCTTCTCATGCTCGGCCACCAAGCAGGTTTGGATATCTATCTTGGCCTGGCTTGTACTTCCTCGAGGACTAAATACAGTTCAGAGAGTGTTGGCCTGGAGCTCACGCAAATTAAAGGGAAGACACTAAAGGTCAAGGCAGCAAAAATTGCTTTAGTAGCTATGGTGTACCACATTTGGCAGGCACGGAATAGCTACATTTTTGAAAACATAGTTTTTGTATCTAGTGATATAGTGCATATGGTACGCACACATGTGTACAGAGTAATGTACAAGTTCTTCCCTCATATTATAGATATAGGTGATGCTTCTATTGTTTAATGTGCAAATACTGATTAGTGCACATGCCATTCTACAGGTAGGGCTATTGTATGGAATACATCCCTTACATGTCTTGATATTCAGGTATTATAAATTTGCATTTCACCAAAAAAAATCAATTTGTGTACCTCTGGAAAACTACTCATTAGGGATTTCATATAATTTATTAACCTGTAATGTGTTTTAGCGCTTCTGAGTAAGTTGAGGGAAATACATATGTAGATATTTTCACATGTTTGGACACCTATATGGTCCATCCACAAACCGGAAAAAGAAAAATTATATCATGTTACCTAAGACGACAAGCTTTTGCTTTCATCAAATGTCAATGTCATTAACTGATTTAGGAAGCTTGTCTGTTCAATCATTGCGGTATATAACATCTATTTCTGTAATGGGGCAATTTATCTCCTGATATGGCTTGATTCCATAGAATGAAAGAAGAAATAAAATAACAAAAACAACAATAACAATAAAATAATATTATGAAGATGGTTCAATGCATCCAATGGGAAATGAGATACAGAACAGGATGTACTGTACGTAGGGCTGTAAATGAACCAAGTCGTTCGGTTGTTCGGTTCGTTTGGTTCGAGCTCGGCTCGGATAAAAGGTTAATGAACAGAGCTTGAACACCTTTTTCTGTTCAAGCTCGGTAAGTGACACCGTTCGTTTAAGGTGTTCGTCTCGTTAATATTGTTCGTTGAGTTAAATGAACCAAGCTTGAACAAGTAAATATGTTCGTTTAAATAAACGAATAGGCTCGGCTCGTTCGGTTCGTTTACCGCCCTAGCTGTACGCAAATATATCATTGGGCGCCAAGTTATGTTGTCAATGAAAAGCATAGCATATATATATATAGGTGCGTGTTTAGAAAGTACAATCTCATCTGCCCACTGAAAACCAATCAGGCTAAGCAATTAAATCATTTCAACTTGTACGTCGTTCCTTCGACACATTATTCTTTCATTTTGAAATATGATACAACAAAACAAAATGACTAACTAAACTGGATGCACTTCTTATATTGTGAAGTAGCAGTAGATCGATACAGCTTCAAACAATTTTTATTATGTGTCATCAAAAAACAACATCAATGTGTTCTTAACACATAGATATAGTAGCGTATATCCGATTCCTATCCTGCCGTAGACGGGAGACTTTTAGTCAATAGGGTAATGTTGTTGTTTTCACCTTGTAAGTCGTAACTAAAACCAGAATGCTGCCTGAATTTATCTAAATGTGCAAAAAATCATAGATTGATAGAAATCTAATTAGGTGGTGCAAACTCAGCAACTTATCAAAAAAAGGAAAAAAAAAAATTGTTGCTTCCCTCAGACTTTAAGAGAGTTATTATAGTAGTTGACGAGGAGGGGTGTATATGGCTAGTTCTTTTCTTTTCCCCTTATGGGGCCGGGGGGGGGGGGGGTATAGCTACTTTTTCCACGTAAAGAAAAGCAAACATAATGACACTAGCAACTAGGAAATTTCTAACACGAAGAGTATTCATTGTATTAGGTCAATGAAATCGTACGCTTATACTCAAGGACAAAATATAACAAATGATCATGATCAATGTAACTTTTAACTGCATATACCATACATGAATATGATCATGATTATACAACAACTATATCTAGTATATCCGAACAACAACAAAAATTATGTCTAAGATTTGGAGATGATAGATAGTTTAACTTTTAACTATTTATTTGGAAGATGACTTTTGACTCTGTCTTTTTCTATCTACTTTTTATCATATTGAATAAAAAAAAAAGAAACAACTCTTCTAGACTAAACACAACAACAATTATATACTCAGTATATCCCAACAACAACAAAAATTATATCCCAACAACAACAAAAACTCTTGTCGACGGAGTGATCTTGAAATTCTTGAAAAGGCCGAAGTGCTGTTTTTAAACTCCCATGGCAGGAACAGAGTGGTCCAGCAGTATACAGACTCTTTCTTCCGTCATATACTGGAAGTCTTTTACCGAGATGTGATTCCTGGTAGAGTTTCAAGGTTACGTATCACACCTGGGGTTGTGCCCTCAGAAATTCAGCAAAGAAATGGTTAATGCACTTTGTCCAGTGCTACCCTTTCTTGGGCGACGAGGAAATCTCATATTTTTACCCGAAGCAGGTTGCATACTAGAAATCCCATATTCTAGTGCTACCTGATCCAGCTTCTGATGAACTTGTACTTGTTTCCCTTTTGCATAAGTTTCGTTGGCATTCTTGAAAGGGGGTGGTCCTGATGTCATCTTGGGTTTGTTCGGGCTGATGGCAAACTGTTTGTCTTAAGGTCTCAGGGCTAAACATTTGAAAAAACCAGACATGTCTATGAATGTGAGAGGGCTAATCACGGGGTCAGGTGAATACAGTTTGTCTTAAGGAAAAGAACTTACACTAAATGAAAACGCTGAAATGGCAGAAGAAAAAGGCAGAAGAAAAACGGAGAGAAAAACAAACAGAAAGAAGACTAAGGAAGAAGAGAGAGAGAGTGAATTTAGAAGAAGAGAGAGAAGAATAGGCGATGTTGAAATGAGAAGTGACGTAGAAGGCCAAACTGAGTTGGATTTATAGGGTGCAAAACTGAATGGGATGGGACTGGGGTGGGGAAAGTTAATTTGGGTGGTCGATTGGGAGAATGAGCGAAGGTAACTATAGAGTCGGTGTATTAATAAAAGCAAACTCTTGATCTTTTGGAATGGAGATATTGTTTACTTGTCTCTCACCTCATTTAGACTTTAACGATAGTTTTTGATTTCGTTGGGATATATTGTTGTTGTAGTTGGGAGAATGATCAATTTATTGTCCACATCCTAGTGGGACTGTCATATATATTCCTACTAAATTGTGAGTCGACAAAAAAAAAAGAAAAAAAAAGGAGTCCAAAGTGCATCCCAGTCATGTCCATCGTCCAAGCTACATATCGGTTGAAATATTAATAAATACATCAAAAAAATCTATTAAAGTACGGTGTAGAGACATTAAGAGACATGTGATTCGAATAGGGAGGTAAAAACATGTGATTCGTGTAGGAAGGTAGGGACATATATGATTCGAGTATGAAGGTGAGGACATGTGATTCGAGTTGTCAATTACGAGAATGGTCAAATTATTTTGCTCAATCTTCAACCAGTCAAAACTGTTACGAGTATGACAACTATGAAGGTCATGTTTTTTAGTGTCTTCTTACCTATTCTTATTAGCTAGAAAGAAAAAAGATTTTATACTATGATAGTACGATTATGACAGCTATGAAGGTCTTGCTTTTTTTAGTGTTTTTTTTACCTATTCATATTAGTTAAAAAAAAGATTTTATTTTATAACAAGAAGAGATTTGAACTCGAATTTAAATTTAATTTGGGTGGTCAGTTGGGAGAATGATCAATTTATTTTCCACATCATAGTGGGACTGTCATATATATTCCTACTTAATTGTGGGTCGACCTAAAAAAAGAGTCCAAAAGTGCATCCCAGTCATGTCCATCGTCCAAGCTACATATCGTTTGAAATATTAATAAATACATAAAAAAGTTCTGCTAAAGTACGGTGTAGAGACATTAGGAGACATGTGATTCGAATAGGGGGGTGGAAACATGTGATTCATGTAGAAAAGTAGGGACATATGATTCAAGTAGGAAAGTGAAGACATGTGATTCAAGTTGTCAATTATGAGAATGGTCAAATTATTTTGCTCAATCTTCAATCAGTCAAAACTGTTAAGATTATGACAGCTATAAAGGTCATGTTTTTTAGTGTCTTCTTACCTGTTCTTATTAGCTAGAAAAAAAGATTTTATTCTATAGTAGTACGATTATGACAGCTATGAAGGTCATTTTTTTAGTGTTTTTTACCTATTCTTATTAGTTAGAAAAAAAGATTTTATTTTATAACAACAAGAGATTTGAACTCGAATTTAAATTTAATTTGGGTGGTCAGTTGGGAGAATGATCAATTTATTTTCCACATCATAGTGGGACTGTCATATATATTCCTCCTTAATTGTGGGTCGACTAAAAAAAAGTCCAAAGGTGCATCCCAGTCATATCCATCGTCCAAGCTACATACCGTTTGAAATATTAATAAATACATAAAAAAGTTCTGTTAAAGTACGGTGTAGAGACATTAGGAGACATGTGATTTGAATAGGGAGGTGGAAACATGTGACTCGTGTAGAAAGGTAGGGACATATGATTCGAGTAGGAAGGTGAGGACATGTGATTCGAGTTGTCAATTATGAGAATGGTCAAATTATTTTGCTCAATCTTCAACCAGTCAAAACTGTTACGATTATGACAGCTATGAAGGTCATGTTTTTTAGTGTCTTCTTACCTGTTCTTATTAGCTAGAAAAAAAGATTTTATTCTATAGTAGTACGATTATGACAGCTATGAAGGTCATTTTTTAGTGTTTTTTACCTATTCTTATTAGTTAGAAAAAAAGATTTTATTTTATAAACTCGAATTTAAATTTAATTTGTGTGGTCAGTTGGGAGAATGATCAATTTATTTTCCATATCATAGTGGGACTGTCATATATATTCCTACTTAATTGTGGGTCGACTCAAAAAAAAAAGTCCAAAGGTGCATCCCAGTCATGTCCATCGTCCAAGCTACATATCGTTTGAAATATTAATACATACATAAAAAAGTTATGTTAAAGTACGGTGTAGAGACATTAGGAGACATGTGATTCGAATAGGGGGGTGGAAACATGTGATTCATGTAGAAAAGTAGGGACATATGATTCAAGTAGGAAAGTGAAGACATGTGATTCAAGTTGTCAATTATGAGAATGGTCAAATTATTTTGCTCAATCTTCAATCAGTCAAAACTGTTAAGATTATGACAGCTATAAAGGTCATGTTTTTTAGTGTCTTCTTACCTGTTCTTATTAGCTAGAAAGAAAAAATATTTTATTCAATGACAGTACGATTATGACAGCTATGAAGGTCATGCTTTTTTTAGTGTTTTTTACCTATTCTTATTAGTTAGAAAAAAAGATTTTATTTTATAACAACAAGAGATTTGAACTCGAATTTAAATTTAATTTGGGTGGTCAGTTGGGAGAATGATCAATTTATTTTCCACATCATAGTGGGACTGTCATATATATTCCTACTTAATTGTGGGTCGACCTAAAAAAAGAGTCCAAAAGTGCATCCCAGTCATGTCCATCGTCCAAGCTACATATCGTTTGAAATATTAATAAATACATAAAAAAGTTCTGTTAAAGTACGGTGTAGAGACATTAGGAGACATGTGATTCGAATAGGGAGGTGGAAACATTTGATTCGTGTAGAAAGGTAGGGACATATGATTCGAGTAGGAAGGTGAAGACATGTGATTTGAGTTGTCAATTATGAGAATGATCAAATTATTTTGCTCAATCTTTAACCAGTCAAAACTGTTGCGATTATGACTGCTATGAATGTCATTTTTTTTAGTGTCTTCTTACATATTCTTATTAGCTAGAAAAAAAGATTTTATTCTATAGTAGTACGATTATGACAGCTATGAAGGTCATGCTTTTTTTAGGGTTTTTTACCTATTCTTATTAGTTATAAAAAAAAAAGATTTTATTTTATAACAACAAGAAATTTGAACTCAAATTTAAATTTAATTTGAGTGGTCAGTTGGGAGAATGATCAATTTATTTTCCACATCACAGTGGGACTGTCATATATATTCCTACTTAATTGTGGGTCGACTCAAAAAAAAGTCCAAAGGTGCATCCCAGTCATGTCCATCGTCCAAGCTACATATCGTTTGAAATATTAATAAATACATAAAAAAGTTCTATTAAAGTACGGTGTAAAGACATTAGGAGACATATGATTCGAATAGGAAAGTGAAAATATGTGACTTGTGTAGAAAGGTAGGGACATATGATTCGAGTAGGAAGGTGAGGACATGTGATTCGAGTTGTCAATTATGAGAATGGTCAAATTATTTTGCTCAATCTTCAACCAGTCAAAACTGTTACGATTATAACAGCTATGAATGTCATGTTTTTTTAATGTCTTCTTACCTATTTTTATTAGCTAGAAAGAAAAAGGATTTTATTCTATGATAGTACGATTATGACAGCTATGAAGGTCATGCTTTTTTTAGTGTTTTTTACCTGTTCTTATTAGTTAGAAAAAAAGATTTTATTTTATAACAACAAGAGATTTGAACTCGAATTTAAATTTAATTTGGGTGGTCAGTTGGGAGAATGATTAATTTATTTTCCACATCATAGTGGGACTCTCATATATATTCCTACTTAATTGTGGGTCGACTCAAAAAAAAGTCCAAAGGTGCGTCCCAGTCATGTCCATCGTCCAAGCTACATATCGTTTGAAATATTCATAAATACATCAAAAGATCTATTAAAGTACCGTGTAGAGACATTAAGAGACACGTGATTCGAATAGGAAGGTGGAAACATGTAATTCGTGTAGGAAGGTAGGGACATATTATTCGAGTAGGAAGGTGAGGACATGTGATTCGAGTTGTTAAATACGAGAATGGTCAAATTATTTTGCTCAATCATCAACTAACCAAAACTGTTACGACAGCTATGAAAGTCATGTTATTTTAGTGTCTTCTTATGTATTCTTATTAGCTAAAAAAAGATTTTATTATATCATCAGCAGGAGACTCGAACTCGAATCTAAATTTTATTTTCATTATTTGGTTGCAAATTTGGTTACGAGTTTATTCTGGATAACAACGCTATGAAAGTTTCTTTAAACAATAGGTCAGAATAAATTTCATAAGTTTAATTTTACATTAAAAAATGGAAGCATGATTAAATTTTGTTTAATGTTTATCTTGATATAATTAACAAACCATCCAAAAGGAAAGATTTTCAATTGGAAGTCTATAGATCTAGTGTAATCATGATAACAGAAAAAGGAGACCGGAGATACAAGAGTAAAATGGTGGTTGACTTGACTCCAAGGCATAGCTCAGTTAGTACTCGAGTTAAGAGTTGCTCTAAAAGGTACGATATTTGATTCTAGAGACTCGCATAGTGTGAGTGTTTCACTGCTGTCTGGGCCAAAGTTAGATTAAACTAAGCCCCTGCCCCAAGATACAAAACCATGGAAGTGTCAGGTCAGATCTAATTGTGTATCCTGAATAAGACTGCTTTGTGATCTTTAAATCACGGGTTTAAACCGCGGAAGCGTAGAGTAAAATTGCGTACATTAGATCGCAAAATGATCTGGTCTCTTTCTGGACCCTGCGTAAACCCGAGAAAGTAATGCACCGGAAACGCCAACTTCTAATTAAGTTATTATGCAAATTATATCTCACAATTTTTTTAATATCTTCAAAACCTATACGATTACAAACTTGAATGAAGATTTATGTCAATTCTACACACAGAAGGATCATAGTTCTTCAACACTGTCGTCTATTATTGAGTAATGTCATTGAAACCAAATTGCTACTATTGGTTCTCTAAGGAATACAAAAGAAAAACAATAACAACAACAAAACATACCCAGCATATCTCAAAAACAACAAAGGCTATCGCTAGGGTCTGGGGAGGGTGGGAGACATACAAACAATATCTCCATTCCAAAGGATAGAGAGTTTGCTTCCAGCGAGACCCTCGGCTCTATATGTACATGCATATACACATAATGAACGACAAATAATGAAAGACAAAGACAAACACCAAAAATGAAAAGTCAACCTAACGTTGAGAAAGTGTCTAAACCCCATTATATACTCTAAGGCAACTCTCTATCCTGACTAAACTTCGTTAACCTTAATCATCTGTCTTCATGAGCTCATATACTGGACCACTTAAATAAATAAATAAATAAATATTTAAATAAATAATAACTAGAGGTGCTCTTGCATTGTGAAGGACTTGTCTCTAAATCTCATTGATAATTCACTACTTACTAAAAATGATGAGCCAACAGCAATATCATGAGATGGCACAGCAGATAGAGTGACACTAAAAGTTGGGGGAAACTCTAGCAGTCATCAATGTATTAGGCCAATGAAATTGTCACATGTATACTCAAAGATTAAAGATGTCTTTTATACACGTGCCATCTCTTCATTCATCCAAACCAATAAAGACCCGTATTAGGTTTTCGTGTAAGGGCGGGCATTGAAGCAACATTAGGTTTTTGTAAAAGTTACAAGGCACCTCAGAGCTTGATGGAGAAGAAAACACACATTCAAATGGCAGTGTATTTCTAATGTCAATATCAACAGTACTTTGCCGGTAAAACATGAGAAAGAATGAAGGAGCTTCAATTTCTAACAGTACTGCCACTGGAAATTCTGTTCAACGCTAACCTGACCACCCTTGTTGCTTAAGTTTTAGGAGGAACCACAATATCCAGAGGCTCAAATATGTCTTTCAACTCAGTCCAATCTAGCTCTTCAGAATCGCCATCTTCATATGCCACTGTATACCAACCCGTTTCCCTATCATATCCTGTAACTGTTCCACGATGAAGTTGTTCGCCAAATAACTTTCTGACTTGTGTTCCAATTATCCAATTACCAAAAACTGCAGTTTTGAGGGGCTAGGATGCGTCATTTGTATAACCATTAACAGGATCATCTGATGGTTGCAGTGGAGGCAGCCCATTTATGACAACTGCAGGCTCTCTAGCAAGCTAAAAAATTGATGCAACCTCTGGGTTTTCGTCCAGTTTTCTGGTAAATCCAATTCAGTTGACCTTTGTCCACAATGCAGCAAACATAACCTATTAGCCTAGCAAACACAGAATTACTGCAGAATTTACTTCTATCAGAAAGCAAAAGAAGTTTGATATGTATGGACTGAACTCAAAAGAACTTACAAGTCCAAGAAAATGCTATGCATGCTTTTAAAAATAAGCATATCAGATGTTATCATGCGACCTCTTGACCAATAAGTGAACTAATAACTCTTCTATTCAAGTTATTCAGTAATACGGCCAAAAAAAGCAACCTACTATTGAGGTAAGCAAATCAAGGTTGCTCCCAACTCAAAAGTTGATTATGGAAATTACCATGTTATGACCTTTGAGATTAAGTTCATCCTGGGAGCCAGAGAAGAAAAACCCCAATAATAAAGGAATGAAATTTCCCTAATAGCCTCCGAAATTTATAAACTTGAAGTCTGCACCAATAAGAGGGAGATAAAGAGGAAAAACAGTAAAACACTTCAAATCCTAATTAATATGCCACGTCAATACCACACCTTCCTTCTACAAAAAAGAAATAGATATCAACAAATTCATCACACAGAAAAATAAATAGAATAAAACATGCCACTAATGGTTAACAAATCATTCTCAGGTTGCAAATGGGCAAGACTTAAAGAAGACAATATAAAGTAGTAGTGTGCAAACTGATTTAGTAGTTTTGCAGCTGGCTGTGCTGCATGTGTTGATTTTAAAAGAATTTCACCCCAAATCAACAACAGTCTAATTTGAAAAGACAAGTACGTAGCAAACTTTGACAACCAAAACATACTTCTAATAGATCCAAGTGTTAGCATTCTGCTATGCAAGTTGCCTTCATATGATTGCCTAAACAATAATTCATGGCAAGGAGACTGCAATTGAAGAGGAGAGACAATAGTGTTGTGGGTGTGGTGGTGGAGAGGGGGGGGCAGAGAGAGGAAACAGCCATAAAACCATAGGAAGCAAGCAGCAGGGAGAAAATGACATAAAAGGAGTAAATTACAAGAAATGAACCACCAGAGAAGTCGATGTAACATTAAAGAGGAAAACAGTAACCTCCTCTTTCCTATGATACAACCAATGAGCAGGAACAGGGGTGGTGATAGACACAGATGCTAGGGATTCTATAGGTGTACAAAATACGTAGATAGGTGTACAAAATACAGCCAACTATACGCTTACGTCTTCATGCATGTATTTTTCATGCTTTGAATACAAGCTACTTTAATCAAGACATTTGTTTTGACATATTTTGTCAAAAAGGTTACAAAGGTGATTAAAAATAATGCTTCTAAACAATATATTTTTCCTTAGTTTATCACATGATATATTAAACAACATTTTGCAATAATAAAACAGTTGAATCGTGAGAGACAAAACTTAACGGTAGGGATCGAGTGCGTAATTTTGAAATGTCAACCCTATATAAACATTGAGACAAAAAAGAAAAAAAAAATAAGGAGAAACGACTTAAATTTTTCTAGATGGAGTAGGGGAGGGGATTGGAAGTTGAAGCGAACTGCACCCTTCACCCTTATGTGAATTCACGTATGATTATTGGCCTTATATTCGGAAAAATGGTGACCCTCCACATGACCACCAACAAATATTAACACACGGTATGTCTCTTTTGATTACGTGATAGTCTCCTATCAACGGTCAAGAGATCTCATCGAATTTACAGTAGAAAAACAGTTAATGTGAATCTTTTTTTACCTATCCAAAGGAGGAAAAAGTCCGTATGTAAATGACATTGAAGCAATGAGGAATCTATAGAAAGAATTTATAGTGGGATCGGGAGCAAAGTAAGAAACAACCTATACTTATATGAAAACATGTATATGAAAATCATTTAACTATGGAAACATGTATATGAAAATCTTTTTAGTTCACAAGAATAGAAATAATGAGAATGGAAATTAGAAATTGGCTTGGAAGCATTATATTAAGGTGCGGACTGGGACCAATACTTGATACACAAACAGACATGAGTCCATGACGCTCTGACAATTTTTTTCTTTTTTTGTCGATAATCAATAATGCCATGGCATCAAACAACCTAGCAATTTTTATTTTTATTTTTACCTTTTTCCTCCTACACGAGTTTGTTTATCATAGGGAACATGATGCTTTATTTCATTTCAAAATTCAAAATTCAATATCTATTTCATTATCAAAAGAATTTTACTTTGTGGTTTATACTTGAAGAATTCTGTTACGTTGTATTCGTATATGGCAAAGATTACACTGTGATATGAACAAACATTACAAGTTTGTATTTAACTAGTAAAATGTATAGATATTCTGTAACATCAGTCAATATCTTCTTTTTTTGACATATTTTCTTGAGCAACATACAACTTACCAACAAAGCTATGTGTAACGAGTTAGAATTAGGTTGTTGAGAATATTGTTCCACATAGGTCAATTTGAGAAAAAAAAAATATATGGATTATATGATAATGAGGTACTATCACCCATTATATTAAGGTTTTGAGCGAATATGAACCTCGCCTCATATAAGCTCAAGTTTTAACACGGTATCAGAGCGAGTTTAAAATGTGGATTCACACTCTGCCTGACCCATGGTTGGCCATTTATTGGCTCTCTTCACCCAAATCTAGATGTTCATGCCTGCCTTGTGGTTTGTGATTGAGGACGCCTTCTAAGACGCGTGTTTACGTCAAGACACGTTGCCACGTGAGAACATATATTGAGAATATTGTCCTACATTGGTCAATTTGAGATGAGCCATTTATTGTATCCTCTCACTCAAGTCCAGATGTTCATGTCTAGCTTGTGGTTTGTGATTGAGGACGCCTTCTAAGACGCATGTGTATGTCAAGACACATTGCCACGTGTGGGCAGCTATTGAGAATATTGTCCCACATTGGTCAATTTGAGAAAAAATATATGAGTTATATGATGATGAGGTACAATCACTCATTGACTTAAGATTTTGAGTGGATATGTGTCGCACCTCGTATAAACCCACTTTTCAACAAGGTCCAAAGATAAAATTGATAAGTCACTTGTTATAATAAACTTAGTAAAGTTCTAGGTTACGAGTAAAAAGTTGTTTAAAACTGAAATTTGATGCTTAAATATAAGAAGTATATAACTTTATTTCTTAAGCATCCAAATTATTATACGATTGTACGACTGCTTAAAGCCTTAAACTAGTTATGGGGTTGGACGACCGACGATGACATCTATCGAAATGTTAACAAGGATCCATTTATATTTTAATCCTGACTTATTTCTCAAAACTATATGATACCAAAAACTAATATAAAACAATTTTCCACACGAAAAGGAACGTTGGTAACCTATAAAGTTTAACTGATTACGTATAAATAAATTGAGTTACGGTGAGAAAAAAAACTTAAAAGTAAAAAAATAAATGTGATTTATTATAGATTGTCCCTTGCTTAGTTCGACTAGTAAGAATAACCAAGATGAGATCTCATGAAATTAAAGAGGCGAGATTGTTGTGCTGAAATCACGATTCTGTTAAAACTATATGTTTTATGTAATTATCAAGGTTTTTAATAATATATAATTATCCGGCTGATTACATGTTTTATATAATCATTTATAAGCTATCTCCGATGATAATATGAAAACTAGTTAATCTATTGTGGTTACAATCATACATGTTTCTACGTATCAATGCAAATCAAATATAAATTCAAAGTAGCATAGTGTTAAATATTAGTATATTACAGTATTTCTGATGTCAATGAAAGTTCAAATCCCTAACAATATTCTTCGGGCGCGTGTGCATAAAAAGAACAATAGTTTTTTCACCAGTCAACGTTGATTATGGTATGTATCTGTTCAGTTGATGCATATGATAGCATAAAAGGAAAAACTAAGATAGGATAATCATGCATATCATGTTAAATAATCAACCATTTTTCTATCTTTTTGTGGAAATATAGTCAACTAGGATAGGACTAAAGAACTTCCGTTATAGTTATAAATTCATGAAATTTTATACAACAACAATCATTTTTAGTATATTTCAACAACAGCAAAAGCTATCGTTAGACAAACAATAAGCATGTTTTGCTACAAGATTAATCTTAAGTAATAACTTTTACCAATACATTTGTCTCATTAATAAATCACCTGCATACTACTTATCCGTTTTTCAAACCCTCTGAATTCTTAACTTTGGACATAAATGTAAGGATATTCACTATCTTGAAATATTACCAAATCAGAAAAATATAGCCTTTGCAGTAAGAGTAATCTTATAGATTTTTTTTTTTTTTCGTTTTTCAAGAAAACGTGTACGTATTAAAGTTAAAAGCAGATGAAGTTGATTTCAGTGCCAAAGCCTAAAACTTAAGTACGAAAGAACAAGGAGGAGACAAGTCGAGAAGATGACAGCCGACGCCATTGCCATTCAGCACAGAAAATGGAGGTTTTTTTTGGCTCTTTCTTCATCCTCTTTCCTATTTTCTCCACCCTTTTTCCTTTTTTTTTTTGTGTGGGTTCCTTTATTTATTTGTTTTATCGGTTCTGAATGTAACAGTGAGAAACCAGACAATGAAAATGGGCTGAGGACACTTACAGTAGAATGCCTTAGAGGAAGATTGCTTGCTGAAAGAGCCGTTTCAAGAAATGCCAAGCTAGATGCTGAACAAATTGAAAACAAAGTTGTTATCTCTCTGTATCTTGATGCAATTTTATGTTTTCCATTGCTTTTAAATTCTGAGAATCCTTTAAATAGACAGTTGGAATGTTACTGTTGCTGCTGATTTTTGTTTAGATTTCAAGTGTTTGATGAGTTTTTTTTCTGCATTTGGATGGAAAATGAAGCTGGCTGAGTTGGAGAAAAGGCTGAAAGAAGAGACTAAATCAAGAAACAGAGCAGAAAAGAGGCTGGAATCTCTGATGAAAAAGCTGGAGCCTTTGAAACTTACATATGCTTTTGATAAATGCGAGAATTCGGTCTTGGTGGTAAAGAATGAAATCTCCTTTGAGTCGTCATCTTCTTCTTCAGTCATTTCGTCGAACACCAAGCAAACATCAGAGGTCGCTACCAGCGTCTCAGATTCCTTAACTTCTGACATTACGGAATCGATTGAGAAATCTGTGGATTCGCAGCAATTTTCCTCTATGAACACTGGGGAAAGATTGATTTCTCCTGTTGCCCCTGCTGCTCAATCAAATGAAGATGAATCCGCAGGTACTGAAGACGACACATCGAAAATGGATGACCATGGGTATTGACATTTTCCTTGCTTCTTTTTTCCTCCTTAAAGTTACATTTTCCTCTTTCAAATTTTTGTTTATAAGAGATATTACCATAGTTTTAGAAATAAGTGTCGTATATATAGGGAATTTTTGTCAGGTAAATGATTTCCTGTAATCTTTTCATGTTCAACAAATCTATTCTCTAATTTTTTACAATAATAAAGAGAAAAGCACAATGCAAAATGCTGCACCCAAAGTTCCAAACCCCTAGATATTTGATAATCATATAGTGCCTTAAGTTGACACCGGATATTTTCCCCTCCTAATTTCATATAGTCATACCACAACAACATTACCTCACATTACCTCATTGCTTTACTACCTCCTATCTATGACGGGGTATGAAAAGTTTAGATGTACGCAACCATAATATTATACTAGTTTTTGGGTTGTCTCAAAATTATCTACACTTGTGTAAAAAGGCATTATAATTCCTGCTTGATAGACATGCCAGCCTCTGGTAACATCGAAGGCTAGAGAAGTCCTGATTACTGTAGTCTTAAAGAGCGCGTAAACATCTCTTGGCAATCAATGCATTGCTGCTGAGTGTCACCTGTCGATTCAATCCTACCCTTTAACAATTGTAGCATCTAAAGTTTTATTTTAGTTTTCCTGAAGGGCTGTGACATCCGATTAAACTTATATCTGATTCTGTAAACCAACTTACATCTATATCGTTCCTGCCGTAGGCTAAAGCTCCCCCACCCCACCCCAACCGTTTCTATATATTATTATGTTCAACCTCTGATATTTCTGCGTGCATGGCTCCATGTCGATTACTCTTTTTAGCTGGTTGACGAGTCTTACCGCTCGCGCTTCTGCTCAAAACAAATTTATTATACAATGGGCCGTTAACTGATCAGAAGAATGTATGTACAAGAGCTTGTAGAAAATCAAACTTCTGGTGCACAATAAAGTTAAAGAATCTCCATGTGTAGGGTCAGTTTGTATTTCTAAACATAAAAAACATATAGATTACGAACAAAAAATAACCTCGAGAGTTGACTACAAGAGAACTTTGAGTGTACAAAGCAGCCTACATCCCACGAGACTGAAACTTTAGTAACAGAGAAATTGGGGAACAGTACAAAAAGGAACAAAGATGTCTTTTTTTTAGTAAAGGAATAAAGATGTCGCCGTTCAACAATCAGAAATCTTGGGATAACTGAATTAAATAATCATCTGCCGGGGTGGTGGGAGGCATGGATGATCATTGACTTCTACCCCCGAACAACCCTATTCAGACTGACCATTCGAGTATCCATCTGACTCGCCCTGGCAGCTGAACCAGTTTGGTAACTTCTCCCAGCACCAGAATATCCTCCAGTTCCACGTGACTGATTAGCCCGGTCCCTGGAATAGCCTCCGGCTTGGCCTGTTCTACCACCAGTGTTGTATCCGATTTGACCACCACTGCTGCCATGTCTTCCCTGTGAGAAAGAAAAATCTTGCCATTTGTTACTAGCAGCCCCACCACCATAATCCTGTCCATCCCTGCGCCTAGGAGGAAGGCCGTCTAATCCTCCACCACCTGTCCGGGCGTCCATCGCTCTCTCGTTGCTTTCAGCAAGGATGGCAAGCTTTTCTGTCAACTGGAAAGCGTGGGCCTGCAGCCTTGTGTGCTCGACTTCATGGAACACTATGCACCGGGTTGGTTGGTCCCAGCTTGCATGAAGCTCCTCCGTAATCATCATTTTACTCACAATGCTGTGAGTCAGATTTGTTGAAAGATCAAACATTTTAGCAAGATGATCCAGGCTCAAGGAATCATAAGATGCTGAATATGTGAACAGGTAGGTTCGAAGAGCCTCTTCCTTGATTTTGGCCTTTAGCATATCGAGTACACTATCCTTGTTGCGGACCAGCCTCCACACATCAAGAGAGTTGATAACCTCAAAGGCCTTCTGAAAGTCTCCCTGCCTGAGAGCCCTAGTGGCTGCCATTACATGGTCCCTTACATTTTCAGGTGGGCCAATAAAAGTCTGCCTCTCACTGATCTCAAGCAGCCTTCTGAATGTCTTGCTTATTATCTTGCGCTTAGCATCATGACTATTGGCTGCAATGTTAGGGACTTCCAATAGCATCGCGCAGATCAAATGGACTGCCTCAAGGAGGTCTAGATTTATATGCATATGATATGGCATTTGGCGCCTTCTTTCCATCCGTTCCTTTAAAGTCGCATCATTATAACATTAAGCAAAAGAAGACTAGGAAAAGTAGCAGGTGAGAGAAAAGTGGCCTAGAAAAGCTTTCAGAAGATGAAAAATATAATCAAGGATATAAAACCAAAAGAAACTGAAAAACATATCGCACATACTCTTATCGTATTTTTTCACTGCAAAAAAAAATGAAATGAACGGTCATACCAACTACAAAACCATAATCAATAAAAGCATAATTTAAGTTACATCAACTGTAACAAATGATTGACAGTACGTGATCCTGCAGTCAAAGTGATAACTCGACACTTGAAAAGGAAAAAACAAAAACCACTCACTATCAGTAATATCCAGAGGAAAAAAGAATCAGCTTTGAATCTTATAAATCGTTTCAGCACACTACAATAAACAAAATGTCATATCACAAGCACCCACCAACTAGAAGCAAAAGAGAGGGAAAATATTGTATATCAGCACATTAGAAGAAGGGGGGGGGGGGGGAATGTTCTTTCAAACAGTCAAAAAGTGATGAGAGTGGGGTGGGGGGTACACAAATGCACAAATCAGATAAACAGAAAGTTTGAAGTTACAAAGGAATTTTTAGTCAACATGGCAGTGTACAATGAGTATTATAAACTAACCAACATATAGACAGACAAGAAAACAGAACTCAAAAAATTACCTGTTCCGGTGTCTTTTCATGATACCGACTCTGGGAGACACCCTGTGCAAGTAATTCCTTCACTCTTCCGGTAGAGTAAAGTTCAGAAAGGCAACCATGTCCTTCAGCAATAAGTCCAACCCTAAACGCACATAATCCAAGCTGGGCCATTGCTCTATTAAAGAGTATCTGAGTTGAAATGTCCATATGCTGAACGTTATCCTGCAAATGACTCATGAGCAACAAGTCACGAGATGTAGAAAACTCATCCAGTATGGCATGATGGTATATGTCACAGAGCATTGCACGGGCTTTGGTCCTCTCATCACCAAACTTGTATATACCAGACACAAGGATATCCATTAATATCCTGCTATTTTCAGGAAAGGAAGGCTTCCGAGGCACTAGCTCGGGAGTAGTAACAAATGACGGTGGAGTTCGAGTTTCTTCAGCTACTTTCAGATCATCAGGAGAACCTGACTCTTCCTCTCCTCCTTCACCTTGCTCAGCTAGGTTCCTCATTGCATCATACACCTCTTGTGGCTTATAATATATGAGCTCTATGCGTTTCAAAGCTACTTTCGCAGCACTCTTTCTGTCACCAGTCCGCTCAAGATATTCTTGGACATTTTGAGAAAGAACAGCTAGCATGGGTTCATCCTGAAGCCTCTCCACATATTCACGCGTGTGTGGATCAATGACCTGAAGGCTCTTGAAAAACTCCACGTCTATACGTTCAAGGAAAGCTACTAAATTTCCCCATATACGGATTGTACCAGTATGTTCTGATCCTTTTTTCGTCTCATTTTCATCAGGCTCCACCATGTCATCAACCACAATGTTTGAATATTGTGTCAGAATATCTAGAATGGTAAGCATATTCTGGACACATTTTTTCCAAATATTAATAGGCATATGAGTATTCAGACTTGGATTAACATCAAACAGTGCGGAGACAACACTGAAAAGAATCTCAAGCTTCTGAGCAGGGGTCTTAGAAACTCTAGCCAAGAACATCAGTTGCTCAACCAACTCGAGCCTTCCCGTTCCTTTCCTACCTCTTGCTGCAATGATCTCTTTGAACTTCTTATTGACAGTATCCCAAGTAATTTGACTGGGATCCTTGAACTGCTTTTCCATGAGCTTATCTTTCCTTCTTGTCTTCTTTTCCCAACCTGAACCAGCATCATTAATATCATCGAATTTGTCATCGCCCTCCTTTTCACCATCAGAATCTGAATCGCTCACGAGCTTTGATGGGTCTTCAATATCAGAGCCCACTACGCTTTCTGAGTCATCATCATCCGTCACTGGCTCTTCCTCTTCCGACTCTACAGGATTCTCCCTATACTTGTTAATCGACTCTTCATACTGCTTATTATTCTTCTTCAATTTCTGCTTCATAGAGTTCAATGCCTTAGCATTACTACTACTCATCTTCTTCTTTGCCTCCTTATTGGCCAAAGCCTGATTCAAGAAGTCCTCCAACATCACAAGAGCTTTGATATAAACATTTGGGGCCCTATTAGACTCAGTAAGCCGCACCACCTTCTCCAGCTGCTTGTTAATTTTATCAAAGCTCTCTTGCAGACTGACCCAGTCATTGATCTTCATGGCGTTTTTCATCTGATCAATGGTAGTTGCCATCTCCTCAAACCGCTTGTCCTTGGCAGATTTAACAACACGCTTGTTACCATCGTCAGAATCGGAGTCCGAATCACCCGTATCAAGATACTTGCTCTTAGACACATCAGCAGGTTCCTCATCTTGTACTTCATCCTCTAATTCGTTCTCACTTTCCTCCTCAGACTCAGAGTCACCAGTCTATAAAGCAACCAATAAAGCCACCTCATCAGTTAGCTTCTACCAAATTAAACAAGAACTTGATCCATCAATTCATATCAAACATAGATAAGCAACACACAATTTTGACTCGTTCCCACCCCTTCCCAGATGTGCTTTTATATATTCATACACACAGATATACACGCACACCATTAAAGCCGTGACCTTGAAAAGAGTAAAATAATTTGACAGACAAGTACGCGAAGAACAAATAAACGTCTGAATACCTTGAAAACAGTTCAAAACAAGAAGGGGAAAAAGCGTAAGAAAAATAGGGCTCGGATGTAATTCTAAACTACTACTCAAAACAATATTCTATTAAGTAAAAGAAGAAAAAAGATCCGCACTCAAGATGTTGTTGCCAATCCACAACTAAATAGCACAAACCTGGGTCCAAAATCGCGACGCCATTTTCTAAACAAGGCTCGACGATATCAGGTCTAGAAAAGATCTGAAACCACAGAGAATTCACCACAATATCATAAATCCGAAAGGCATCGTGAGATTTTTTTCTTTATCAGTATACAAACAAGATACAAATCAGAAAGCAGCAGTCTTTCGACATAAAAATTATCTTTGGCCGAGTCGCTGAAGAAGCTTACCTCAAACGGGGAGGACGACCAAGGCTGCTAAAACGTCTATCGGTTAGGGTTTTGCAACATCTTTCTAATCTAACTTCTATAGTATATATAACTACCAACCCTATGTACTGCAGGTTTTTCTTTTCTTTCCTTTTTCTTTTTCTTTTTCTTTTATGCTATTTTCTAAACAAAAAAATTTATATTTTTTTAATGAAAATGAAAGACAATTTATAAAGGCGCACCATAAATCACACCGTCCTCATGTTTATATATCTTTATCAAATCTGGATATGTTTTTTTGAAGTCTAGAATCGAACATTTGAAATTATCTGTGTAAATAATTCAGATATTTAAAATTATGTTGAAGTTTCCAACTCAAAAAGTCATATCTATTAAATATACTAGATTCGTATGTTTATGCTTGTTTGTTTATATTTACATACGAATACGTTTACACACAGATATATACATATATATACACACACATATGTATATGCATGTATGTCTATGTGTGTGCATGCATTTACCTGCAAATATAAACTTATATGTATATTTTTGCTAAATATTTGTGTACATGTAAATGTATACTTACATAGATACATACATATATATAGTATTTTCATTATGAGAAGGAAAAAAGTAAAATGTTATTTTCCCTTCTTTTATAAGAGAAAAAAATTCTACACACAGGAGCAGGATAATGATTTAAGCATTGCATACCAAACAAAAGCAAATAAGTTTTCTCTCTAAACCGAATTTAGATCTCGTATTAGATTTTAATTAGGTTTGATAATGTTGTATTCATTAAATCTTAAAGATTTTTACACAAAGTGCAATTACATAAACTATACTGAGAATCCATTATGAATAACATTCCCCTACTTCCAAGACGCGAGCATCCTTACCATTTAATATATTTATTATGCAAATATCGTACTTAATAGCTATCATCCTATGATGATATCATTAACTAATAAGATATAGGTACACAACAACAAGCATACCCAACATATTCAACGACAGCAATAGCTACCGCTAACGTCTGAGGAGGATGAGAGGTATGCAAAAGATACCTCCATTCCAATAGATAGAGAGTTTGTTTCAGTGAGACACTCAGCTTTATATGTACCTTCATAGATGACATAATAATAGGATTGTGCTAGTGCACTAGTAAAAAAATTTATTGAACACAAATGCATATATTAATAAGATATAGGTACACGATAGACGTAAATTGATATGTGAGTCGAGATGTGTATGTCGGAAGCAGATAATACCTCCATATTTTTCTCTCACTTATTGGCTAACCTAAATACATATATATATATATTGTTATGGTATTCGACAAAAATTATTTATTAGCTCAATCATCCTGTCTTGAGCGGTTAAAAATCTGTCTCTTTAAAATGAAACAGAAGTTCTATGAACAGTTCATAAACATAAAAGTAGAATAACTAAAATTGAAGGTTCTCTGAAAAGTTGCATCAACAAGCACAAGTGTGGCAGAGATCCACTAGAAAATCTAAAGTTAAGCACAAAAGTAAAGAGGGATTTTTTTTTTTTTTTTTTTGGGATATTCAACAAGGAAATTTAGGCTCCTGCATTTTACTTGGACTTCTTCATGAGACTCAATGACACCCCAGTACCAAGCGAAGTCGCTACAAAGCCAAGAGAAACTTCAGTTGGCACGTGATAACCTACATAAGGATACATCAAGCTATGAGCTCCATATCAATGTCCAATCGAAAAGCTAATTCGCTCTTACTCACAAATATAATACCTACCAAAGAAGTCGAGGATCATCTTACTCCCAATAAACCCCAGGACAACACCAATGGCAGGCTGGCCAAAAACATTAACCACAAGATTAAGGCAATCTAATCACAAAGCAAAAACAATCCATAACAAGGTTACAGACTATTTGAGTTACACAAAGTAAAAAAGTTACAGAACAGAACCCCCCACCCCCCACCCCCCCGGCCTCTCTTCTTGGGTATCTCTCCTCACCATCTAGGTATTTTATTCCTAAAATAAGAACTGTACCAGAATGGAACACCTCCCAATCACATCATCAGGTAACGAAAGAATTTCACTATTACAACAGAAAGCACATCAAAGCAATAACTCTGTTACTTAATGATCACAGAGGGCTTCCCCTTGTCAGCTTCACTGCAGAGTGGAGAATATAAGTAGGCTTGTCTAGTTTTTTATAGAATAATTGCCAAAAGAATTGAATAAAGATACTGAGATTACATGACCAACAAGAGAAAAAACTGTCATGAAACACCTCGGCCAGTGTTATAGGGCTTTCCCAGTAGTCGAACTTTTACCAATGTAACCCTTGTCAAACACATCAAACAAAGTCTCACCTCTACCTTCTATTTTACCGCCACTTCCAATTTGAAGCGTCCAAATATCAGTATATATAAGCACATTGTGCTTAAAGAGCCTAGTTGAAACTTACAACACTCAGACTGCCAGAGGTAAAAACGCTGGGACTGTTTGCATAGTATGACTTGAATCCTACAAAACTTGAAGAGGGAAGTTATGTACCCATGAAGAGCAGGTTAGGATTATGATCATATCTTTAGTTCTAATACTCCAGCCTGTTTAGAAAAGGGACACACAAGTGTTATAACTACTTTGAAGCTCTGTTCTCATCATTCACAACTTCCACTAATGGCTGGATACATAACAGACCTACCATTCTACTTTTCTCCTTCCTTCACTAACCTTCATCCATACACCTTTCAGTATTCACTCTGAATAATTCCATGACAGAGCATAAACTACCTGGTGATACTTCTTTTCTCCCAACCTGCCTCAGAAAAATGCAAATTTTGAAGAAAGTCATGTGCTACTGTGTTTGGGGGAAAGCCCATCATTCTGCCTCTCTACAAAGGCAAATATCACATGCAGCATACCTCTCATTTGTAGAGAAGCAAGAGATTTTTTCTTTTTTCTTTTCCTTTCCTTTGGGTAGGGAGGGGGGGTATAAATGAACAAGACGCAGCCTTTTCACAAAAGACAACCACAGGTACAAATGTGTGGAAGCAAGCTGACCTGTAAATATTCCAATTCTGACATACTTTCAGAAACAAGTGAGTATAATGATCTCAAACCTACAAAAGAGAAAGATGCCTTTGATTATAATATATTTAAGGATAAAAGAAGTATGATAATTTTTGTCAATATCAACACAGAACTCATATCACGGAAACAAAGGACATTGACTTCAAAGATAAAGAAATAAAGCACCGAAAGACTATCAAGTCAAACCCATCAAACTTGACATCATGATGTCGCAACTATGAAAGTGCAAGACAGCCAAAAATGTTAATAGTGAAGAAGAACGAACCTAAAATGGCAAAAAGATTGGAAGTAAATACGACAAAAGGGTCCCGTGTTACACCAAAAACTGCTGGTATTGAATCAACCTGAGAAACAGTCACAGAAGCTGTTCCTGAATCTAAATTACCAAGCATAGACAGTTTAAATATAAACAGTAGGAAAATCTTACTGCAAATGCAATATCACTGAGTTCTATAACAGCTACAGTCAACAGCAAAGGAGTAGCCTGCCCAAAACGTTTGAGGCCTGTTAGAATTAGGAACATAGTTAATCCAATATCAGCTACTTTTCAAATTTTGAGAACAAAGAATAAGGATTGCCCCGTCCAAGAAAACACATTTCCTAGAAAAACTTACTTTCTTTATCCCATCTTGAACTGTTATGAAGCGGTTCCCATCATAATTTGCTGAAACATAGAAATAAGTATTAAATTGGAATGCCTCATCAGCAACAGCACATACACATTACTCCATCCGTCTCAAAAATGTTGTCCTGGTTTCCATTTTGGTTTGTCCCAAAAATACTGTTCACTTTCTCAAAATAGCAATATATATTAGTCAAAGTTTTCATACTATCCTTTTAACTTACACTTACATGTAGTTTACCTTATCTAACTAGGGCATAATAGAAATAGTAACTAAAATAATTTGACTTCTTCAAATTATTCTCAAGTCAAACTAGAACAATATTTTTGGAGCGGAGGGAGTATATGTTAAGAGTCAAATATTCATTATATGTTAACAGCCAATATCTTTGTTTAAAAAAAAAAAACCGCAAAGACATACACTAAAATACAGAAAAGTAGATAAATAATACAAGTCAGTCAGTATATCTTTTGCTCAAACAAAGCGGTAGTTAACTTAGCTTTCCTGGCACAAGACAATGAAGAGAATATGGCATAACATGAAAAGGAAAAAAAATGATAACTTTCAGTCTCTTGCAATCATTGCTTCTTCCGCAGGACAACTTCTCTAGGTAGTCTCATGAAAGAGTGCATTTTGCTGTTGTCTCGCCGTAATATTAGTAAATCATTCAGATAATCACAACAGAGGTCTTACAAGGATACAAGGGCATTTGAGGATTTCCAGCCTCAGCATGAACTATAAAGAGGCAAGGGATGAGATGAAGTTAATAGCATTACGAGTTACAGCAATGAATTTCTGGCACGTCTTCACGATGAAGTTGTCAGATAGATCAGACTCTTCTTCTTCGTTAGCAAACAACTACAATTAAAAAAACAATGAGGTAACACATGGGGGCAAAAAGAAGCGAAGAAGGATATCTATACAGAATATAAAAAAATAAAATGAAGTAAAAAAGAAAAAACAAACAATAATCAGAACCTCTTTGATACATATGCAGTGATTCATGTAGAATTCTTATAACAATAGATGAAAAGGGTTGTATGCAATAGGGTATTCTAGTGTGAGTCACATGAATGAACCATGCATTACGGATTACTACATCATACATATATCGGGCAAAAATCCAAAGGAAAAGCAGTTCTATGCAAAACGAGGAGGTAGAAAACAGGCCGCAGTACCTGATGCACCAATCAAGAGACTGATAAGTATCAACATACATTGCCATTTTTTGAATGTATATAGTACCTTTATGTTGAATTGTCAACCCATAGGTAACTTTGGTCATTGCGAGCACGTATGAGGCCATCAGCAGGCGTTCAACATCGCATCAGATTCAAGGTTACCACTTTAACCAATACACATGAAATTTCTGGGAGAAACCTTTTTATATAATGATTCCAGTTCTTAACACGCAATGACATAGCACTCGTTTATCCTGTCATACTTCATTTTCAATTTATTCTATCAGAGTGACAAGTTTTTGTTTGGTTGTGGTTATAATCATAAATTTTGACTACACATTCCACACTTGACTTTTGATTCTTCTTTTTCTCCCCTCATATTTTTCACAATACGAAGAAATAACTTTCTACAAGATAATGAAAATATTTATCAAATCGACCACCTGATCTTTAAGAAAGCACTACAAGGACTAAAAAGAATACCATGTTGAATATTTTATGCTACTGATATTGATAACTTAATATACCAAATTTATTAAGCCGGATGATTTGATTTAAATCACACGAAGCCAAACATAATTTAAATCAAGAGACAATAATCATAATCATAATCACAAAATCATGACTATAATCACTAAACCAAGCGTAAACAAGTTACTATAATAAATAAAAGAAGAAAAGAAAACAAAAGGGAAACAAGTTAATAAATACGAGTTAATTACAAAAAAAAAGTTAATAAATACGAGTCTTTTCTCTTTCTCTTGCTTACTACAAATTCAACAGGATGCCACAAGTTTCATCATGTCACCCAAGAAAAAGAAGGAAGACCAAAATGCATGAAAAACCAAAAAAAATTTACCTTGAACGATGAATATAACAGAATTGCTGCCAATAGAAGGTTAACAGCTTCAAACCTCTAAAATGAGATCAGACAAAGTAGCAGATCATCAGAACTTATACTAATGAAAGGGACCAACCCACACACGAATATAAAGGGAAATGTAAGTCCAGAAATTTTCAAAAAAATAGTCCAGTTAAATGAATGTGTGTGTGTATGTGTGTCTACATGTATAGAAGGACCTGAATTGTAGCAGTTCCAAGAAGTATCAGTGACAATCGGAAGAATATTGCTCCGGCAATGCCATAAGAAAGGACCCGATTCTGATATCCAAAATAATACAGAAAAAGATAGACAAAAGAAATCAGCAAAAATAGTCCAACAATGGTAATAATACTATTTTAAATGAAAAGAAATTTTATGATTATCTCCATCAGAATACCTGATACATTAGAGGAACTTTGAAGTACTTGAAAATCAGAACAAAAACAAATAGGTTATCAACTGACAAACTTTGCTCCAGTAAGTACCTGAAAGGATAAACCAATGGCAACTTTAACTTGAGCAGGGCAACTTTCAACCAGAAAACAGAGCAATATGAAATTTTCTTCTAAGCTTGACTAAATAAGGAATAGGATCTTAAGTTTATTGAATCCTGATTGTCTGGCATACCCAGCAAAAAACTCGGATGCCTTTACTGCTCCATCTTTAAGACCCAAACCAACACCAAAAGCTACAGCTGCTGACACCTAAAAACATGTGGACTACATTCATTAAGTGCTGGCCTCCTAGAACAAAATAGGAACTAATGCCACAATGGTAATTTATCAAAATACTCACGCATAAAGCAACTGTCTTGACAGAAGAGACATAATTGTCTTCTTGCTTTCCCCCTTGTGGCTCACCAACAGAAGAATCCACAAGAGGTTTGTTCATGTCATCACTTCCAGCATGCAATGGAAAACTCACAATTTCCTCCTCTGCAATTTAATACTACAACCATTGCCCATTTGAAGAAGAAACGGAGTTTGAAGTCTAAGAACAACAACAACACTCAAGCCTTTTTCCCTCTATTTGGGTTTGACTAGTTTGAAGTCTAAGAACGCAATAAATTTTTAATAAACTGGCACATAGAAATGGACCTGAATAGACAGATGATATTAAAATTAAAGGCCACACCCTTATATTTTTCCAGCGTTAGTTTGTAATATATTTCCTCTTTTGAACCGTATCTCATCAGAAACCATTAATTTATTAGAAGGGAATGTGAATATCAAATGTATGAAAACTAATATCAAATTCATGGAATACCAAAAAAAATATTTATAACTGGTACACGAGCCAAAACAACATATGCCAAAAGATAGAGAAAGCAGACACTAAAGCATCCCAGTTTAACGAATAGATTGACTATCTTTAATTTTAATTCCATAATCCATTTATGTGGATGATAAAACCAACAGGCGCATGAAGAAATTCATGGTCTTCTATGCAACAACCAGTTCTGAACATAAACTATGCTTAAACAAATAAAAACCTCAGTAATAGTTGATCCTACCAGAAGTATACGAGCTTTCATCCTGTTCAGTTTTTCCAGAACGAGCAATAACTGACGGAAAACATCTCCAGCCACGGTTGGCCACGCCTAAAAATTTCAAAACTGTTGGAATTAAAGACGCGAAAGAACACACAATTTATCGAAATAAACACACGCATTACAAGTAATCAATTGTTCAACGAAAGGTGCAACAACAAAAACAAAAACCTGGATAAGATGTATAAGAACAAGAAGTCAAACGAACACGAATCCATCTAGTGCAAGCAGTCGATTGAAACGGAGACGTCGACGTAAACCCTAAGTCCAATCTAATTGGAGTCCGGACGACGTTGTTGGGAACTACAGAGGCCAGCTTCATTGCTTCGCCTGTGGCACGACCTTGATGTATAACTGATTTAGCAGAGTGTACAAACACATACTACTGTTTGGAAGCCACACCGGCGATCTTGGAACGATCAAGCATACAGTAATTCTCAAACACAAATACACTATCCTCGCATGTCAAATATTACTGCGCTTGTATGTGAGGCTCGCGGCCTTGTGCAGGAAATATCAGTCAAATAGAATTGGGGATAAGAAAGAAAAGAGCTAACAGACAAGCTTTATATTTATAACGTCTTTGAGAGACAACTGACAACTGTAAAATCCCAAGTTACAACGGGATAACAACTAACAGTTACCCGGCAAGTTGACGCCACTCGTATATTTAACGGTCAAACGACCAGTGTTTTTAATGGTGATAACAACAACATTTTCTCATTGTCGTATAGACTTCTGTCTATAGTAGAGTATGACGTATATATAATATGTAGAGTATGACGTATATATAATATAAATACATAGATGTTGTTTCTTCATGACCGATAATGAAAGTTACGTCAAGCTGTGTCGATCAAATGCTACTTCACAATATAAAAAACGCAACCAATTTAGTGATTTATTTTATTTTATTCCATTATATTCTAAATTCAAATAGCATTGTGTCATTTACTATGTTAGACATGAAAAAAAAAATATTTTACATAAGGTTCTAAAAAAAATTTTGCTGTTCTACTATTCTCCCCCCCCCCCCCCCAACAAAAGCTATGATGTATCCATGTTTCTATGTCAATAGTGTTTCACAAGTCCCACAACAGATTTGATACATATGAATTTAATTAGACATAACAAATCTGATCTAACTTTACGATTATTTCAGAATATAAAGGTTAAAAACATCATATTAGCCGAAACACGAATTTAATTAGACATAACAAATCTGATCTAACTTTACGATTAGTTCAGAATATGAAGGTTAAAAACATCATACTAGCCGAAACACCTTTCATTGAGTCCGTTGAATGGCATTCTTCTATCTTCAAGACTCGCGTTTGAAATCTTCTGATGTCAAAAAAAACTCGTCATATAGTATGATTTTAATCAGTGACTTTATTATGCTCTCAATGTATAATGTATATTTTATTAGTCTAAAACTTAATTGCAAATATTTGATTCGTAAACATTTTAAATTTTGCCCAATTAATGGTTTGAACTTATTGCAAATAATATAATAAACTGAACTTAAAGCTGCAACATACCCCGTCATCAACAAAAAATAATAATTGCAAAATGCTCATTGAATATTTTGTAGGCTTTTCTTCCATTTTGACTATTATAGATACAAAAAGGAAAAGTTTTTGACTATTATAGATACGAAAAGGGAAAATAAATAAATAATTTTGATTTAGTTTACATATTTGCAAAAGCCCTAGTATTATAGGTAGTGGAACTTCCATATTTAACTCTTTTCCTCAAGAGTTACAGTGCACTTCCTAATTCCTATAAGTTGCTCTCATTTTTGCTCCTGCATAAACGTCCGTTAGCTATAAACCAGTCTCCGGCAACCCCCATTTCCCGCCCGAGCCCATCCTCTCAATCTCAGATTCCGTTCGAAATTCGGCCATATTTCGTCATTCCGGTGAAGACTGTTTTTCTTTCTAATCCTCGCTCATTCAAGATGGTAAATACGGCTGTACCCGCTGTTACAAACCCTAACAAAACCCTAGCTGAATCCCAATCGCCCAATCCTACCCCGGCGGCTGCTTCTACAAGTACTCCTCCTCCACAACCCGCTGTTGGAGCTGGAACAAAGGTAGCTGCTGATGAAGCCAACTCCGAGAGAGGTGTGCCGGTTACTGACGTTGAGAAGAAGATGCGAAGAGCAGAGCGTTTCGGGATGCCCGTTCAACTTTCCGAGCAAGAGAAGAGAAACACCCGTGCTGAGAGGTGTATTACTTATCCATTTCCTTTTCTGAATCACAGACATTTTATGGATAGGTCTATCCGGAAAGTTGATATTATGGTCATTTCAGTGCTTAAGTATTAGTAAATTCTGAAGGACGATGATGAAAAAAAAATTCTGAAGGACGAGGTTCGGGTTCTTTCACTTAAGGCAAAACAGGAATATTGAATGTTGCCAACTATTACTGACACCTAGTTGCGTATGTCACGAAAGATGCAGTCTTTTATTTGAACTGAATCGGTAGGTAAAAATCTTGGTGTAATCAGCTAACAGTAGGCTTTTTTTTGCAATTTTTTTTTTCTTTTTGTAAGTACACTCGGCTATGTTAGCATGATTCAAAAGGGAGTTTTCATGGGAATGATTTGAGGTATAAAATGAATAGACTCAGCAACCTTTTGTCTGTAGTCGTTTGTCTTATTTGGTTTCCTAAATGTTCTAGGAAATCATGAAAGAATTTTCTCGTTATGTCTCAAGAAGAAGCATACAAGAGCATAGTACGGACAATAAAGTTCATCATGAGAGACAGAAGCTTGTCTGCTTGACACAAAATGGACCTATAGACCAGTAAAGAAAATTTCATAGTTGGCCATTATGTTTGTCCATAAGAACATCTTAGGAGCGCTATCATTCTAGGAGCCTGAGCTATTTGATTCTACATGTTTTTAAGTTGACGATCATTGATCTTGCTTCTTTCATACTCCTACTTGGTGAGTTCCATTGAGGAATTTCTAATCAAGGATGGTGTATTCAAAGAAGAATGGTTACACGTTATCATAAACGAATATCATGCTTCTAAGTGAATTGGGGAAGCTTACTGAGAAAGACCATTTACAGCTATATGCATACATGTTGTCTTCTAGTAGTTGCTGATTTCTGTCGTGGCATTGTTCATGCAAAATATTGTAGATTCTGCCCGTAAACTTCAGTGGTCAGAAATGATACGGAAATGCATATTACACTATGGAAATTGATTTTCCTGTGCTTTACCATGGCCATGCAAGTAAAATGGATCAAGTATTTACACAATGAACATAATGTTGAAATTCTATGCTCTCTAAATCTTTTGCCACATGGTTGCATTGTCATTGATTATTCAATACATCTTGCTTAAGTTTGGATTTTATATTGCTAGTCAACAACCTTTATTTCGATGTGATATCAGTTTCTGATTTTTGTTCCTTCTCTTAATTTGAGCGGACATTTTGCTATTGTTCCAATCATTTACATGTATAGAGAGAATTTAAATTGGCTGATGGAACTCATTTTTTTTCCAGATTACGACTGTTCATGTAGATTATGTGTCCACAACCATATCTTCTTGATTTTTACTTAGTTTGTTGTTATTTGCCTTGATCGCAGATTTGGAACTGGGACAGGTTCACAGGGGTCAGATACACGTAAGAAATCTGAGGAGCAGAAGAGGAAGGCGAGAGCTGAAAGGTTTGGGCTTGCACATTCAACCCTTGATGACAATGAAGCAAAGAAGAAGGCTCGACTTGCTAGGTTTGCAGCGTCAAAGGTTGATTCGGTGGAGGAAGACAAAAGAAAAGCAAGGGAAGCCAGGTTAGATGAATTTTCATTGTCCTTTTTTCTCTGTGCAACTTAAGCGACCTCTGGAAGATTTCATCTCTTTACATGTTACCCTATTTTTTGATACGGGTTATCTTTCTGGTCCAATCTGAGTCTGTTGCATCATTTTGTCATGCAGGTTTTCACAAAATTCAATGACTTTATCTCAAACAAGTAGCGAAGGAAAAGTTGAGGTTGTAAAAGTCCTTTAGGATGCACAATTATGCTGTTCTGCTTATGTATTAACTTGTACTTACAATCACTTTGTGTGGGTATTTCAGAAAGCAGCTGTTTAGGGCGAGTCAAGTGCAGGTTCCGGAGTCATCTGTCGTTTTTCTTGAACATAAGTATGTTTTATCATATTAAAAAAAAAAACTGTGTTTTCAGGTTGTTTACATTCGACCCCTCCTTACCCCGTCATGGGTAGGAGCCTCTAAGGCAATGGGGAACTGGTGTTATTGTTGTTGTATAAGTATGTTTTATCATGAATGTGCTTTTTTAGTATTTTGAGAATGCTTGCTAAACGAATTCTTATTTACTCTTTTATTTGCCTTGCCCCTGCATGCAGATTAGCAGCTTTCCGGTTTATTCCCTGAAATGTCCTGTTCAACTTCGTCGGCGCATGTAAAATGCACTCCCAGCTATAGATGGCACTCTTTTCAGTCTTTTGTCAACTCGTCCTTTTGCAATTGTTTTTGGTATACTGGACGAGGTTTAGGATATTTTAGTTAGGCAGTCGTATCTATTACAAGCAACCTCCATAGTGTCAGTCTATCTCTGTTTGGCTTAAAAAAGTTTCTGAATGTAACCTGTTCCTTTCTCTCTATGTTGATAGTTAATTCTTACAGTTAGACAACTCATTTGCTTAGTTATATTTTCTTGGCATATGCCTAATATGGTTTTCTAATCTTGTGTGCTGGAGGAAACATTGAACATAGTGCCATCATGAGTTTGATAGATCGTATATGAGCTTTTGAGACCATTGCCTTAAATTGTCTACGCTTCTTGTAACGTGGGTAACAATCGATCAACACAATTCTTGACTCAATTTCATTGTGGGTCATCCGGAAAAAACATCTGTGTGTTTCTAACATGTGGATAAGATTGTGTACACGGTACATCTGACCTTCTTTTTTGAGAGTAAATTTAGGAGAGGCTTAGTTTTTGAGGTTTGCATTTTTATATTTCTGTTGATAGAGCAATTCGTGTGTCTTGGCTACCTTAACGTTTGCATCTTAGCTGGGATGTGTTAACCTTCTCCTTTAACTCGCTTGATTGTGCAATTTTACCTAAGGTATCAGCTGTCACTGAATCTTTTGACACTCTCCATGTTACTCTATAGAGCCATGATTTCCCAACGGGCAGTCTCTTCCTTATCTCAGTTTTCTTTGTCTTGCAATATTGTCACGGATTAAAAAAACGTGAAAGATCCTGCTGGAGTCTTTCGTGCTATGTTGGTTTTGGTTTTCAGTGTCAATATTTCATTTAGCCTGTCACGTCATTATTATGACAGTTTTATAAGGTCAGTACTTGGTGCTATGGAGGTTGCTTAGGGTACTGGCTGTTAATTTTTATGGTTTTGATGGTAGTATTTGATGATTAGAGAATATACTTGATGCTTTCGGGGGTTGCTTAGTCACTACTCACTGCTAGTATTGTGTGGAGTTAATACGACAGTTGGATGAAATGACTATAAGATAGAGGCACGGTCTCGCTGGAAGCAAACTTTCTATCCTTAAGAATGGATGTATTATTTATCTGTCTCTCACTCTCTTCAGACCCTAGCAATAGTTTTTGTCGTCGTTGGAATATACATGGTATGTGTTTTTGTTGTTGTTGATGAAATGACTGTAAGAAACTGTTTATGTGGAGCAGTTCTACTTCTTCTATTCCTTCATCGGAATTGATTTCGTGGCGGTGTACACGAGTATTTTTAGTAAATTGGCAAGTCTTTCAAGAAACACAATAGTTGATATGCTAGTGGTGTTTACTGCTGGATTATGAATAGGTGAGAAGAGGCTTTGAAGTAGTCGAAGTATTCGAAGCTGTTGTTATTAAGTTTTTTTAATCCTCGGACTGGCTCTTTTAATCGAATGTCGTTCTTCGGATTTGTGCCCTTTCGTTTTAGAACATTTAATCACCCAGGAAGTATGTAAAACTAAAAATTATGGGCATAGGGTAAGGTTGCGTATATCAAATCGCGATGCGATCTGGTCTTTATTCCTATTCAAACACGGAAGGCTAGTGCACTTGAAACATCTTTTAATGACCCAGTCACCCAGGAAGTAGGGAAGTATAAACGACCTTTAATAACTGGAATCCATTGTGATGAAAAAGGCAAACAACTTGAGATACTTTCATATCTCTCTTTTTTTCTTTTTTTTTTTGTAAATGCTCGAGGAGAGAGAACAAGCTTTCAAAAGAGTTTCATCAATCCAATTCCAATATATGGCTTTTCATAAATAAGAACATCTGATAATTCAATGCTCATAACATTTATCCATTTGAGTCAATCAGAGACTTATATGCAGTCTAATTATGATTCCCAACTCAATGAAGACAACTAAACGGGGTTTCCTTCTACAACTTTCCTGTGTTAAAAAACGAAACATTGACCGTCTGCAATCAGTGAGGTCGATGCTCTGATGCTTTATTATTAGAAATGAGTCTCTGGTCCCAATTCGTTGAGTAGCAGTTTTTGAATCTACTCCATTTGGGTTGGTCAATACATTTCTCTATTCAAATGTCAAATGTTCTATAGTAAAGGAATGTTCTTGTTGCATTAGGTTTCCGCGTTTACATAGGGTTCAAAGAGAGACCATTAGGTTTCCGCGTTTACGTAGGGTTCAAAGAGAGGTCGAATCGCTTCGCAATCTGATATACGTAAGCTTACCCTACACTATTACTATGAGTTGGGTTTCGTAGAATGATTTGTTAAACATCCTAAAGAAAGAACCTTGCTTACTAAGATCAAGATCGGAGGTTTTACCGACTCACCCTAATCAGCAAGTCCAAGACATAAATTGTGGAAACTTGGGCGTAAATAGCACCTCTAGTCCAAGTATAACAACAGATAATCTTCATACCTGTCTTTGTTGGAGTCGGAGTACTCCTTTCGGTAGTCTTTTATGGTTTTCTTAAAGCGAGACAAGTTTCAAGAGACTGTTTCTGCAACTCGAACTCATGACCTCAAGGTCACAAAGCATCAACCTTACCAGTTGGTCCAATGTCTGAAACACTCGAACTCATGACCTCAAGGTCACAAAGCATCAGCGTTACCATTTAATCCAACGTCTATCTCTCAAATGGTCCATAGTCTTTAATTTTATAATTTTCCATAAGAGTGTAGTTCGTTATACAGCAAGGAAAAAAGTGGAACAAATCCAAATTGAGATATTCCATAGCATTTTTTCACAAGGATAACATGGGTTTTTGTTCAGTACTAACAGCGAAATAGCTCTACCTTTACCTAGTTAAATCTGTAAATCACACAATTATGTATATACTCATGCATGATCCAACTGTTATAAGAAAGCATTTCGCGGTACTACAGTCGCGACTCTCCCAAAAGCAAACATAAAACACATAACCGCGAACGATAAACTATCGTTCGCATTCTTTCTGAGTGGCTTCAGCAGATCACCTATGACTTCTAGGTCCAAGATCTGAAGACTGAAGGCCTTCTTGCATTGGTGGTAGGACATGGTCTAAAGAACAAGGAAAAGTTGAAAGGATTATCTACAAAGACGATGGGCACATCTGAACTGGAAAGAAAAGCTGTTTTTGCAAATCCAGGTGACTAAACCTTCTTAGGAGGTGATGTTACTCCACCAAATCCCTTAATCGAAAAGGTTGAACCACTAAACAGGTTTCTGTTCACAGAACTGGGATCAAGAAATACCACCACCACTGTGATATCATCATGGAAATGTCTTCTGACGCCTCTGTCAATTTTCTTCAGATCAGAGTATCGCATCTCCCTTTTCTTTGCAGCCACACGAATAGCAGCGTTCACTAGTCTCCTAGCGATCCCCTGTCACAACCAAATATCACCTCAGTCGCAAATAAAGACATAGATACATGGTTATACAGCTCAATACATTGTCATGTCTCTAACTTTCTTTCAACTTTCCTCTAATGTTTGCAACTACTAATAGCAGGTAAATGTTGCAGTTGCATGTTGTTTGGTAAAAGGTAACTCGGAAATTTATGATCCGGTTCTGCAACCTTATATTGCATTTCGTTGAGAGAATCAAACCATGCTTTCTCTTTTCTGATTTCAGATAAACATAATATTAAAGTAAAATATGTCATCAGGAAACAACATCCGTGTGTTTCTAACACGTGGGCATGGTTGCGTACATCCGACCTCTCATAACCCGCCATACGCAGGAGCCTCTAAGTCAATGGGGTAATGTTGTTGTTGTTGTATAATATTAAAGTATGCTAACCAATCTAGTACTTACAGTACGAGGGTAGCTGTTGACAATATCAACAGCCTCTTGGTTGTTAAGATGCTCCCATAACCCGTCTGAAGCAAATATCAGAAATTGATCCTTCGGGCTGACTTTATGTATTGATATTGATGGCTCTGGACTAAGAATTGGCTTGGAAAAGGAGCCAGGCACCCTGAATCTTGCTAATAATGGTTCCTTGTTAAATTCTGCTTTTTTAAGATAGGCATCACCAATAGATCTTGACACCTGGCAAACACAAGAGGGCAAGTCATTGCAACACTTGGCAAGAGTTCCTTTGGTTAAACAAGGGTAACTGGGGTCGTGGAAATCAAAATTCTCATTACACTGTAGTTTTGCAGAAACTGTGACAAACTAAGTGGTGGAAGATGAGACTTTTATGAAATTACCTGTATTATACCCTTCACACGCCAAACTTTGTGTTTTAGCCCCACAATATGTGGATCATCCGGATGCAATGAGCGAAGTTCATCACGGACTGACTCGAAGCTAGCATTGTGTTCCACCGACAGTTGTTTGGCTGTGACCCCTCCTACACTGTTCCCTGCTCTCCCTAAAACAGCACGAGAATCTCCCGCATTGGCAATGTACAGGAGCCCATTGCATAGCATCCCTACTAAACAGCATGAACCCACTGAAGCAATTTGGGGCTTCACCGACCATTGCTGCTTCACATGGAAGAGGAATTCATCTTCAGTTGCCAGGAAAGCCTTCTTTATGACATTTGCAGACATCTCTTGATGTTCAGAGGCGAACTCTGTACCAAATGCGAACATTCTTTTTAAAGCATTGTGATGATAATAATAACTGCTATTATATTTGAATTTGTCATGAAATATGATATCCTATCATGTGAGGATAACGGAGGATCAGCAGTAATGACAGACAGCTTTATTTTAAACTGCAATATTCTGTTATAATCTATATGGGAGCAGTTAATACATGAAATTCACTTGTTGTTCTTGTTTCACCCTTTTTCCCTCTTTTTAATTGTTTTGTTTATGTGGGGGGGAGATGAAGAAAAGAAACCAGCAAAAGGATCTTCCTTTCCGAATATTTCTGCTTTTCTGCAACCTCAAAGACACAATCAGAAGGGCCATGGAAATGAGAAGCTAAAGCATCTTCAATATGCAATTACCTACCTAATAGACATTATTATATTTGCAGGCTCATCTCCATTCCATTGACAAAAGCCACGGCTAGCTTTACCTACTAATAGTTGTTTCAGAAAACAGAAAGTACGTCTAAAAATACAACTTAAAGAAAAGAAAAATTCCTCTACTTGCCTGAAATTCCATCTATTTTTGTGACATCTTCTGGGTCTAAACTCTGATGTTGCTTCTATTCAATGTAACTCTTAACACGTTTTTAGTGATTTGAATCCCTGACTATTGGTCATTCCAAATAATTAACCTCACCAATCTGCTCAACAGCAGGAAATTGATCTTATGCTTTCCTTCTTCAGATACTCGGCACTTACTTTTGTGAAGGTGAATCTAGGACTGAAAGCGAAATTTCTATCTTTCAGAGTCAAATCAGCAAAATTTACTGAATGTCAGTAAATTTCATTGCACATCCTTGCACAGAGAGATTTTCTATCTATTTCACCTCATCACTTTAACTCAAAACACAGAAAACGATGCCAGGGAAATTCACAAGCATTATGAACTATAGTTAGATTTAAGAAAAGTACTGAAGATGCACATTTCGGAAGCGTGAAAGTGATTTATGAATCTCCCTTAAGCAACCAACCTGGGTTACGCGACAAATTAACTTTCTGTGCCTAGCATGTATGGCAGCAAATCAAGGAAATATAATCTATACAAATTAAATAAAAGAGACTATGCATCAATATGCAAGACAATCAAGCACATACTCTTAAGATTGGGGAAGAGATTTTCGTTGACAAATCGAGCAGTTTCTGGTCCACCGTGCCCATCATAGACTCCTACAAATGTCCCATAAGGCCCTGAATCAACAGAACTTAATGCCCCTGATTCAAGTTGACATTGATCTTCTAACAAGCTATTAGCTTGAATAACTGCCATCGAAAATTCGCCATTTACATGAGGTCCCAAATCTTTATACCACATCAATCCATCAACCCTGCCATTTGGGTTCCCATATCGCCGGCTTCCATCTCTTTCTCTCCTAATTCCATCATCCTCAACAAATGGCTTCCAACAAGCTCTCACCATTTTCATAGGCAGCAGCCTAGGTAATATATTGATTGCTTCTTTACACGAAACCTAAACCTTTTGAAGAACCCTAATGATTCATTGAAACAAGAATTTCTTTCTTCTTTATCCACGCAACGAAAAACAAGCCCAACAACATATTAAACATACCCATCATCCAAAACATCCAGCAAATAAAGCGCTATGAGAATCCATCAATTCATCCAATTCCACAATCGCAATTCTTAAGGTTATACACCCACCATCTCCACAAGCCCTAGACACCACTAACATGGAAGAAAAACAAAGGGGACAAGATAAAAAGCAATTGGGTATGGGCAGAAATTAAGAGAGGACAAAATCTGGCTTCAAGACAAGAAAAGCAATAGTTTACGAGAGTTCAGAGATTTGAAGGTGGGTTGACGGAGCTGCAGGCGCATACCTTGAATCTGGGTTCATTTTCTGCGGATCTGTAAGGAGTTTGTCAGCTTTGAATAACAACAATCTTAGCTGGAAAAACCCATACAAGATTTGGTCTTTGACAGAAATTGTTCGGGGATAACAAAAAGAATTCGTCTTTGTTTATTGATTGATCTTATATTCTGGAACTTGTGGGTACCACAAGGGGTTGAGTCAGAGGAGATTTGAGACAGAAATTTATTGTTGTGATCTGATGGGAAATTCAATACAGAAATTCAAAAGGGTAAATTATTATTTTCAACACTGATTTTTGTTTGTGTTAATAAATTTCATGATCCCCTTCTAGGAGCCAGAACAAAGTCAGGATTCCTTTCTGACAAAGTTCGTGCGAAATTTATAGAATTGCATGGGATAATTTATATGGGCTTGTCGGTTTAACAAATGTATTTATTGTTTCTATTTTATTTGTTTAAATGCAAATTGTATATATAACTAAATAAATAAAACATGGACAATATACACGACACGTACACGGTTTGTCATACACACAAGGCTCATTCTTTGAAGGTGGTTAAGTGGAAGGTATGATTCTTAAAAAAATACAATGTATAAAGTTACTTCACATAAAAAGTGTTAATTTGAATTAATTAAGAAGTAAGTTTCTACCCTCAATATGTTTTTGTATACTTATCCATTTTTATGTATTCTCTATTATGAGGTAAAATAGTGTACCTATGAAAATAGTCACTCAATAATAATTGGCAAAAAAAAACCTACGTGTTAAATTAGTAAAAACCGAAGTTATCATGATTCATATTGAAGTAAAATACTCATGTTTTCTTTTGAATATATGATACGTAAGGTTAGTTATCAACACAACGGGTTTTTTTTTTCTTTGTTTGTTTTTTTGAAGATAAGGTCTTTTTCCCGTAACAAAGGTATGCTTGACTAGGAGGTTTTCATCGTCTCAGCCTCAAGGAGCATGTGTGTAAGATGCAAATCAAAAGTTCATCGGCCTCTTATATTCGGTGAAATCTTACGTAGTGACCTATACAAGGTGTCCCTTCCAAATACCCACATTGTGCGTCCCGTAGAAGCTCGTATAGCAGCCAAAATAGCATAAAGTTACGCTATTTCTTAGATGCAAAAGGTCATACAATGACTCTGAAGATTCTCAATGTTTCAGTCCTAAAAAGCTTAATAGAGAATGTAAATTAGATCAATTAACGGCTTTTTAGATGAGAGATCTAGGACTTAGTGCATACAGGGTGTCCAAACTCAAACACGTTTCGGTATAAGAAGCTGACGGTATAGCTAAGCACCCACACTGCGGCTGCCAAAATCCGAATCGACAACCTTGGATGCAATCTATCATCCGAGTACTGGCTGATGTACGCCCTGTGGGGCGAAGTTTTGCTATTTTTACACACATTCTTGTTTGATCAATTATTGAAAATGAATCATCAGATGAAGTCAAATGTAAAAATGACAAGAATGTGTAACTATCAAAAAAAGTGTGTATTTATCATTGACTTTATTTATCATGTGAAAGATACCTTTTGTAAAAATTAATATAATTATTTATAAAAACTAGTTATCGTATACTCCCTCCATTCTTCCCAAAAATATTGTTCTAGTTTTCGTTATAGTTTGTCCTAAAAATATTGCTCATTATCTAAAAATATGAATAGATTAGTAGTGAATGTTTCTATACTACTCTTTCATTAGCATTTACATGATTTTTTTAGTTTATGTCAATCAACTAAGAGTAAGATATGAATAGTAACTAAAATATTTTGATTTCCTTAAATTATACTCAACTTAAACTAATACAATATTTATGAGATGAAGCAAATATTAAATAGTGCGTTATGAAGATTGAAATAAATATCAATTATATTATACGTATTAGTAATTTTTATTACATTACCAGAATCAAAATTTTAAAAAATGTGGAGAAGAACGTACACCTAGAAATTCTTTGTGATATATTTGTTTGACTCAGAGTGACGTAATTACGTTTTAAAATAAGAGTATAACCTACTATTTATCTTATATAATACATAACGTTTTAATAGCTAGTGTAAAACGTCATAAGACTTGCGATTGTCTTCACGTTTTCTTTTTATATTTGTATGACTCCGTGTCAATCATGTAGCCTTGTGATTATGTGGCTGAGAGGCGAGGTTTTCTTGCATTTTCTTATTACTTTGGCATTATTTTGGGTTTGGATCTCCGAACCCCCACTTTCTTCACTCCTTTTATGACCACGCGACACGTGACATCAAGAGGGAGCGGTGAGGCTAGATGAGGGTCACCCGCATCTAGCCTCACTGTCTTTCCTTGCTGCCACGTGTCGCGCGGCCACGCGTCACCGCACTCTTTTGCGGTGACGAGATCATATCCCCATTATTTTAGGCTTAGTTTGTTACACTGTCCTTGTCAAAGTCGTTTTCATTTGTGGTAGCAAAAGTTGTTTCCCCAATCTCTAAGGTTCCGATACCTAGTCCGATGAGTCAGCTAAGAGTATGTAAATCATGTACTCAACACTTCGCTAAAACAGAGGCACAGTGTCCACAGACTTACAAAGAGCCTATCTTCAAAGCTCTCTATTGGAGTCTGAAAAGGTTGCTCCACAATGCAGGTTGCGAGACTTAAACCTTGTACCTTATAGTAAATCTGTCTTTTCGGAATCATGGGTGGGCCACTCTTTAAGACTTTTAAACATGAATAATATCACTATCTCCCGATGAAACCTTAGAAGTTTAAGACTAAAAAGTCTTCGTTTCATTATCGGCAAATGCATTTCTTTAACCTTTCAAATTAAACAAATGGTAGAAAATGTCACATAAAGATCCATAGTTCGAATCTTTTTGTAAATGTATCTTTCTAATTATTATTAAGAATTGATGCAATGTTGAAAGGAGTCAAACTTTATTCTCAAGTAAGAGTCCGATTAGAAAACGCTCCGCATCCCAAATCTGCATTAGTCTCATCAAAATAGTAAGAATATCGAACGCTTATTAAAGTGCACAAAAATGCATTTCTTTATGTATGGTATATGTATTCACTTTATATAGTTTAACTTGAAGTGAGTGAACTAAAATAATAACATGGAATTTAAAAGATACGACCAGAAGAAACAAACAAAGATTAATATAACTTTTAAACGCTCTATGGGAAGGACAACAAACAAACGTTATTCTAATTAACATGTTTGTACGTTATCCAAGAAAGGGAAAAAAGTAATATTTGTTCGACAAATACAATATGTTGTTACATTTATAATCTGTCGTGACAGAATGGACCTTGGATCTACTCAATGTTGAAAATGACATGAATGTCAGTTTTCTCTATGGTTTTGGATTTATTGCTGGACTGAATGAAACGGATGATTCTGTTGGTTTTATATAAATCGTTTTATTTCGTGTCTATGATCAATATGTTTAACTTATTTCTTTTGTGAAATCTTTTTATTTACCTTTGGAAAAACTTACAGTGTATAATTTCATACAGTTTAAAATTTCATGAGATTTATTTCGAGAAGTTTGTGGAAATTACTCTCTACTACATATCGTTGACCCAAAATTGTTTCCATCCTAGTATTAAATTAGTAATTCCTCTGGCCAACAAATTTTTTCATTTTTTCTCTCTAAAGATACCCTTACGTTCTTTACAAATGGGATCCTGTTTATACTTAAAAAAAAATTATGAATGGTAGAATTTTCATGGTCAAGTTATTTGAAAACCAGAATCATGGTAATCTTATATCTAAATCCCGATGGTAGAGTCCATACGGTAGATTTCTAAAAACTACACTTACTCTTTTACAACCGGGATTAGGGCTGTAAACGAGCTGAACGAGCCGAACATTGTGTTGTTCAAGCTCTGTTCATTTAACTTAACGAACAAGCCGAGCTTGTTCGTTTATTTAAACGAACATATTTACTTGTTCAAGCTTGGTTCGTTTAACTCAGCGAACAACATTAACGAGCCGAACACCTTAAACGAACGGTGCCACTTACCGAGCTCGAACAGAAAAGGGTGTTCAAGCTCTATTCATTAACCTTTTATCCGAGCTCGAGCTCGAGCTCGAATAAACGAGCCGAACAACCAAACGGCTTAGTTCATTTACAGCCCTGTCCACCAATAAAGTCATCGAACAGCTAAAAAATATCCGCTTTAGGGACCAGCCCCTGAATCTCGACCAAGGGTGCCCGCTCTCTACAACCTCGATACAACAAATAATGCGACTTAAATCGCATGACGTGGTAAAATGAGCATGATATATCTAAAAGTTATGATAAACTTTTGGTCCACAAATAAACCTATAGGCAATTTTTCAACATAACATGTAACCATTAAGTTTTCCTTCTATAAAGTTTAGGCACAATAATATATTTATCAACTTTATTTCTAAACCTCAAGTGTCCTACTTCATCATAAGAGCGTTACTCGTGCGCTAAATTCACACGTTTGTACATGGTCCGAAAAGAGGCCGGATCGTTTCGCGATCTAATGTACGCAGTTTTATTTTTTTTTTGTGCAAGATGCTGTTTTCACAGATCGAACCCGTGATACATTTGAATAATACAAATTTGAATAATACAAATCTTGTTGTCTTTAGTTGAAAAAGAAAAGGTGAACGAGGTATTGGTAATGATACTTGAATTTATTTGTAGGCTTTCTTCTAGCGTTATTATTGTTTAATGTGTGTTCTGTTCCATCCCCCCACCCACCCCCACCCCAAAATCTTTTGTGCAAAGCTATTAACGGGAGATTGTCCACAGGACATAACACAATTGGTTTCGGGCAGGGGTTTTCGAAAGGTATGTCAGGGGTTCAATTCTTGGCAAAGGCAAGAAAGCCCCTTCCCAGCAAGTGCATAGTGTGGGAGCTTCTTGACCTACAGTGCTGGAGGCTCCTTATGCAGACTACTGTGTAAATAACCAAGCTCCTGCTAACGGGTCGTTGGATATCTAATTTACCTCCTTACACTACCTTTAGAACTAGACGTGGCAGGGATCCTTACTGGTTGGGATTCATCCTTTTATTAACGGGAGCTTGTTGAAACACAATTGTCAAAGGACTATGTACAGTTCTTCTAATTGACTTTGGCTACTCAAAGAAGGGAAAAGAAGTTATATTTGCACCAAAAAAATATTAAAATATCAGTGCATATGCAATTAGTCGTGACGCAGAATGGACTTTCCATTATTTGTTTGATGTTGACAATTACATGAATGTCAATTCCTAATGTTTAGGCAATTGCTTGAAGTGAACGAAACCTTCTATGATTTCGTTGACTTTCTATCTTTTGTATGATCAAAAATTTTAAAATATACTATTAAATGTTGTGCCATATCTTTTTATTTAAAATATCTTAGTGTGTTATTAGTTACTTTTTATTTATTTTTGAAATACTATAAAACATTTCTTAAAAGATTCGTACTATAACACAATAAATGCGTCATGAAATGCAAAAGATTATATCCTAACTATAAAGATTCCTACGGTCCAACTCATAAATTTCGTAGAGAATACAAAATATGAATACATTGTGAGATGAAAAAAAAACAAAATTTAGTGTCTAAAAAGTGTATATAGTTACGTTTTTCTTGGTAGCAAAAGACGAAATCTCTAGTCCAAGGAGTCCCACTGCCCCAGTTCTATGAAGCTTTGTAAAGGATGCAAATTAGGTACTCAGTGGCCTCCTAGGACAGTGAGGTTGCATACAGTGACCCACACAAGATGTCATCTACACAGAAATGGAGCAATTGCCCCATACATACTAGCAGAAGCAGAGAATCGTGCGTGTCCTCAGATTCAAACTCTTGCATTCTTGGTAACAATTTTTAATCCGAGTATCGACTGGACTTTGCACTGGAGGCTATAGTTACGTTTTTCATGTTCCTCTCATGATAGTAGGAGGTCCTTTTAATGATCCAACGTGTACATTGCACACGGACCAAATCGTGTCGAAGTGTAATTTATACATTTCAACTTTTGAAAACAAGAAATGGTATTAAGACAAAACTTTAACATAAATAACCTAATGGAAAAGCGGTTGGGATGAGAAGAGATAAAAAATAAGGTAAAATATGAGGTCTCGAATCACAGATTGCCACGTGTACAAAAGTGGAAGAAGTTTAAATTTTTTGTTTTTAAAAAATAGTTACTTGTACACGTGTCAGCGCGTGATTGGAGGCCTCATATTTTGCCTCACTTTTTGCCTCTTGTGATCTCAACCGATTGAAAAGACAATAGGGTATAGTTCTTCCTTTACTTAAACCGCCTATTAGTATAGAAATCTATTTAATATGGAATGAATCCAATATCAAAACCTTCTAATGTTAAAGTCACATAATAAATCGTTGTGCTAATATCTTATTGGGATTACAAAATCTTGTTGAATAATACAGTTTATGTTGTTAGCTTTGGTCTATTTAGTTAAACAAGAGCTTAATGAATGTACTGGTAGTTAGCAAGAGCTTAATGATGTACTGGTATTTATGAGAGGCATTGAGCAAGAGCATAATGAGCTACTTGAACTATGCGAGATTCTATAACAACAATACATACTCAGTATATCCCAACGACAGCAAAAGCTATCGCTAGGGTCTGAGGAAGGTGAAAGACATACAAACAATACCTCCATCCCAAATGATAGAGAGTTTGCTTCTAATAAGACCCCTAACTTTTTATGTACATGTATAAATAACACAATAATAGGAATATGCAGTGAATGACTTAGTAAATACAAATAGAATGCTTCCGATATCAAAGTATTCATACCCATGTATATGCATATATAATGAAAGACAAAGACAAAAACAAAAAAGCACAAAGTCAACCTAAAGAGTAGAGCGTGTGTAAGCCCCTAAGTATACTCTAAGGTGCCCCTATATCCTGTCTAAACCTCGTCGACCTTACTCTTCTGCCTCCATGAACTCCTATCTTGGACCATGTCCTCAAAGAAGTGCAAATCTAGTAGGTCATGCATAATCCGCTCATACCAAGTCAGTTTAGACATGTCTTTACTCCCCTTCCCCGTTACAATGAGGCTTTCAACTGCTCTGACAGACGCTGTTTTCTGTCTCCTTTTGACATGCCCAAACCATCTCAGTCTTATCTCCCTTATCTTATCGGCTATACTAGACACCCCTAACCTTTTCCTAAATACTTCATTTTTGATCCGGTCTAGCTTGCTGCCCGTACATTCCACATTAGCATCCTCATCTCTGTCACTTCCATCTTCTGCAACTTTGTCTTCTTAAGGATTCAGCAATCTGTTCCACATAACATTGCAGTACGCACTACCACCTATAAAATTTTCCCTCCTAGATGTGCCAAATCACATATTTTTAAAATACTAAACTGAAATTTTTCCTAAAAATGTATGAGAAGATTCTTTTCAAGAAAATGTGAATGAGTCTTAGTTGGACTATTTAGGATGATGTCACAAAACTAACTGGATTCAAAATTTTACAAGTGTAATGTTCTTCTTGCTTTTAAAGTACGTTCATCCATCTTATGATAATGGTTTGTTTAATGTATAACATCAATTTTATACCACGTATTAGTGTTTGCAAATTTTTGTTAGTTTAAAGTTTTTCCTATTTTTATGATGATTTTGTCCATCTTATTAGTGGTGGATTATTTAACGTATGTAACATGTATTTCATAGCACGTGTTAATGGTTCGCTATATGTACGTATCATGTATGTGGTTGTATGTATCAATATACAACAACAACAATCATACCTAGTATATCGAGGAACAACAAAAATTATCGCTGGGGTATGTGGAGTGTGAGAAGCAGATAAACAATACCTACATCACAAAAGATATACGGCTCTATATGTATCTGCATAGATGAAACAATAATAGAAATATATGTATCAATATATCATAAATAAAAAAAAAGGGAGGTATAATACAAATATTATTGTGAGTTTGTGACCATCTGCCTGTTTTTATTTAAAAAAACAAAACTTAGAGTCGAAAGATAGACAATTTTTTCCTTTTGAAAGAGAAAGATGGACTATTTAGATGATCTATTATGAATCAGATTTCCGTTATCTTATGTACTAGTATTTGTGTAGAACTTGAAATGACGATAAAGGGCGTTTTCAGTACACTAAGTTTCTGCGTTTGCGTAGAATCTGAGAAGGGTTGGATCTCTTTATAGGCGTTTATAGTGTATTAAGTTTCTGCGTTTGCGTAGAGTCTGAGAAAGGTCTGATCTATTTACGGTCTGATATACGCATCGTTACCTCACACTTTGTGCAAGAGGCTGTATCTAATGCTTGAACCCGTAACCTCATCGTTACAAAACATCAATCTTATCAGTTGGTCTAACGCAAGATGTTAAATTATAGTATTAACTTTTTATTATTATTTTGATTTACGTCAAGTATGGAGAGCACTATGATTAATCTCAAGGTGAATTACGGTCATGTAACCTTAAGTATTGTTTAAAAGGGTCTTTAGCAACTTATCGACTTTATACTTTATATTGCTGCCTGAAACCTTAAGGAGGGAAATACTCAAATGCAAATGTTGGAGTCACATGAAGAATGTGTCCCTTGACCTGGTTGATGACTGTAACGGTCAAATGAAGTCAAGGGACTTTGAAAACCAGAATCGCCGGGAAAAACAATCAAAGCCGGAAAAAGGTTGCAAATTATTCCCGCCGATAGTAAGACCGCCGGAGTAAAAGAGAAAGAGAGAGTTAGAGGCATGCGGAGGAAATGGATGAAATATTCAGATATGAGGAAGTAGGCACCGATCAGCAACCCTAGGTTTACTCGTCAGATCGCTGGATTGACGCGTGCGTTGATGGCTTCAGAAAACCCTTATTTGCTCGTCAATTTGGAGAAGAAACGGTATTGCAGAAGCCTTCTTTCTCATGATGCCTATATTTAGTATATCATGTATGTTCTGCTGCTGTGGTGGACAAGTGTCTCACTGCCCGAAATTACGTTATCTTGTCACCTTTTTGTGGTGACTGGAATTTTACAATGCTGTTACCACGGAAACCTTTTTTTTTTTAAATATATATCTTGCTTAATTATTTCCAGTAAATGATAATTCGATTTTTGCTAGGCATTTGAGTAATTACGTATGGTGAATAGGAAATTTCCTAACAATTTGAGACTATATATCTCTGATTATTCTATCCACAACGAATATGTCGTTTGCACCATTTGGTTAATATAGTACATGACCCTACGTTATTTTTGGCTCCTTATTTGTTTTGAATTAATTACTAGCAGAATATTGAGATAAGTGTTGAGATATTCACCTGTTTGTTTTGGATGTCGCGTAAATAACTCTGTAAGAGCAAGTTTGAGAATTTATTGTTTCTTTTACTCTTTTGTTTTCTCCCAACTGTATTCTGAAATTTCCGATCACTCTTGTTCATCTGAATGATTTGGGCGTTCTAGTGAAATCAATTATCAGAATGGGGGCAGATTTGAGAAATGTGTAGACACAAGAGATGGTTTTAAAGACAGGCTTGGGTTTCCTAATGAGTTATTGAGGGTTGGGGTGATGCAAAAGCCTAGATTTGTCTTGAGATGAAACAATTATGGGCAGTGAAATCCGAGTGCTTAACAAACTATGTTGTTATCTTTGGTGAGTAAGCGTACGTTGGATGTCGATTCCAGGTAAGACTTATGCATGCACATCTCAGATAATTCAATTGCACGTTGCGCCTTAGTTAAAGGGCACTACGTTATGTTTGAACAACGGATGATTATATTCCCTGTTATTTCATCTATGTATTTCATTCTATTCGAGTTTATGGACATTTTCGACTGGGGACCTTGATGCCAGAGGGTTCTCTTTATTTATTTATTTATCATTATTAGTTGTTATGAGTCTGACCATGTGTGAATGAGGTTATTTTGGCAGGGATGCATATGGATTTACTGTGAGACCTCAACATCTCCAAAGATATCAAGAGTACGCTACTATATACAAGGTACTCTTGATTTGGAGTTTAGCTCTTTAGTTCATCATGAGTCATGTTCTACTGTGCTTAAATGTCCGTGGGTCTAGTGTTTTAAAGTATTAATCCAATGGATCAACTTTCCACGATTAGGTCTCAAATTTCTCCAATAAAGTGAACACGTTCAACTTCATTTGTTGATGTTGTATCATGAGCTAAGCAAACTTGATTGCGTTCAATCATTAGGTATCAAATTTCTCCAATAAAGTGAACACGTTCAACTTCATCTTTGATGTTGTATCTTGAGCTAAGCAAACTTGATTGCGTTCAATTTGACTCTATTATGAGCTAAGATGGCTTGTTTTAGGAAGAGGAAGAAGAAAGGTTGCCAAAGTGGAGGTTTTTTCTTGAACAGCAAGCAGATTCTTTTTGTCATCATCTTTCTGACGAGGAGAATTTTGAGATAGTAGTGTCTGAAGTTACAAAACAACAAAGAAATCCTGTGGTGAACTCAACCGGAGAAGGGGAAGATTGTGGCGAAGTAAGGTCTGTTTCAAAAAAATATAGAGCAACTGAATTTGAGAGCGTTTCCAAAACTTCACAAGGCAAAAGTCGTCAAGTGCAGACCTGGGCTGATATTGCTTCTTCTCTTACACCTATCGAACATATGATGAGTTTCCGTGTAGAGAAGAGAAGAAAAATAAAACATGACCAGCTACCCAGCTGGCACCATAACCTTTCAACAATTGAAGAAAAAGGAGAATGTGCAGAGGAAGGTGCACAGGCATGCGATAATGAATCACGTGACATTCCTTTGGACGATAGCACGGATGTCGATGGAGAAGGTAGCACATCCGGTTGTGACTTATCTTCAGAACCTTTCTTTCCTTGGAAAGAAGAACTTCAATTCCTTGTCCAGGGAGGTATACCAAGAGACCTTAGGGGAGAGGTACCGTCCTTTTTCATTTGATTTTTTTCCCTGTGTATTTCTTATTTAATGTACAGAAAACATGGCATACAAGAAGTTATTTTATTTAATTTATTTGGTTATGCAGGTATGGCAAGCCTTTGTCGGTGTTAGAACACGCAGGATAGAGAGATATTACCAAGGTCTCCTAGCTGGTGAAGGTGTTAGCAGTGATACCTGGGCTCATGTACCAGAGGACTGTTCTAACGTAAATATTGAGAGTGGAATCCACGTACCTGAGAAATTGAGAAAGCAGATTGAGAAGGTCATTAGATGCATGGAACCTGGACTTTATTTGTTAATTTGTAGGTGCTACTTCTTTTTAGGATTGAAAATCGAAGATCACTTTACATGATCTTATTTCTTTAAAATGCGGTTTATGTTAGTTTACCACTTCAGAAGGCATTCTGCCTTCCTTTTATGATGTATTCAAGGTTTGTGTTGCTTAACTGTGGTTTTCTTTCTGTTTTGAATGTGAAAATTACCTTTGCGGCTCAATTTGACTCTCTGTTCTGGTTGTTCAAGTTACTTATTTTAAGGTAGCTGTACTCGTTACTGGTCTAAGTTTTAAATTATTCTCCTTCCAGGACCTTCCTCGAACATTTCCTGGACATCCTGCTTTGGATGAGAAGGGTAGAGATTCTCTTAGACGTATACTTTTAGCGTATGCTCAGCATAATCCATCTGTGGGGTACTGCCAGGTAAATATTGCCCATAGACATGCTAAGTTTTCTGCTTGTTTAATTGCTCGGGTACTTTGAACATTTTTCTGTGCCTTAGAGGCTATCATGTTATGGGCCAGGGTGTGCAAAGTGTTAGTTCCAGAAAGTTCCATGCCTCTTTGCTTGGCTGCAGCAACTTATGGCATAGTCGCAGGAGGAATAATATGTTGTTCTACGGCACAGGAAAAAAAATTATCTGAAGTTCTTGCCTGTATTAGGCTTTCTGTTAGTAGCTGGAAAGGAAGTAGGAAGAATATATCTAATGGTCTATAAGACTATACGAACTGTTTTGATCTGATATTTCTGTACAGGGACTGGTGGGAAAGATTGGATGTTTTGGTTGGTTTTTGGGAGAGACTTTTGCTCCACTTTTTATATAGACTTGGTGCTATACCTCTGTGTTAATTTTTTAATATAATTTCTCATTCACAAACATTAAAGGAATAACAATGAAATCAACCTTAACTTCTAGTTCAGATTTTTATCCTCGGATGTAAGAGGGTATGAGGATTTAGGGTACAAGTTGAAAAGGATGTGTTAGACTTCTTAAATAAACAGTAAGATTTGAAATGATTATATGGATATGGAGTTGGAGGGTTCAGGGGGTAAGGGTGTGTAAGGAGTCAGTAGACCTTCATTACAATGACCCATGTCATTCGCAAATGTTCAACTATAGTCTATTTTTCGGTATACGGTAATTTACTTTGCTTTCAGAATACATTCATGATCTTTTTGTATTACCTCATCTTGAGGCAGGTATTGCTAATAGCACAGAGTGAGTGATTTATGCCTTTTTGATTAATACACTCTTGCAGGCTATGAATTTTTTTGCTGGATTACTACTGCTTCTGATGCCTGAAGAAAATGCCTTTTGGTGAGCCTTAAACGGTACCTTCATGTCTTCTATATCGATATACTCGCAGAATGGATAATCGGATGAGAACTTAGTGAAGGTAATGTTGTTCTGGGTAGATGCCATGACCAAGGGCAAAGTGTTATTATGGCCATGAGTCATTACAAACCCAGTTTAAGCCATTAAACTGTTTTTCCTCATTCCACGTGGATGCCAGGTTAAGTCATTAATCTAGCAGTGAAAAAAAACACAAGCAGGAAGGGTTGAATTAAATGGGTAGTTTCCTTCTGTTATATTGGATATTTCTTTCATTTGCGTTGAAGCAGTTAGATCTCCCGCATGTGTATCCTAGTGACAATTTTGTGATCATAGTACAGACCAGCAGCAGAAAGTACCAGAAACATTCTAGCGGAAGAATTATATCGTATTTAACATGGGTTCCAAATCTCAAAAGGCTTCTGAAAGCCTCATTAGCTGCCTTTTATGTATTCAATGATGGTTATTGCTGAATATAGTGATCCTTATTTGGCATGTTTTTTTTTAAATATACATACAATCACTTGCAATTTGCTCTACCTTGGAGCCCATGTGATGAAAGCGGAAGTTTTGTTTGATTTTTATACAGTAATTTATTTTAAATTCTACAGGAGTTTGGTAGGTATCATCGATGACTATTTTGAAGGCTATTACTCACATGAAATGATAGAATCCCAGGTATATACTTCTTTCCTACTGTAATTCATGTGCTTACATGTTTCTGTCCTTTACGATCTTTCCTCAAGTCAAGTATTTATTACACTTTGTCAGGTTGACCAGCTTGTTTTTGAGGACTTAATGCGTGAGAAGTTTCCTAAACTGGGTCTGCCTTTTTACACAGACTCTTCTTTGTTAGCTGTTGTGATAACATAAAACTATTTTAATTTTTACTGATGATGTTTTTCATGCAGTCAATCATCTCGATTATTTGGGAGTGCAGGTGGCGTGGATTTCTGGGCCTTGGTTCCTTTCGATTTTTGTCAATATACTGCCATGGGAAAGTGGTGCGGGAGTATTTGTGCTATTCTTTATGTAGAATTTTCTTTTGCATTTCATAATGCAGATTGCCTCTAACTATATCCTTAAGCTTTCAGTTCTCAGGGTTTGGGATGTGCTGCTGTTTGAAGGAAATCGTGTTATGCTTTTCCGGACTGCTCTTGCTTTGATGGAGTTGTATGGTATTGTTTGGTTATCACGCTAATAGTGCAGATGGGGAGAAGTAAATTGATTTGTCCCTCCTGATTTAGTATAATCACCTTAAATTTTAGGTCCTGCCATAGGGACAAGTAAGGATGCTGCTGACGCCATAAGTTTGTTGCAATCGCTTGCTGGCTCAACATTTGATAGCAGCCAACTTGTGTTGACGGCTTGCATGGGATTCTTGAGCGTAACTGAAGATAGATTGCAAGGGCTCAGAGAGAAGCACCGGCCTTCTATCCTTGCTGCTATTGAGGAAAGGTCTAAAGGGGCTCGAGTTTGGAAGGATCCTAAAGGTCTTGCGACGAAGTTGTACAGTTTCAAGCATGATCCAGAATCTGTCATAAAGGAACCAATAATGGAAAAAGCATATAGCATTAAGCTAAATGACGGTGATGTATCACATACAGAGGTTCATTCTACAAATACAGATGATTTGGTTAACAGTTTGGCCATTGATTCTGAAGTAGATTCTGTTCCAGACCTTCAAGAGCAGGTTGCTCTCGATGCCTTCTTTGCATATCTGAAATTGTCCATGTTTCCATTTTGTCAGTGTTTTAATGAATGAATCTAAACATTGTGAGGGCGTGATGTAACTCAAGGAAACTTACAAGATGAGTTAATAATGCTGCATTTGTGCTGTTCCAGAATTTCCTTCCTTTCCTCATGAGAAATAAGGGAACTCATGTTTTTGGCACCGACTTATGTTCTCTTAATTTGTTCTTTTGAATGGAACTAAAAGTAGCATGCTAGATGAACTTGGCCTTTTCTCCAGTCTTACTGCTAACCCATGGAATTCTTTTGACACTTACAATTATTAAACTACAATAACATGTAGATTTTGGTTTTCTTGCTGAACAACTAACAAACAGAACTCATTTTACACAGTGAATTTTTCTCTCCACTTCTTTAGTAAAACGTAAGTTTTGCTAGTTGTGTGCTTAATTGCAAGTTCTTAAGATAAATTGCTCAGTTAAGGTTATCGTTTCAACCGTTGTTGCTTCTATCATAATGAGTCTACTTAAAACGCTTTACTGTTCTTATAATGTTTTTGGCTAACAGGATGCAATGCAAAAAAAAATTTACATTGCATTACTACAAAATAGAGCATAAATACACTATACATACTGTATAATTACATATATACAGTTACAAATATAGTACATACATACTAGTAATATATGTAAATGGAACTTAGTGTAATAAACTATTAGTTTAGGCTCTTGTATAGTTAAAATAACAAAGTAGCCATTGTGACTACTGCAGGATATAGCCATTAGGCTTCTAGCCATTAGAGGCTGAAGCAACACAGCCTATTCCTTTGTATTTTATGAGTTAAGTTGAATATAACATTCACCTTTTTCTATCCTCTTCATTTCTATACTTGAGCCAAACGAAAATCACTTTCTTCACCTCTTGGATTTAGGACAGACAACTTTAAATGAACCAAAGGTCCTGTTGTGGGAGAACATAGTTTTCTAATTCATTTTGTGGAAAAATAAAAATCTGTTTTAGGTACCAGTACTTATACCTTGTGAAAATTTTCGGTATAGCTGTATTGATTAATGCTTCTACAGGTTATTAGAAAAACTTGCTGATATTTTTCTGCTTAGTTATAACATGCATCTCGTATACATCATTATAATATTTGGGTTGGTCTGCTATTTTTCCATACAAAATGTACTTGTCATTGGAACTACCACTTAAAATGATAATAAATACTGGACCAGAAGTGATCTGTGACCTTCTTTGAAATTTGATTACATAACGATATTAATGAAGTATGCTGACACCGTTTCAGATTTGCTCCTTTCAGTTTCTGGGTGCAACTTTAGCTAGTAGGGCTTCTCTTGGAGCTACTTGGTGCAAAGTGATTCATAGTTCAACAAATTCTGACATTCACTATTCATCCTATGATTCGTCATTCCTAAACAGGTGGTGTGGTTAAAGGTTGAGCTGTGCAAGTTGCTGGAGGAGAAGAGATCTGCAACTCTCAGGTTGGAGGCACATCTCCCTAATTCAACTGTGCAGAAAAGCAGTGGTTTTCTGCTCTTGGACCGTCCTTGCTCTTCTGTTTTCTTTATGCTCTTGTTCCTTTTTTCTTTATCTCTTTTCCTCTCATGTGAATATATATAAGAGGAAAATGTTTGGATTTTGTAAATCCAAGTAAAGCATTACAGTTGTTAAGCTTGCAAAAGTTATCTTTAATACTTAATTTAGTCTGCTTGTAGATTTGCAAGTATTGTGGAAGAAGTAGCACGCATATAATATAAAAAGTCAAAAGTCAACTATTTCAAAATTGATGGATCTTGTAAACCACAGAGTTTAAGAAAAATCAGTGAATCTTGCCAAATTGTTATATACATATTCAGTGTTTGCCAATTGAACTGTATGCTCAATAGCGTTATGAGTGGAGCCCTTGTCAATGGCCTTGAATTGTTCTTTCTTTTATGTGCATGATGCTTCTTTGGCCTTGGTTTTTTCTCTACCTCTTGAACATCTTCTCAGCAAAGTATTGAAACCACAGTCCGTATAAGCGGTTGTATATTTTTCAGTATTGGCTATACCTGGGAATAGGACATGCTAAAAATAGTTTATAAAAAAAGACAAATTGGTTTCGTTTGGTCTTTTTGAAAATGTTGTATAACGAAGACTTCTAAATAGAATGTGCTTATGTGCCAGTGAGCCATAGTGGTGTTTAATTTTTTCATACAGGGCTGAGGAACTGGAGACAGCCCTTATGGAGATGGTCAAACAAGATAATCGGCTACAGTTGACTGCTAGAGTAAGTTAAATAATTCTAACTTTATTTTCTCTTTCCAATATAGCCATATGTTGGAGTTTGATCAAATGTTTCTAGGTGTAAGACTGTTTGTTGCATATTCATGAAAAAGCGAAAAGAACTTCAGTGTAGTTCTTGAATCCTACCCTAAGAAATAAGTTTCGCATTTGAAAGAACATGTATGAAGCTTGAACATATATATACATTTCAGTCTAAGAAGCAGTGCAAAAGAGACTTCAATATCTTTTCCTCTTCTGATGTGGCTTGTCATTTACATTATATCGAGTCTTTCAATATACACTTGGAGTTGATTTATTTATTTTGAAGTGGCTATAGCCCACAAAGTAACGAATAAGGAAAAGGGGGGAAAAGAGTTATATTTCTTCACATCTCGGCGGATAAAGCTCATTATTCTATCACAATGTATTAAGTAGTTTTAAAGTAGTTTGAACGGAAGGCTTCTTTTGATGCCAATATCATTGACAGAAAAACTTACATCTTCTTTGGTTTACACGCACTAAAACACCGCAAAGGTAAATAATCGGTTGCTTATCTTTGATGATGATAAACAATTTGTTTTTGTTTGGCATATGAAAATGATTGCAGTTTGAACTTCCCCTTTCTGGGATCAGTAGAGTTCTTATATCTTCTGTAGGTTGAGCAACTGGAACAAGAGGTAGCTAAGCTGCAGCAAGCCCTAAGAGATAAGAACGAGCAGGAGAAGGCAATGGTTCAGGTATATATAGTAGTTCATTTTTTTTCCAGTTGACTTCTAACTGGATTAGGGGTAGTCATTAATTTGCAAACCAGTAGCTTTGGATGATTAATATTCTTGTGTACGCCTCCACAGGTCCTCATGCGACTTGAGCAAGAGCAAAAGGTGACTGAAGATGCACGAGCTTTTGCTGAGCAAGAGACAGCTGCACAGAAATATGCAGTGCAAGTGCTTCAGGTTTCTGCTTTAGTAACTGAAGCTGCTTCATCTAGGTTTACCTAATACATTCCCATATCATGTTTAGAGTGGATTTTCCAATTGGGTCCGGGTTGGAGCATGGGCAAGTTTCTCTCTAGTGCTAATCTTTCTCATTTTGGTGTAGGAGAAGTATGAAAAAGCAATGGCCTCACTTGCTCAAATGGAAAAGAGGGCGGTTATGGCTGAATCCATGCTGGAGGCAACTATGCAATATGAATCTGACCAAGTCAAAGCTCTGTCTTCCCCAAGGTTTTTGTATGTTCTTCTTCTCCTTCTGTGCGCCCCTCCCCCACCTTCACCACCTCTCCCCAACCTAAAGATGAACAAAAACCCAAAAAATGTTCCTTTTTTTTTTTTTTTTTTTTTTTGGGGGGGGGGGGGGGGGGGGGGCAGATCCTCTCTGGTGCATTTGAGCGTATGCTGATAGTTTAATGCAAATAGTGCATTTCATAAAGGAGAATGTTTATCTGTGTTGTTAGCAAGCCCATTGAATGAAGGAGAGAGATAGGATTTTCGTTCATTCAGGTTTAGCGTAGAACAACTTAAAGAGTGAGCAACATTTGTTTCTCTTATAGTAGTTCAAAAAATGGCTAGCCATCTACAAATTTTTGAAAGAGCTTTGGTATATATACTTTTGAACGAGTTTCTGTACTACAAACTTTTGAAAGACTTTTGGTATGTATATTTGGTCCTCTGTTGATTCTTTGGTAAGCACACTTTCAAAGCCTTCATTTGTTACTCAGGTAGTCTTTCAAGATACCCTGCTTTTAATATTTCTTCCCATTGGAGATGGTCAAGGAAAGTGAACCTGGTGATTCTTTGTCTTTTGCTGCCATTCACAATTGTCTTGTCACCTTAGTGACTGTTCGTCGCTGTTATTCAGTATCGGTCTACTCTAGAGACGCTCTTTCTCACACTGTAGTGCCTGTTTCCTATTCATTCTGTTGGGGGGGGGGGGGGATTGTCAACGCGGTATCTTTATAGGACTACCTTCGATTGCGTGAACGATAATAATCTCGGTTCATATTTTAGGTCATCACGTCCTGAATCGCCCCGGGATATGCCTGTAAAGAGATCAGGCTTGCTTTCATTTGGCATTGGTTGGCGTGAGAAGAACAAGGTATGGTCTCCCACCCGACCCCTGCCCCACCACACACACTCTCAAAACCTTTATTTTTGTGTTTGGTTTTGGCCTTCCCCCCCCCCCCCCCCCTCATGCATTAAGTTTTAGTGTGTGTGTGTGTGTATATATATATATATATATATATATTTTACTATTACGCTGTAACATGCATACAAATAAGTTGAAAAAAAATAGTATATTATTTGGTATGCATTTAATTGCCTCTTTACAGAGAGAGATGATAGACATGCCTTAGAGTTTGTGTCAATTTTTTCTGCACTGAAAGACTTTAATTCGAGTTTCTTCCGTGTAGGAACAACAGTGACAGCATCTGTTGATTGAATGTCCAAAGCTAATTGTGACGGGAAAGCCATCTTCTGATGCCATTTCCAATATTAAACTTCCCAATGAGGGAGCAGAGACAAGCAGTATGCCAAATCGCTTGAATGTACGTTAGGAACATGTAAAAAAGAAAGTTGGTGAGCTGCGATCTTATTCATTCAGATGTCCGTTGCGATACGAGATAGCCGTGTGCTTTTGTCTTAAATGCCATGTAGGGTGCCATTGCCATTGTTGCTTGGGCACGCTGCAAGGAGGATGATGCTGAAAGACGGTGTCATCTTGAGCCGATGACAATTCATTTAATTTTTCTTTGACATTGCCGGAGCTGTACATTGTAACGAGGAAAGAGGACTATAGCTATATGCCATTTGTCCATTTCTATTTCTTGTATCCCCTTGAGGCTGTCTTATTCTGTTAGTCTTTGCTTAATACGGCGTGAAGTTATATTCCTTGTTTTTTTCTGTCGGAAACCCGTCCACAACCGCCCCAGCAAAGAAGAGGGACTGGACTAGCCCCTGGTTCTGATTTCTGATTGATCATCACCATGTATCAGCAGATCATTCGGCTGTGTGGAGATTATGCTTTTCCTATTCCTCTTTGCCTTTCTGTTATTTTGGCGGTGGGGATGCACAATAAGCTAATCTCGCCAACCTTGAAATTTTCTGACATGACATTTTGGAAATCATTTTGGAAATAACAAGATAACCTTGAGTGACTCTCCAAAAGAGTCCGCCTGGAAATCCCGGCTTTAGATACATGAAATAGGGGACTTGAGACGACTATTTTCCTTTTAGGTTGAGAGAGCAGCTACACGTAGAGATAGATTTTAACTGGAAACAAACTCTGTATCTTTTAGAATAGATGTATTGTTTGTCTGTCTGTCATCCTTCTCAGACTCTAACGGTAGCTTTTACTATTGTTGATATATACTGAGTATGTACAGTAGTTGTTGAGAGTAAAAACAACAATCATAATTCCGGTGTCTTCTTTATTTATTTATTTATTTTACTAACACGGGAAAAAGGTAAGATTCGAACTGTTTTCATCACAAATCGCAATAACTATTACCAATTGGGCAATTCAAAATACTCGTAATCCGGGTTTCTTGGTGAGAAAGCCGTTACCTAATTCAGAAAAGAACCAAATGACTTGACAAAGCAATCTTAAGCTTAGCCGACCCATGCAACTATACAATAAGAATACGAGAGACCTTGAGCTACATGAAACTCATCCAAAGAATGACACAGGATCAAATCAATTTATCAAACCGTGAGTTTCTTGTAAATGTATGACTATACTAAGAGGTTACTGATATAATCTTCTACCAGCCCCGATTAAGCAGCATCTTCTCTATAGCAGCAGCATCATCATCATCATCATTACAATGCGTCATTTTTTGCTTCTCTTATGGATGAAGAAGCGGAGATGCTGACTGAACTTTGCTTAGACAGTGCTCGGTTATCATATTGCCGTGAAGCAAGGTGCGATAAAGCTGTGACGACATCGGCTATTCCGGGCCGCATGTGAGGCTGATCTTGAATGCACATAGCTGCTACTGACAAAGCTTGGAGCAGTCCCCTCATTGGAAACTGACCTTGAAGCATGGGATCTGCCAAATGGGGAAATCGCTTTCGATCTTTCAGCAGAGGATTTGCCTACAGAACCAAACCAAGTGTTAACTAGCAGAAGAAATTAAACAGGTACGGATTTTTGTTTGAGAAACACAATCAACTTGTGATCCATTGTGTTTCCAGCTAAAACTGACATGATATGGTAAGCAACTTCTTTTACAATCTTTTATAATGAGGCGGAATTCTACCACAGAATTTGACCATTTCTGGCATTTTCAGGATTGGAGTTCCTAGATCAATTAGCAACATTGTACATCACCTTGGCCAACCATACCTCGTCATAGCGGGAGCCTTTAACGCAATGGGGTAATCTTGTTGTTGTTGTAGTATACATCACCTTGGCCCGAAAAAACCCAGAATAAATTTGCAAGTATGGTGCCACTAGACGTATACATAGCGCAAAACATCCATGCACGAGTTACAACAAGAACAACAACATTACCCCATTGTCTTAGAGGCTCCCGCCTATGGCGAGGTATGAAGGGTCGGATGCACGCAACTATACCCATGTGTTAGCAAACACATAGAAGTTGTTTCCTGATGACCCATAATGAAAATTGCGTGTCGATCAACTGTCACTTCACAATTTAAGAAGCACAACCAATTTATTGAGTCATTTTGATTTATTCCATCATATTCCAAAGTCAAGGAAGGGCATGTCTAACTCCATTGCAAATGGAAAATCCATGCACTGAGTTAGAGCAAGAAAAAGTGAAATCTAACAGGAATTATGAAATTTTTACCTACACATGAAAAGATAGAATGTATAATATGTTTCAGATTGAACAACAAAATCATGCTACTAAGTTCTAAACAATATAATAAAAGGTGAGTTTCAAGGTTCTGTTTACCCATGCTACTAAGTTCTGCTCTCCAGCAACTCTGGAAGTATCAACAGCCTTCCTACCAGTAATGATCTCCAAAAGAACAACTCCGAAGCTATAGACATCTGATTTCAGTGTCAATTGTCCTGTCATTGCATACTCAGGCGCACAATACCCGTAGGTTCCCATAACCCTGGTAGATACGTGCGTATTATCCCCAACCGGTCCAAGCTTAGCCAAACCAAAATCAGAAAGCTTTGGGTGATAACCTTGGCCAAGCAAAATGTTAGAGCATTTTAAATCGCGATATATTACAGGAGGACTGGCCTTCTCATGTAAATATTCCAACCCTTTTGCAGCTCCAGCAGCTATTTTCATTCTTGTACTCCAATCAAGCCGTTGACTCCCCATTGTTAGATCTACCAAAGACATACCACTAAGTCCAAATCCAGCAATTTTACACTTGCGAGTAAAAGAAGAAAAAGAAAAACCAGGAGAATGTATCTAATAGTGGAATATACCATGCAAGTGATCATCTAAAGAACCCAATGGCATATATTCATACACCAGAAGTCTCTGATCTCCATCAGCGCAATACCCGATTAGATTTACCAAGTTAGGATGGTGTAGAAGACTCAGCATCAACACTTCAACAAGAAACTCTCTGTTGCCTTGCAGTCCATTGCGATCAAGTTGCTTGATGGCAACGATCTGTAGCAGTCAAATCGATGTATTATAACTCAAGTGCAATTACTTTGTTTATGCTAAGGAGCATACAAAATAAGAATAATTATATACTAGGGGATATAAACTGAATGTTTCAAAAGCTCACACTATGAAGTAACATGCCAAGTGAAGAGAAAGTGTCCTCACAGCTACTATCAGGCCCTTAAAGGAAATAATCTCCCTGCCTCTCCCCCAAAGGCTAAACTAGACAGCGCAAGACACCTCAGTACGAACCATAGAGGAGCAAAGAGGAAGAAGAGTCACATTACGCAAGAAAAAACTATTGGTAATATTAGGAAAACTGTAACACTCTAGACTTGATCATGGTGATGCAACTATGGGCTGGACAACATTTCAGGGAATTGTCCTCAAGTGCCCCAAAATGATTGACCTAAGTTGGAGTAGGTATTTATGTCCATACTTATGTATCAAACCACTTTTTCTTATGTGGGACTGACTATTGCAAAAGTGGAAAACAGAGGGAAGCAAAGGACACACTCCACTTCCCCTCTTCTGAAATTGCAGAAACAGAGGAACCTTCAATACCTGGTCATTTTCCAGTCGCCCCTTGTATACCCTACCAAATCCTCCTTCTCCAAGCAGGCATTCTTCCCGAAAGTACCTTGTAGCGGCTGCTAATTCACGAAAGGCAAATGTCTTGGCTGCAATTTGACTGCAGTTGGAGGTCCCCCCATTGGAAGACTCATGTGAACTTAACTGTGCATTTGACTTCACCTTTGCTAAAAAAACAACATAAGGAGACTAATGAGGATACAATGGGATGAACTAACATAAAAAACAAGAATTTAGCCTTCCTCTGTACGAGGCCTTCAAATTACATTGTTATGGTGATGACTCCAGCAAAACTGCAAAACCTTTCTCAAGTTTTTAGTAAGCTCAAATTGAATCATCATGAATACATACTAAAGTACACCAGCTAAGATTTCTTCAGCAACACCTAAAGATTTTTTTTATATACGTCTATATATAAGGACAAGAAGTTGTAGCTCATCAAAGAGCTATGCCTATTTGATATTACGGCAATTACGTGACAGAAAATTACTATGTACCAAAAGAAGTGCAAACTGAACCAGAACTTGGAGGTGAAAGCATGCCTTAAAGAAAGATGAACTGATAACAGAGACCACAAGGTATATGGAAAGGTTCAAAATTGCGTAGAAGCTCATGCTTTTATTACTCTGTGTAAGCATATTCAGCAGAAATAAGTGAATTCTGGAACACTATGTAAATCAAGAAAGAATTCTCTCCCAGATTTTCATTTAAGATGGACAAACAAAGGAGCACCCCGGAAAGAATCATTCACATATGCAAGAATAACATCATAACAAGAAAAGCCCAGTTGCAATTTTTTCGATTAGATGATTCTATTTCTACATTGGGCATATGGAGAAATGAAGTACCAATTGAGGGTTTCTTGATGGGCTGATGAGGGTCTTTAGCTTTCCTCCTCTTCTTCTTTGATGAGCATTTTCCAGAGCATGGAAACCAACCCATGAAGATTCTTACTTTTTCCCCCTATTTATTTCTCTTTTTCTATGTCTTTCTTCCTTTTCTTTCTTTGGTTGGAAAGAGAAGTTTCACGTTTATTACAGGACAGAGGACGGCAGCCAGCTGAACAACAACTTTTAAGTTCAATCTGTCGATGGAGAAATGAAAACTGTTGATGAAAGAGAAAAGAAAAAAGAAAAGTTGAAGAGGCAAAATGATGTTTTCTTTTTGATATTAATATGATTACTTGCAGTGATAGCTGTTGAATTTGAATTTTCTTTCTGCCTTTTTCTGCTTTGGCTTGCCGTCTTGTTCAGTCCCATTTTTTACTTAGACTAATTCGGCATTAGCTTCGTCAAATTTAATGGAGATGCCGTATTCATTTTCTAGTCGAGATTACATGGCTGGAGAGCAAAAGAGTGTTAATGGGTTGCCCCGAGATTTCCTCTCAGCCGAAAGCCAGAAGATTAATCATCCGTCTCTACGGTCAGCACACAAAGTGGTAGGGGACTGGTCAAATGGTTTGCTATATTCTAGTAGAGATCGAACCCCCAACCATATGCTTAAAGGACGAGGTGTTGAACTACCACGCCAACCATGTTGGTTTCTCTCTCTTAATTTTAAGACAACGTTCCATCATTTTCGTATTATACGTAGTTAGCAACATATATTTATTATTTATTTTATTTTTCGTTTTTTAATTGTTTAGTCGTAATCTAAATCCTACTTCCTTTTGTTTCTCATAATATGTAATGCATAATATGCGACTTCAGAATATATATATTTCAAAACTATCATATTATCTCAACTGTAATTCAAACCTAAATATTAAAATTCCCACTTAAATCTTATACGCTATAAATGGCATCAATTACATGAATCAACTGTTTTACTATGATATATCGCTGACCAATTGCCATATAAACCATATCCTAGCGTCATAAGCGTTGCATAATGTTCACCGAACAGTAGATTGTTCAACGTCCCAAGTTGTATTCCTAGGTAAAGTTGATGGTTGAATGATCTTTTGTTCCAGTACTTGAAGCTAAGGCTGTAAACGAGCCGAACGAGCCGAGCATTGTGTTGTTCAAGCTCGGTTCATTTAACTTAGTGAACGAGCCGAGCATGTTTGTTTATTTAAACGAATATATTTAATTGTTCAAGCTTGGTTCGTTTAATTCACAAATAATATTAGCGAGCCGAACACCTTAAACGAACAGTGCCACTTATCGAGTTCGAACAGAAAAAGGGTGTTCAAGCTCTGTTCATTAACCTTTTATCCGAGCCGAGCTCGAGCTTGAGTCAAACGAGCCAAACAACTGAACGGCTTGGTTCATTTACAGCCATACTTGAAGCCTCATATCAGATTGAGTGAAGAGGGTGCCAAAAACAGGATATATATCTGTAAATATATAAATATATATGTATATATACACATATCTATCTATATGTATATAATGCAAACTGGCAGAATTGAGATTGATAAGTGCAGATTTGACTTCTATATAAAGGAAAAGTAAAAGTTGACGTAGCATGAAAAGGAAAGGATAAAAGCTAAATGATTATTGGTGTAGTTATTAATTTTGTAAGCTGGCTTTGTCCACTTGGAGATGTCCTAATTCCATATCAGTCAACCACCATGACAACAATTCTTGAAATTTCAGGTCATATCATCATCTTAGTTGATCACCAAACTTGTGAAGATAACTTCCCTCATTGTGCGCCCATCTTAAAATTTTTGAAATTTGGAATATATACATACACACACATATGTGTGAGTGTGTGTTATATATATATATATTATCAATTGTCAAATCTCTGGTTGTTGAAGAATTAGTCACCCGTCACTTAAAGCATACGAAAATAGTAAAGATTCCTTTAATGTGATTATTTGGCATATATTCACATGCTTTGCTCGGTTGGACTATGTGGTGTTGATCTATAGCCTTTTGCTATATTATGTTTAATCGAAAGGTTCCCTAAATTATTCTTCTAATCTTGGTCGTCTAGATATTGCATAATAATTATATATATATATATATATAAAACTGAAGCATGTGAATTTTTTTTTCCTTTTGCCCCCCTTAGGCCTTGAGAGGACATAATTTGGGCCTTTAAGGTTTAATGTGGAACTGGTTAATGTTATCTGGCTTCCTTTCACATTTCCAAAAGTTTTAATGTTGTTTCAGAAGCAACTAGTATCATTATGAGACGATGACACATAAGATTTACGCACATGCAAAGATTGGCCAAAGCAAGGAACCCACATATATCATATACATTTGATTGATCAAAATACAACTTGTCATACTTGTTCCGGAACAACGGTAAAATCTGCCTCACATTTCAACGTCTTAGAAATACCGAGGTTTTAAAATCGAAGCTGTAAATCCAACGTAAAAGTTTGTTGAGGCCATAATGTAATGCTACAGATACGGATACACATAGACAAGTGCTTATTTACTTATTTATAATATATTATTAATTTAACTCACTGAATATCTAAATTTTTTAATTAATATATAAAAGTTATCGACGCAGACAGTTTAGTCGAACTACTAATAGTTTAACGGTTCAGAAGATGACCATATAGGTACAACTGTTGGGATGGATCTCCTCCCCACTTTTCTCTTCATCCTATTTTTCACTGTACGACACGTAAAAGCAGGAGGGGAGGCCTCATCTAATCTCACCACTCCTCTTGCTGTCACAGTGTCGCGGGATTTTGTAATGTCAGGAAATCCTAACCCACAACTGTTTCGATTATAGTCGAGGGATATTGTAATAAGTCCTTGTTCGGTTAGAGTCTTGGTTTCATCGTCTATTCTATTTTCATATGTTAGGATTTAGTGAAAGCAAACTCCAAATATCATTATTAATATTAATATGGCATATCCATATTTCCATCTTTCTTATTTGTATTTTTAAAGCATCAAATTTGGTCGTGTGGATTTCTTACTTGTCCACACGTTGCCCAACCCCACCACGGGGATCGAAATGTGTTGATCCCTGTCGGGGTTTGAAGATAATTATACTTAATAGTATCATCCTCCTTTGTCAAACAACACTAGGATGAGACATATAAAGAAGGGGGATAATAAATACAACTTTTTTTCTTTACCTTATTGATTTCATTCTCCAATTCATTTTTCATAATATATCAAACAAGTATATATATATATATATATATATATATATATATATATATATATATTTGTCCATATATATATATATCAAAAAATTATATGCATTTATCATTTTTCCATAAAAAAGGATGGTTCAGATTTCTTGTCTAGAGTGACAGGTAATGACATAAGCAACAACAAGGTAATATAAAACAACAATTGCTCTGTAGCTACAAATACTACAACAACATTATCCTATTGTTTTAGGAGATCGCGTCTATAACGGGATATGGAGGGCCATAAGTTTCACCATTTGTTCCCCCATCCTCAGCACTGGTTCTATCAAGACGCTCAGCAACTTGATCCAATGGAGATGCTGTTTTTGAGCCCTCAGCCTCAGGAGGACGTTTCGTCCAAGATCTCTGAAAGAAAGAAATTTCAGACAATAGTGATGAGATATGGATTTTTATTACGCTCACTTTTCCTCCATCTAGTTCACCCATCTATAGCAGAAATGAAAATTATGATTTTTGTCCAATTGATCTCTAAAGGTCATTAATCAACTTAAGACACACCAAGAAACCATAACTTCAATTGTACACTCAATAGTAAAACATGAAACTATATATGATCACGGTCCACTTTCCATGTAATTTCATAAAGATGGAATCCTACAAGTATGAATACAATGGAGAACAATTGGCACAGAAAAGCTGACATCTCCATGAATACAACATACAGCCAAAGTTTGAACTAATGGTGTGAATTTGCTTTCATTTAGAAGCAAATATTTCCCTTCAACTGATAAACGCTTGGACAAGATGGAGGACATAAGTTTCGATGTTCAAAGCCATTACACCTGAATCTTGGAAATTGCTGCAGGCCTATCGAGTTGTTCTACACGAAAAATCTATACCTGTGCACCACTCCCATTGTCCCTCCCTTCGAAACTATTTAACTCTTTGATCTCATGATTTTCTTGTTCATTGCTGTGACAGGGGTTGCCTGAGATTTTGTTACTCTCGGAATGAACTGATCTTTGAGATTGCCTACCACTTCCGCTTCCACTTCCACTGGACTGAGAAAACCAGATATAACAATTAACAGCACCAGGTAATTCAGGCAACATACTATGAGGAATATAATTAATTTTATCCTGAGAATAACGCCGGAATGAACTGCCAACCGAAAATTGTATTAAAATCCCAACATGACTAATTAAAAAAGCAGTGACAAGCCTGTCCAAATGACTGATTTCTTTATTGAAAATAAAGAATAGTTTTACGAAAAATTCATGGTCATGTGTATGGAGGCATCAAAAAACAGATCTATGGGCATGTGCAAGGCAGCGGGTTGTGAAGTAGTCCTTTGTTACTTAAATTTTGATGCCAGTCATGCTTATGAAGCAAATAAAACTGGCACTCTTGCATCGTCTCCAGGCATGCTGCCAGAGATTCTTCAATTCATTCTTGCGGATAGGTTTTAACAAAAATTCAACATCACCTTTCGACAAGCACTTGAAGACTAATCCCACTGAACCATGACAGGACATCACTGCAGTTGAATTTCCATTACAACAATAACTTTATGCAATCCAATACATAAAAACACAGCCGGTTTACGCGTTTTTATGTTTTGTGGCTCATAATCTTGCACAAAAGACCAACTCCTGAAAGTCAAGGCATTGCTGCTACTTCGGTCAAGACTAGATATACATGGTTGTTTAGATCTGCTAATATCTTCCATGCTTGCACTCCATTAGCTGCTTCAATCACTGAGACAATAGTTAACATGTACTTGTAATCAAATAAAGAGAGCAAAATGCAAGAAAAACATACAGGAAGTGCAGTTCAAATTTATGTGTGAACTACCCAGGGCAGAGACAAACCTGTGATGATCATAAATGATGAATAAGGTGCCCATCTACTTGCCCCTTGGCCAAGTCCTGAACTACTTAGGAGCTTTACATGGTACATTTTTTACTGTCTCTCATAATCAGACTCTGACAAACTCAATCTACCTGTTCCAGTTTATTGAGTTCGTAAAGAAAGAAACTCCAAGCTTGTTCTGTATTCGAAAAACCACAAGAAACTCTTACTGCTACTAGGCTACTACCATGAACAAATACCACCAAAAATAAATAAATAAAAAAGGAAAAGGAGGAGAAGCAGATCTGGTTAGAAATTGGGCATGCCTAAGTTTCCTGGTTAGCAGATTACGATTGCTTATTGCATGATAAGGTCAACTTCCCTGTGATGTCAACAACATAAAAGGGAACGGAAAAAAATATAGAGATCACTTTTCGGTCGCTGCCTCTGGGCACTAAAGGAGCACGAAAAAGTGCCTCCAGGATTTTCCAGCTTACTCTAATTATCTGGCTCCTTGTCATTTTCTTCATATTCATGGAAAAGAGTAACACAATGTAAGGCATGTATAAATGTGGAATCACTTAACAAACTACTTTAGCACATGAAAACTTAGAACACCATCCAATATCTTGAGGTTAAGTGGAGAAATAGTGATTACAACAACATTATCTCATTGCTTTAGGGAGGTCGGATGTATACTCATGTGTTAGACACACACAAAAGTTGTTTCCTGATGACCCATAATGAAAATTGCGTCAATCTATATCGATCAACTAATACATCACAATATAAATAGCGCAATCAATCATATTCTAAAGTCAAGGAAGTGTGTGTACCTTTATTCCATTAGAAATAGAAACAGAAACACAAATACTGCTGATTAGAATATATAAATCCCTCACCTTCATATTTACAATTGGGAAGCAGTGCAGCCACAAATGCCTGAGTAAAGTCATCACTCTCCACCAGCACAGACCTTAATGGATCTAATGTTAAGAAAACTCTCCCAAAGACTGCAGCTTCTTGATAGTGCTGCTGTTGCACAGGCGGGAATCTATAGACTTGCAACTCGATTCCGTCCCTATAACTTTGATCCCTTCGAAGCTTTTGCTCATTCTCTGTCTCCAAAACTAGACTTCCCATCTAATGCGGCATCGCGAACATCCTCATCCTCACATGTTTCTTTCTTTACACTATCAACATCGCTGGTCATCCAAACACTCCCTGTCAACCAGATCCAAAAACACTGATTGTAAGGAAAGTATGGAATTGATCTACCGGTAAAGCCCTCAATAAGCCCAATGTATAATCAAACAGCTCGGAGCCTATTCTTCAAGATTCCAAATCCTTAGTCCAACACACAAACCTTCATGATCACCAGGAATGACTCAAGCTATCAACTCAATAAGAAAGTAAATCCAGAATGAACGACCGGGGCAAACTGCAGGAGCTCCAGAATTAAACCAAATCGTTCAAAGATGGCAGGGTAAATAACTTCAAATAACTAAAACGAAATCTTAATTACAAAAGCACAAGCCCTTAAGTGCAGTTTCCAAACCCTAATCCCAGTAGCATGATGAGCTAAAGCAAGCATCAAAATAACGAATCACAACATCATAATAATAATAATAATAATAATAATAATAATAATAATAATAATAATAATAATAATAATAATAATAATAATAATAATAATAATAATAATAATAAGGTTTTGCTTCTACAGGACAGTTAACTGAAATATCAGGTCAAGGAAAACAACTACAAAACTTTCAATCAGGAAAATTGAAATCCAAGCTATTTCCAAAGATTGGTCAAATCTACAATACTGAAAATTTTAATACAGATCCTTTTGTTCATATCAATATTTATTCTCACATAAAGTAAAATGTTAAAACATTAAAACTTATAGATAATCATGGACTTGGATTTTGAATTATTCATTAATCATATAAAAATTAAAATTTGGACAAACAAAAGGAGCATGTAATCATTAGCTTATGTTTTGCATGTAGTAAGAAAATATTTTTGCTTCCTTGCATGAATTGTACGCTGGTTTAATTTTCTTATAGTTTAGAAAGTATATGTAAAAATATTATAGTGTGTCACTAATTTTTTTAGAGAACTGCTTCATTAAATTTTGCGCTTATTTTTTATAGGTAGAAATATAAAATTGAAATATTTATCAATTTTCATTATATCATCTCATACGATGAAATAACAATAAAAATTGACTGCACAATCAAGTCAAAAAAAACATAGAATAGAGGTATGTGATGTACTAATTTTGTTCAAAGGAACAGGTTGGGAGATACAATAATGAGTTAAATTTAATATCGTTCAACTTATGTTGCAGACATATAAGCCATGAAATAAATATTTCCTAGTAAAATTATTAACAAAGTAAATTATGCACTAGTGATCTTTAAATTTTATGTGTAACCTGGTAAAATCTTAACCTACAAATTCTTGTTTAGATCAGCTCAAGTATGGTTTACACATATGAAACGTAAATTGAAAACTAATTATACATGTTCATATAGTGCCGGGGGTCTCACTGGAAGCAGATTCTCTATCCCTTGGGACAGAGGTATTGTTTGCCTACCACTTATCCTCCCCATACCCTAACGACAGTTTTTGTTGTCATTGATATATACTAGATACGGATGATGATGATGACAATGTTTCTTAAGGCAGATGCGGTGGAGACCATCAGACCAAGAAATGCCTTTGCTTCGAGGAATCCTAACCTAAACCAAATTGCCAATCATTGCCATGCACGTGCGGTAAGGAATGTCAATTTGAACCAAACAATGAATCATCATGATCATCTACGAGGTTAGCTAATAATGTTTTTGGAATTTGATCCCTTTCCTAATTGGATTTGGAAAATAGGTATTTACTTGCTTTAAAAGTTTGTTATTTCTATTCAACTCTCTGCTTTCCTTATGGAACCATAACTCAGCAATTCGATTTCCTTTCCAAATAATTAACTCCACCGACCTCAACTACTATATATATATACATGCAAGTACTCGGCAGTACCAGGTCTTTTTTCCTTAGCAACTTCGCCTTCTCAGATAATCCCCTTCTCCTTTTTACGAGTAAATTTCTTCCTTCTTTTTCTTATGTTCTTCAATGGCGGTTTCATCAGAAACAGCCATCGTAAATTGCCCTCCACATGATATGATATATGAAATTTTCAATCGATGTGAAATCAACACTCTGGACGTGTTAAAGGCGGTTTGTAAGGATTTCAAAAACCTTGTTTATGATCCGTCGTTCATTGATGGGTATTATGAGAAGGAAGATAACGTTAACGGCTACTTGTTACAGGCTCACCTTAGGGTGAAGTTCAAGCAATCATTTATCTCTATTAACGAATCAGATAAAAGCTTTACTTTTCCCCCAAGAGAGTTGAAGATAAAATTCGATGATATTCAGATTGTGGGCTCGTCCTTGCAGGGGATCCTGTGCTGCGTGGTAAAATATAATAGGATGTTTCGATTTTACGTTTGTAAACCTATGACGGAACAATGGCAGCCATTGCCGAATCCGAAGACGCGTCATTTTGCTGCATTCTTCGAATACATTGGATTCGCCGTCCTGAGGTCGAAGCCGTTGCGTTTCACAATCATCCGTATATCTAAATCGAAGAAAGGGTTTTGCAGAAAGTAAGCAATTCTTTGTTTTTCTTTTTTGTATTTATCTTCAGGTAGCCATGGCTTAATCTTGATATGCTTGATGTTATGGTACCCGTATATATAGCATGCTTTTTGTATGAATCTATCAGATTTCTGATTTACATTATTATACCTCCTGTGGAATCGGAGTTGACATAGATCCCTAGTGGTTGGATTTCAAATTTTATATTATAAGTATTTTTATATCAAGTAGAGTAAAGACAGACTCAAACTGATGTGGGATGAGCATATTAGGCATGACTTAGTAGAGTTGCATATATCTGAATACATGGTCCAGAGTTCATGGAGGCAAATGATTGAGGTTAAGGAAGGGTATGAAGGATATAGGGCACGTTAGAGCATACTTAGAGGATTAGATAATATTTACACTTTAGGTTGACTTTACATATTTTAGTTTCGGTCTTTTTCTTTCAACTATTTGTACATGTTCATTATTATGGCTATTTTAATATCGGAAGACTTTTGTATATGTTTAATAAAATCTCTTTACTAGTATATATTCCTATTATTATGATGTCAGTGCACGTGAATATATAGTCGTGAGTCTCACTAGAATCAAACTCTCTATCCCTTAGGATGGGGTATTGTTTGACTGCCTCTCACCATGTCCATATCCTAGCGATGCTTGTGATGTCGTTGGGATATACTGGATATGATTGTTGTTGTATGTCACGTAGCATAACATTTTAAAATTAATAAAAAATCTTGGGAGTGGTTGACTAACGATTTGCTTGTTTGTTTAGGCTCCTTGGATACAGATGTTATCGATGTGAAATATTCGACTCAAAGAGATGGAGTTGGAAGGAAATGGATGATCTGTTGCTACCATCGGAAACATTTTTGGTGAACCGGCCGGCCGTTCACGCCGGTGGACATATATCTTGGCTCACTTTCAAAGGCGACGTCCTATCTTTCGAAACCAACGGAGAAAATCATCGTATCTTGGCAATGCCGGAAGCTGCACGGGAGGCTCATTTCCGGAGAATAATTGAGTACGAAGGAAAACTAGGGTACGTGTTTAACAGAGACGACAACGAACAATTTGAATTATGGGTGTTAGGAAATTGGGAGAGTGGTTTTTGGAGAAGGATTCACGCCTTCGGTGTTCAGTGTCCTGGGACGACGGCGCCACCATCTACGGCGGAAGCATTCTATAGTTCGGACGTTGCAGTTCTTTCTAAGCCTTTTTGGACGATGTTTTACAGAATAAAGAGTTCATCCTTCAAAGAAGTGGACGTCGGTGGTGGTCTTGCAGTTGGTTTTGACCAAATCTTTCCCTTCCGCTCTGATTATGAGCCCGTTGATTTCAAACACAAATTTTAAAATGATCTAAGTAATGAGTATGATTAGTTGATTCATGAATAATGAAATGAATAGAATATTTATGAGTCTTTTGTTTTAGTCAATCACCTTGATTGATGTAGATAAAGTTTATTTGTCATCATTTTATTAGGACACTAGTCGGTACACGACTACAATAAAATTACTGAATTTAAGAACCATTAGGGAAACCTTGTCTAAACGCGGTGAATAAATCTTCCTTTTTTTGATGGGTGGGTTGAGATTCTTTTGTAGAAGCATGATGGACCCGGATCTAGCCTCATCACGTCGCGGTCACAAAAGAGGTGGGAAAAGTGAGGTTAGGAGATTCCAACCCTGATAGATAGAGTGTTGACTTAAGTAAGAACTTTGTCTTTCATACTTTCAGTTAATTTGTGCAGAAATTTGCATAAAAGATTTTATAATATTATTTAAGATATATTAGTTTGTATTTCATTATATCTAGTTTGTATGTTTTATGAATTTGCCATTAATTGTTTAAAAGATGAAATACAATATAATGTGAATAACATTACAGAAGAGGCAGAATGTATTTGAAGTTCAGAACCATGTTAGTTAATTCATAATGGGTTCTTCGAGAGTGAAGAGGAAGTAATAGTACTAATGTTTACTACAAGAAGGAATGTAAAAGGATTTCACCTCTTGCTCCAATAATGTCTCCTAAATCCGGATGCCTAGTTTGCAGGAGTACATCTTGTGTGAGTCTTTGCGTAAAATCCTTACTAATTTAAGAAGCCGTTGAGCTTCTGATTTGCATCTTCCACGATGTTTCTTAGGACTAGGACGATAAGGACTATTAAAGCCAGGGTATGACCTTTTGCCACCAATAATATCTCCTAAACATTTTAGAGTCCCTTTCAAGTTTTCAACTGAAAAATTTATACTACAGAGCTAAAACATGTATATGCTTAAATAGTTTATAATGGAGTGAATATTTTCTTACCTTTTCATTGATTCAATCACACGTATAAATACAACAATATTATTAGCATATTCCTCTAATTATGCTCTATCTTATCTCCTATCATAATGATGTAATGGCCGAATATACTGCATTGATTGCAGTATATTCTGTATTCATTATCAGCATTGATTGTGTATCATTTATTGTACCATATATAGAACATACTAAATAGGTCAATATTCTCCATAAATGTATCGTTATGATAGAGGATAAGATGAGCATAATTAGAGAAATATGCTAGGAATATCGTTGTATTTATACATATAATTAAATCAATGAAAGGCAAAGAAATATTCACTCCATTAGTTTAGTCTGTTCTATTCACTAAATCAAGTTCGTTTTTACAGTTCAAATCATTCAGAGATAGAGTGTATGGGGAAGTAAAACCAATCATTGCTTGAACATTGGTTTCACGGGCATGATATAGCCACTTAAAATACGTGGAATAGGGCTGTTCAACGAACTAAACTGTACCTGAACTGTTTAAGTTCGACTCATATTCGTTCGGTAATTGTTTGTAAATGGACCAAATTCGAACAACTGTTTGGGTTCGTTTACTAAAATGAGTTGAACTAATCTCAAACTGTTCGACTCATTTAAACCGTTATAGTGTTATCGAGCCAACTTTGAACCAATTTTAAAGTTCGTTTAGCTAAACGAACCAAGCCAAACAGTTCGTTTGGCTAAACAAATCCGAATTCAAAAACCTAATATTTAGTTCGGTTCGGTTCGTTAACAGAGCTAACCAACCAAACATACAATTGATCAGCTTGTCTTTTTTATCTTATGGGATAAATCCGGATGAGATCTGAGGAGGTAAAATATGAGATAAAATATGAGGCTTCCGATCACGCGACGCCACGTGTATAAAAGAACTTTTTTCTAAAAAAGAAAAAAAGTGAATGGTGGACTCTTTTATACACGTGCCGTCGCGTGATCAGAGGCCAAATATTTTAGCTCCTCAGATCTCATCCGGGGATAAATCAACCGCATGTTACAGTACAAACTACTCCTTTTTTAAAATATAATTTGGAAACTGAGATTGCCTAGTATACATGATAGAAAAACAATGATAGTCTAACGTAAAACTAGTATTTTTTGATGAAACAAGAATAATCATAAACTGGCTACTCTCTAAAATTTGTTACTCCTTATAACATACTTGAACAAATTATACATTGTTTGAATTTTTTAAATTTTAAACATATAACACGTAAATTGAAAACTATTAATTTCATTAAATATTTTTATCCATAGACATTATTTATAAAATTGCAAAAGTATTTACCGGCTCATATAAATCTTGTGACGCGTGATATAATGTAAAAGGCGTTCCGGGTGCATTAATCTCCTGCATTTGCGCAGGGTTCGGAGAGGATCCGAATCTCTTCGCGATCTGATGTACACAGCCATACTCTAAACTTTGTGTAAGGAGCTATTTCCACGACTTCAAGTTCACAGATCACCAATCCTTTACAAGTTGTTTCAAGTTCCGCCCTGGCATGAGATAATATAATTAGGATAAGTATGTTACCACGTAGCATAAGGAATGCTAATCTAAACCAAATAACCAATCATGATCATGCATATGACGGAGATAAGGAATGTGAATTTGAACAAACAATGATTCATCACGACCATGTACGATGTTAGGGGGAACTCAAGTAATTCCAAACAAGAATTGAAGCACAATTATTCCAAAAAAAAAAATTGTATATATCGTTTCCTTTTGTAGCTATTTCCGTGTTTTAAATAAACGAAACATGGAAACAATATTGTATTTGAGAATTTACTCCCTTTCCTAGTAGAACTTGGAAAGTTTTTTACTTGCTTTAAAACTTTATTTACTTCTGGTTAATATGACTCCACCGACATGAACCCCCCCCCCCCCCCCAAAATATATACAAGTTACAATTTTCATAGTATCACCAGGTTTATGTCCATAGCACATTGTTATCAAAATTATGGAAGCAAGACAACAATAAGAGAGCAAATCACCGAAGAACCTTGGCTTGAGGCGTGTATATACACTTTCATCTTTGATCCCAAAACACACAATCTTCATTCCATTGCTTTTACAAACTATTATAACAATCCCCCACTTAGTTTGTAAAACAACTTATGACATTTCATGCATTTAAGAAGTATCTTTCGATTTGAACCTCTTATTAGTATAACATCTCAAAGTTCTAACGAAATCATGATAGCTAAAAAGCCTTGAATCAGATTCCTATGTGCTAGAACCGGAAACATTATACACATGAAACCACACTTTCAACCGAAGTCCATTTTAAACCGCACTTTATGGCCTTGTGCTACCCCTAGTATTCATGAACATTTCAAGATCATTGCTTGTCGAAGCGGCACCACTTCCCATGTTCATATAGGTGAAGATTAAGATAATTCCTCTTAATCCTTCATTAAGAGTGTTTTAACACTCACCCTCCTTTAACACTAACATTCCAATTCTTTAAAGATCAATGTCGTGCGGCTTGATTCTTTAAAGATCAATCGTAGTGCTTTAATACCTCACTTTGTGACTTGTTGTTACCCATTGAACCTTTGGCTAGTGGTATGCTAGACAAGGTCGGGTTTCTATCACAAGTGAACTTATCCCATACGTCTCAATCCCATCTCTAAAGATGTACTTTGTACCAAGTCTTTTGATAGACTCTTTGTCAACGGATCCGCCAGGTTATTGCAGGATCTGACGTACGCAATGGCTATTACACCATCAGTTATTAATTGCCTTACATAATCATGCCTAAGGCTGACATGTCTAGATTTTCCGTTATAGATTTTACTATAAGCTCTAGACATTGTTGCTTGGCTATCACAGTGCAAAGAAATGGCTGGCATCGGTTGTGGCCACAACTCTATATCCAATAAAAGATTTCTCAGCCATTCCGCTTCTTTACCTGCAGAACCCAATGCTATGAATTCGGATTCCATTGTAGAATGAGTTATGCATGTCTGTTTCTTTGAAGCCCAAGAAACAGCACCACCACCCAATGTAAATATCCAACCCGTAGTAGACTTGTTATCACCAACACTAGTTATCCAACTAGCATCAGTATAACCTTCTAACACGGCTGGAAAATTATTATAAAACAATCCGTAACTCATAGTCCTCTTCAAGTATCCAAGTACTCGCCCGATTGCCTTCCAATGATCTATACTAGGATTACTAGTATACCTTGATAATTTACACACCGCAAAGGCAATATCCGGTCTAGTGCAATGCATAGCATACATCAAACTACCAATTGCACTAGCATATTCTAATTGTGCTACCGCTCTACCGGTATAACCAGTCAATTTGTATGAGGCATCGAATGGTGTGTTTGCTTCTTTGATCTCCAAGTGTTTGAACTTGTTCAACACTTTGTTTATGTAATGAGATTGACAAAGAGCAAAACCCCCACTATGTTTGGACACCTTAATTCCTAAGATAGTATCTACCTCACCCAAATCTTTCATTTGGAATTGTGAAGTTAAATACTTCTTAGTTTCATTTACTCCTTCCATATTAGTACCGATAATAAGCATATCATCCACGTACAAACAAATAATAACACCATATTTGTCTGTAAACTTGGAATATACACACTTATCTGCACCATTATGTCGGAAACCATCCTTCAAAATGGTAGTGTCAAACTTTTCATGCCATTGTTTCGGTGCTTGTTTCAATCCATACAATGACCTTATCAATTTGCACACTTTGTGCTCATTCCCCGGAAGTATAAAACCTTCCGGTTGTTCCATATAGACTTCCTCGTCTAAATCACCATTGAGAAATGCAGTCTTAACATCCATTTGATGAATAACCAAGTTATTAATGGATGCTAATGCCATCAACACTCTAATGGATGTTATTCTTGCCACAGGAGCATATGTATCAAAATAGTCTATCCCTTCTCGTTGTCTAAAGCCTTTGGCTACTAATCTAGCCTTGAAAGTTTGAAGTGAACCATCCGTATTGTATTTCCTGCGAAATACCCATTTACATCCAATAGCTTTGGAACTTGGAGGCAAATCAGCGAGAATCCACGTATTGTTAGACAATAACGAATTCATCTCATCATCAATAGCTTCCTTCCAAAATGATGCATCTCTCGATTGCATCGCCTCCTTATAGGATTTTGGATCATCTTCAACGCTTAGTACAATTGGTATTTGATTAAACACCTTTGTCCTATTACCTTCAACTAAGAAAGTAATAGATTGCGAAGAAATGAAGTCCGGATGTAAATACTTTTCCTTTCTAGCACGTAGACTTCTCCTAACCTCAGTTGGAGAATCTTGATATGGATCATCAACACTAGAAGGATCATTAGTAAAATCACCAACAATAGGATCATTCAAACTCTCACTTGTTGAACTTTGATTTGAATATGTTCTTAAGAATTTATTCTCAAGAAATTCAACATCTCTAGATTCAACAACCACATTGGATTCTAAGTCTAGAATCCTATATGCTTTAGAGTTTTCGGCATATCCAATAAAGACACCTTTAAGAGCTCTTGGCCCTAACTTAGTCCTCTTTGGATCCGGTACTCTATAATAGGCTAGACAACCCCAAACTCTAAGATAACTTAGATTTGGTTTTCGTTTCTTCCACAACTCATATGGAGAAACTTTAAACTTCTTAGAAGGAATTCTATTATGAATATGACAAGCCGTTAACAAGGCTTCTCCCCACAAATTCTTTGGCAATCCAGAGTTTATTAACATTGCATTTAGCATGTCATAAACTTCTATTCTTTCTTTCAGCCAAACCGTTCTGTTGGGGAGTGTAAGGAGCACTTTTCTGGTGTATGATACCATTCTCCTCACAGAATTGATTAAATTCAAGAGGAAAGTATTCACCACCACGATCACTCCTTAGAACTTTGATTTTCAATCCCGATTGATTTTCAACTTCCATTTTATAGACTTTGAACATATCAAAGGCTTCATCTTTATGCCTTAACAAATATACATAAGTATATCTAGAGGCATCGTCAATGAAAGTTATGAAATATCGATTGCCACCTCGGGTTAAAACTCCATTCAATTCGCAAATATCCGAATGAACAAGTTCTAAGAGATCAGTTTTCCGTTCTACTTTCGGAAACAGCTTCTTTGTCATTTTTGCTTGTATGCATACTTCACATGTTCTTTCATTTTCATCTTTACAAGAAATTAAGGCATGCTTAGACATGTACTTAATAGTAGTATTACTAACATGTGCAAGTCTATCATGCCACAATGAAAAAGAAGAATCAACAGAGTAAACAGAAACCGCGGAATTCTTATTAATACTTAACTTGAACATCCCGTCGCAAGCATAACCCTTGCCGACAAAGATACCATTCTTGGACAATATAATCTTGTCCCCCTCCATTACAATCTTGAATCCACTCTTACAAACAAGACTAGCAGAGACAAGATTCTTAGAAATCTCGGGTACATGTAATACGTTGACTAATAACAACTTCTTTCCAGAAGTAAAGTCTAACTCTACACTACCTTTACCCAAGACTTTTGTGGCGCTACGGTTTCCCATCAGAACTTGTTGGCTATCATCCACAACTTGATAGGTCTTGAATAAAGCCCTATTGTTGCATACGTGTACAGTTGCACCCGAATCGAACCACCAATCATTTGTGATTTCGTTCGAAGCCATATGTAGTTCAGTTACCATACCAACATGCAACCCGGAAACCATTGCTACCAATTGATCGGTTCCAATGTCTACCATATTTGCATTGTTGGTAGGTTGAGAACTACCACCCTGTTTTGGTTTCTTACGAAACCAACAGTCCTTCTTGAGATGCCCTTTCTTACCACAATTATAACATCTCTTGCCCTTCTTGGATTCTGCTTTGTCAGTGGATTCAGAATAATCGGAGTTCTTCCTTTTGTTTCCAACCGAAACTCCTGTTTTCCCTTTGACATAATGCACTCTAGGTGCATCATCAGAGACATGTCTCTTTACAAGACTCCTCGTCTCTTCTTCAATTCGCAGATGCTTATGAAGTTGTTCAAGGGAAAAGGATTCGGTTGAGTGCAGTAATTTCTTCCTGTAGTCATTCCAACTAGGAGGAAGCTTAGCAATGATCCCTCCTACTTGTAATGCCTCAGAAACTTCTACACCCAACTCTTTCAATTTGGACACAATGACCTGCAACTCGTGCACTTGGTCCATGATCGACAAATTTTCAACCATCTTAAAATTAAAATACCTCATCACCTGGAATTTGTCTGCGCCTTGTTTTTCGTTGTTGTACTTGAACTCCAAGGCGTTCCATATCTCCCTCGGTGATGACGTTGCCGTGAACAGATCGTAGATACGATCTGTCAAGTTGTTGAGGATATGCCCTCGACAAAGCATATTATCCTCCTGTCTCTTCCTCCAAGCAGTCTTGACCTCCTCGGAGTCCTCTTCTTTTGGAGTTGGCAAATCCTTCAGATTTGGGTCGAGACAGTACCCAATCTGAAGTGCAGTCAGAAGGAACAGCATCTTGTCCTTCCATCTCAAGTAGTTGGTACCATCAAATCGGTCCAACTTCATGCTCTCTTGATTCAAGTATGTCTTAGAATCCATCTCGAATATTCCTTACGATTGTTATCAAAATTATGGAAGCAAGACAACAATAAGAGAGCAAATCACCGAAGAACCTTGGCTTGAGGCGTGTATATACACTTTCATCTTTGATCCCAAAACACACAATCTTCATTCCATTGCTTTTACAAACTATTATAACACACATAACATCCAATTTCAAGGAACGGATCCCCTGACCGTCTATTGCCTTACCTTCTTCACGACCCCCTGCCACGTAGCAGCAGGAGAGAGTGGTGAGGCTGAGTGGGGTCACTCGCACCCAGCCTCACCACCCTCTTGCTGCCACGTGACGGCGATCACGCAGACGGTCACGGAGAGAGGGGGTCAGAGGATCTCAATCGCCAATTTCATGCCTCTTCAATGGCGGTTACATCAGCAGCATCCCTCCAGTCCCAACCCCATGATATGCTGTTTGAGTTCCGTAGGCGATGCGAAACCAACTCTTTTTTTTTTTTTTTTTGGAAAATGCAAATATCATTACCCAAGTGTTCATGTAGGCCATGAACGTTCAAAAGTTGCACCTAAATGAAGATGTCATCCATACATTAGACCTATGTAGCAAAACAACATGCTGCAATACGAGGCTAATGTAAAATTTACAAGTAATGTTAGTGCAAAACAACATGATGTTTTGCAGTAACACCTTGTAACAAGGGCCGAAATTCTTGAGGAGAGAAAAACAATTATTTTCTTCTTACTTCTCAATATGCTTTTACATAGAGTTTATACCACTATCCTATCTATCAATCCCACCAATTATGGGATGTTACAATGAATACAATAAATGAATGGAATCTTCCTAATTACCATGTGGTCAAAACCGAAATCTACTCTACATTTAGTGCAACCAATCATCTACAATCAAGTACATTAAACACCCTCTTAATTAGGCTCCTAAAATCAAGGATTACATTTATGCACAATTATCTCTTCACTGAAATTAAGGCTGCCGTTTTGGTGCTGCCATCGGTAATTCCGCCAACACACCTATATAAAATATACAATCCACAAAGCAACAGGATGCCGAGTGGTGTATCTATGCAGTAAATAAAGTACTAGACTAGATTTCAAAAGCAACAGGGTGCTTTTGAAGTGCGAAAACAAAATCCAATTGGACGCTACAGATACCGTAACTCAGATTCAACACATCAGTGCAGCGAAGAATATAGCATGAAACGCCTATCGATTAGGAAAGAGAACGTCTTATGCCTAACTCTAGAAACATGAATGTATACTTTATTCGCAACATCCAATGGCAAAAAAGCAAAATCATCAAATAGCATTTTGTTTCTGCCTTGCTATATGTAATAAACAGCTGCAGCAATGGATACTTTTACGTCTCTAAATCTGGGGTGTTTGCTTTTTAACTTTTTTGAGCCCAAACCAAAAGCCTGGTTATGTTTCTTATATCTGAGGGCATGTCATTCCAGTTTGTAACCTCAAGCTAGACCTGTTTTGTAATTTGGCATTCAAAGAAGAGGTGTCTAATGGTTTCCTGGGACAAATGGCAGGCCTGATCTTGTATGTATGGCATGCGATCTTTTGTTTGCAATTTTTCTAAAGCGGCCATCCACAGAATGAAAGCATGTTTGGGGGTTATGATTGGATCCCAAACAATTTTTTTCTAAGATACTTTGTCGGCTTTAGGCCTACAGAACTCATATGCCTTCCCCGGTTATGGAAACCAACTCTTTAGATATATGTAAATCTGTTTGTAGAACTTGGAACAAACACATACATGGTCCATCTTTCTATTCACGCACTTATGAGAAGAAACACTTCGTGTTCGGATATTTGTGGCAGACTCCTCGTGGTCTCGTACGCAAGCAAACATTTGTTTCGGTTAATGAATCTGATAACGATTTTACCTTATCCAGGAGAGAGTTCAAGATAAATTTCGACCATGTTAATGCTGAAACTTAGACTTACATGAGGTGAGACTATATCTACTCAAAATCTTCAAGGCAGTGGGTGTTGGTACTTCATCATCATGTAACCTATATATTTTTCTCAAATTAGCCAATGTGGGACAATAATGTCAACACCCGTCCTTACGTGGCAACGTGTCTAGATATACACACGCGTCAATCTCAACACCCGTCCTCACGTGACAACGTGTCTTGACATATACACGCGTCTTAGAGCCCATCCTCAATCATAACCCACAAGCCAGCCATGAACATCTGAACTTAGACAATAAATAGCCAACCATAGGTAAGGCAAGATGCGAGTCCATATTTTCAACATGTTATAAATTGCTGGGGGAGATTGGTTGTGAAACTTCAGCAGATAGATTGTTTCTGTTCAACAATGGTAGTTTTTATCCGGCTCAAAAGCGCTGTTGAATGAAATTGTTGCCTAGGTTACTCTAAGCCATTGAAGGATTATATCTTTTTGAAGTCTGTAAGAGTTGTTTCCAGTTGCAAACTATCTATCCAATGTATATGCTTGCATAATTCTGGAGTTTTTGTCTATAAAATCAATGATCTTGTGTCAAAAATGCTTTGTTCTTTTGTACTTGAATAATCCTCAAGATCCAATCATTGGTAAGTACACATTCACATCCATTTATAAGGTGAGGCAAGCAAAATGATACATCTGATTCTTCATGTTTCCATTATTATAAAGAGGGGATTATGGTATAACTCTTCCCAAACTATGACAAAAAGAATTAAAGAATGGAGACTTACAAAATTGACATGTAATGTTGAAGTTCATTTGTAATTAACAGGAGTATTTCCTTTTCTTCTCAGCCAGTAATTCAGCGACGCCTTTGATATCTTCAGCCTCTGAGGATTTGCCGGTCTCCTTGATGGAAATTTTAGCATGGAGGCCAACTTAGTGCTCTGTATATCTTCCTTCCCACTTAGGGCATGTGAGTTTTGAAAACCATTCTTGGTGTCTCTTTTAGGTATTGCCTTTACTTCAAGGCCCAAATCACGCTGCACAAGTTCAAATATTACCTCCATAACGCCAAAATTGTGTCCGTTATCATCCGTTTCAGATCCTTCATCCTCTAATATGATTACTAAGTCATTCTTCAATGAAGCCCCTGTATCCAAAAGTTAAACTCAAAATGCTTGGATATTCCAGTTGTTCAGATGCACATGCCACTATCAATTTTGAATTCGATAATCTAAACATGAACTTGCAGTCAACATTAAGATTATTAAATTTGATAATATTCAATAGGAAATGGTATACTACCAGGACAGTGCTTCTCTTTGATCATTCGTAGAACCGCTAGAACCATGATCCGAGCTTCAATCTGGCAATGTATCATCGTAAAAACATGATTAACTGAGTAAACAAACTTTAAATCTTTGCTTCTTTTCCCCAGAAGAGAAGAAAGTCGCATAAGCAAGTGTATCAGACATCTTGCATCAAGCCAATTTATAGTTATACCTTTGTGAGCCCCCGAAGATCAATGGATAGGCTTTCAGCATTAGTATCTTGCAAATGCTCTGCAACTCTTTCAATAAGCAGACTCTCTGGTTGCAGAGTAGTTCTACTTCGAGAAGTGAACCGGCTTTTGTGCTGATTGCTATTTTGTATTACACCATCACACCATTCCTCGATCAGCTGCTTTAAGTAGTAATCATTGGGTTTGTACCTGCAACCATTGTAAAGGTCGAGTCACCAGCTCTTGTAAGGGCTTACTTTGTCGGCTTATCATTTTAACTGGATCGAATAATATTTGTAGAAAAGACAACCTGACGATGTTAATTTCAGTTATGATGCTTCAAAAAAGAAGACCAGCAAAGGATGCCAGGCATGTTAGCATACCCTGATTTCCGCATATCTTGATACAAGGCAAGGCATAGTCGTACTTCCTGCAGAGATCCATATTGTCTGCGAGCCCTAAGGAGAGTGTTATACGTCACCTGAAACACAAGGAGACATTTACCCTAAGCAAAAGGGAGGTCCAATAGACTAATGCACTTGCAGAGAGAGAGAGAGAGAGAGGGGGGGGGGGGGGGGGGGGGACGACTAGCGTAGCTGAGCAGAAGTCAACTTGGATAAAACTTAGGAAGCATTAGCCAAAAAAGTCATGCGCACACGTACACAAGCATCATGATACATGCATATATGTACGTATTAACACGCAATTACGCAAACAAAGACAAAATGAAATTCCGGAGTTTGGTCATGGTTTTATCTTCCATCAAATAAATTATAATAAACTGGCTTGATTACCATCCCAAAAGGGAAAAGATTGCTTTAGAAAAGGGAAAACTCCCAAGGCTGTAAGCCATTTTCATCAGACAAATAGCACACAAGTAAGAGAGCCACTTGGCTACACCCTTACCAGATTAGGTTTGATCTGATATCTTTTCATTTCTGCAAATAGTGAATATGCAAATTTGAGGTCTTTGTGTTCCACGCAAACCTGCTTAACAGGAGCAAAATTGCTTAACGATGGTAAAGGTGACTTTGCACCTCCTCAGCTAATAATGAGTACAGCTAGCAGAGAGATTCAAGCATTTTGAAAGTTCACACCTTAATGGCAGTTGTGTACGTAACAACATCAGGTCGAACCCCAGCCTGGTGCATGGATCTTAGAATCTGCACATATAAAAACATGGTCACATGGTTCAAACGGTGTATCTTTCTCCAGCTCTAGATTTTGTGAAAGCATTCAGTTAACCAGCAGTAAGAACTGTCTCAAGGAAGAGTATGTCAGGACTGGAAAAGCATGAGTGTCTGTATGGATCCTGATGAATAATGTTGAAGATGAAGCATAAGAATCGAAAGTTGGGGTTTGAGAAAAGACAACAGGATTTCTGATGTTCTCATGTCATGCAGTTAGGATACTCAAAATACTACTCACAGATAATGGTATAAGTGCAAACAATCTACCTCACCTGCAGAGCACCCTCTATACTCTTAGAGCCTCCAACTATGTCAATTAAAATGGACCAGCTAATTTCATCTGGAGATAGACCTTCATTCTTCATCTCATCCATCAAGTCTTTGGCACGGAAATAGTCAGTACCACAGGCCTTCATCAAAATGTTATAAGTTGAAGTTGTTGGTGCAAATGGGTATCTCTTCGTAATGGACTCATGCTGCAAGTAGGGACTTCTACAGGATGACTGATTATAAGCTTCATCGTGCTTTGTAGATCTTTCTTTGCCAGCCTCAGGAAATAGATGGTTATCTTTGGAAACTCCGTTTTTCTTCCATGAGTTAAAGAGCCGAAAAGCCCTATCATATTGACAGGCTTCAACACAAGCATGAAGAAGACTGTTGCAACATTGTGAATTAGGTGCACAGCCAGCCAGAAGCATCTCCTCAAATAACTGAAATGCTTTCTCCACAAAACCTGCATTGGCACAAGCACTGATCAATGACGACCAGGTAATTGCATTGGGAATAACACCTCTTGAAAGCATATGTTCTTTGACTTCCAATGCCATTTTCCACATTCTCGAATCTGCAAACACCTGAAACGTTTCATGCCAACAGACATAAATGTCAAAGAATCCTGATAGATTTGAATTACAGTTCCACAAGGGAACTAAAAATATTTGAGGAACAACGTTTCGGCACATGGCACATTGATGTTTAGAAAAATTTAGTACTATGTCAAACTACAACAACAAACACTCAAGCCTTTCCTCCACCACGTAGGGTCTATGGATCAATCGTTACTCTTGCGTTTTTTTTTTTTTAGTCGTAACCTAAATCATACCCTCCTTGTATGTCTCCTAATACCTATGCATACTATGAACCTTTAGAATACACCTCTTTCAAACATATCATATCATCTAAACCATGATTTAACGGCTATGCCCTTCCAATACCTCCTGTGCTTTCTGCATAACAGTGCAAAAAGTGAACCAAGATCCTTGGGAGATAATCATATAGTGCAATCAAAGCAATCTTGCACCTTTATCATTGTACTGTATGTGAAGACATCCAACTTCAGAACTCCTGAAGATTCCAACCCTATCACCTCATTGTAGATTTCTTCGGCCAGATCAACTCTTCTGCTGATACAGCAAGCCTTCAAAAGGATGTTATAAGATGCCAGATCGGCTGCCACCCCTACTTTCTGGGCATGACAATAAACAAAGTCAAAGTCAATGCGTGATACATTATGTGATAGACAAGATTTACAGGTGATAAGCACCAAGTTTATACTAACTTGAAAATATCACATATATGCTTGCATCGGGTCTGAGGATGTGTGTTCGTATTTACATGCTTTGAACAGGATATATCCATCACGTCTTGCTATATTGCTTTCTAACTCGGTTTCCACGAGTAACTCAGGGGTGGTCATCCTTTATAATTTCAGAGTATAAGAAGCTACATTTTAAAAATTTATGGCTTCTCAAATTGAACTGAAATGAGATGTACAAAAAGGAGAATGAAGACTTCAAAGTCGTTTGACTTTAATAGTCTGCTCGCTAAGCAGGAGAAATATGTATAAAGTTAACTGTTCTCACTACATGCAGGGTAGTTAAAAGTTTCATAGTTGTACCATAGAGAGTGCAAATTCAAAATAGTTAAATGGCTCAAGTTTATCCCGATTTTGCCTAGGCAGCAGCTCCATTTCTCATCTTGAATTGAACAAAACTTTCAATGTAACACGTAGTTATTTATGTGCATGTCTGTTTCTCTGTGTGCGTGTGTGTGCGTGTGTATGTGTGTGTGAGAGAGAGAGAGAGAGAGATTGAGAAGAGATATATTACTTGCATATGCTTATAAACCAATAAAGTGTAACCCAGATCGCTTGCATTTGCATTCATGACGCTGTTAAAAACATAAGCATTAGGTGTAAAGTTACTGGCCAGTAATTCCTGCAAGATGATCCATACATTAGTATACTCAACCTCGTTTATATCACAAGGATTTTCCGGAAAAACAAAAGTAATTACCTCGTATATTAATCTAGACTTTTGGTAGTCTCCACAAAGCCCACAAACATCTATTATTGTTCGGTAGGCATACATGTTAGGAGCATCTTGCATCTGCTTTGATGCTTCAAATACACTTAGTGCAGACACCAAATCCCGTTTCTTTCCAAACTCAGTCATGATATTACATAATAGCACCTGTGAGTGGGGAAAGATATCTGCATACCTGCAAAATGACATATTTAATAAATCATAGGAGATCAGTTTCCTGTGTCAAAAACAAAACGGTATATAAAACTAAAAAATGCATAGCATTTTGAATAAATTTCAAAATCATAAGAATCACGGAAGACTTATGATTTAGAATCTTATGAATTCCAACCATTTGATTAAGCTTACTAATTTTACGTATTTTCTTATGAAACTAGTACAGAACACGAATGGTTAAATCAATCATACATTATGGCTGCTGCTGGATCCCGCTTGTTCACACAAAACCTTATGACTTCTGATGGTTCCAGTAGTACTTTAGCCGTAAAACCAAGTCCTGACATGGAATCAGAAAGCAAATACTTAATTAGACTAATTGCCGTCATTTTTTTCCAAATGTCAGCCTTGAACTTTCCAAAATGGTGCAGCAAGTTCGCTGGAAACACACAAGATATTCTCTTTATACAGTACAAGCAGGGAAACAGATGTGTTGTCCCGCATATTTTATGATACTCCTCGAGTCACTAGGTGTCCTAGCAATTACTCTATACGGAGGAACAGACGTAATGCAATACAGGGGGCCTCACTCCCAGATGTCTATCACTTAATCGTTAAGAAGTAAGAGCTTATAATAAACAAGACAAAAGCTCAAAAGGAAAGCTTCAGTAAATTCAATTATACAGATTCTCAAAATTGCACCTTGAAGAGTTGTCATCAAGCTTACAATCCCCTGGGCGTCATTAAATTCCAACAGTCTCCTCCGACATTCCAGTCGGAGAGCGTCGATCGCGAGCTCATCCAAGAGTTCAGTAGCTCCAATCCCTATTTTCTTCAATCCACGCAAAACCTCAACAACATGTCCCAGATTTCCTGCATTAATCATGCTACAAATCCCATCAGACACCAGCTCCACATTCAGCAGCGAAGCAAATTGAGAAGGATTGACGCCTGAAACGACGATGCTTTCAGCGATTATGAGAAACTCCTGTAACTTGCCGCTCTTGGCGAGATTAGAAGCAAGCTCGGCGTAGTACTTCAACAGGCGGCGATTATGTGAAGTTGAAGAGCATGTAACTTCAGAGAGAAGCGGAGTGTTGGGCTTCAGGGAGCGATTATGGCGAGTGAAGCTGTAGGACCTGGGTAGAGGGTTGGATTTTGGTGGGGAGTGAGAGTGGAGGTGGGAGTGGTGGCGAGCGGTGGGGGTTGGGAGGAGGACGGAGGAGGAAGCAGCTAAGACTTCCGTCATGAGTGGCCACCCATCTTTTACTTTGGAATGAAAAATGTGTTTTAAAGGAGGAATTATGGTTTCTATTTTTCTGGTTTTTTAAGGATTGGATTTGGGTGGCAGGGTGGTTTTGGAAGTTATCTTTGCACCCAACTCTTAACTAAGGTGTCAGTTTGGTTGGGGGAATCGGAATGAGGGAATGGGTTTGGAGGCCTCCAAACCCATTCCAGCTGTTTGTTTGGGGGTAAATGGGAGAATGAATTTCATTTTGATATCCAACTATTTGGTAATGGATATCGTTTTTTGATATACTAGGCCCCTTATTTATCAAAATGTGGGAATGGGGAATGGAGAGCCGCCGGTCAACGCCGGTCAACAACGCTGGCCACTGCCGCCGGCCGTCGGCCGCCGCTGGCCCGCCGCCGCCGGCGACCACTTTTCCGATCGGTCACTATTCTCATTCCCACTTTAATACCAAACAACTATCACTTTTAACCCCAAACTCCTATCCTCCAAACTCATTCCCTATCTAGGGCTGTAAATGAACCAAGCCGTTCGGTTATTCGGCTCGTTTGTTTGAGCTCGAGCTCGGCTCGGATAAAAGGTTAATGAACAGAGCTTGAACACCTTTTTCTGTTCGAGCTCTGTAATTGGCACCGTTCGTTTAAGGTGTTTGGCTCGTTAATGTTGTTCGTGAGTTAAACGAACCAAGCTTGAACAAGTAAATATGTTCGTTTAAATAAACGAACAAGCTCGGCTCGTTCGCTAAGTTAAATGAACAGAGCTTGAACAACGCAATACTCGGCTCGTTCGGCTCGTTTACAGCCCTATCCCTATCATACCCATTCCGATTCTAATTCCGATTCCCAAGTGTCAACCAAACGCCACCTAAAAGTATTTTGATTCAGCCTTCGTATTTATTAAATTTTTTTATTTAACAGATTAGCACATCATATTCTATTATTACGTCATCGATGCATGTATATATAGAGTCGGCTCTCTATATTTTCGGGTGAATGTATTATTTGCATGACTTTCACTCTCCTTAGATCTTTGTGTTAGTTTTTGATGTCGTTGGGATATACTGTCTATTCACCTTTTGTAATATGCTTTAACTTATTTCCTTCGCCGCGTATGAGGTGATGGATTATGAATGCTGTAAACAGACAAATGTTTTGAGATCGAGGTACTTGTCAACTCTTATAGAAGCATGTGAGTTGACTAATGAACAACATTTGCATGGCAAGTTTAATAGACAATGGAATGATCGGGTAGTTGATAATTGCAAAAGTCTTTCAAGTGTAGTAGCTTATGCTACACCTTCGCTCATAAAAATATTGTTTTAATGAATTCTTTAACATAGCGTAAATTGTAGAGTAACATTTTCTATCCTCCTGACTTGGATTCAAAAATTTAAAAGTGTCAATACTACATCTAACTTAACCAAAACTTCTCGCTCGAATCTATATGTGCGTATATAGAGAAAGACGCACCATGGGGGGGAAGGGGAATTCTTCCAGAACTATTGGATGTATGTATAATCAACTTCGTATTGAGGAGTCTTCCTACTCATCTTACATGGCATCAAACTTATTCTTGTTCTTATGCCTTTGTAATCAGTAGCAAAAGCAAAACTTCGAAAGCTCAACCATGAACAGCACTATAACGCCAGTTAAGATGTTTTCTTACATGGAAGGATGCCCTTTTTTTGACAGAAGATGACGCCGTTTTAATTGCTCATTTTAACTTAAAAACAGAACATCTAAGCTATTTGTGCATAGGAATATCATCAAGGGAACTGCACACTGCTTGACCATTTCATAAAGAATTATGTTTCTTCTTCATCTTCTGAGCGAACCTTAGAGACCACTTTGTTTGTAAATCCTATAAGTTGATGATATACTGCATCTCTGATCTTCTCCCTTCTTGGGGGCGGCCTAACCTTCTGTGCCTTTCTCGTTGTATAAAGCTCATCGTTTCTGTCCATAGACACTCTTTAAAGATATGAAAGGTATGATAAGTGACACTGGTAAGAAATGAAATAAAGTTAGCTGACAAGACCCTCAATTTCATCTTGCCACTAATCAAAAGAGTCCTACTGTCAATATACCCAGGAATGTTTTATGACATGCACAAACTCCCAAGAACAATTTATTGCTGCAGGTGCAGCAGCTGAACAAATTCTCCAAGCGAAACAAGAAGCAAAAGGAAGCTATTAGTTTCTTTCTCCACCAAGCTGGCCAGCTGAAATGTTCAAAATATACGACTGGTTGCCTATCATAGAAATATTCATACAAGACAGATCACTGCGCCGGACATTCAGCAAAATGGCTGCACGATCATCTTACCCACATATATAAGAAATCTAAATTTCAAAGCACTGTTCTCATTTTCAAACTAATTAAGGCACAATGAATTGGCAACAATTATTTTATTTCAGTTCCCATCAGTAGATCCAATATACTCTATACAAATCTGTTCTTCACCAATTCCTCTGAATGAAGTGATAACCTTTACAACACTGATACTTGTACATGTATAGAATCAACAATGAGCAAATTCACTTGATTGGAGCTAGAATCGTGTAGATCAAAAGAAATGTCACTATGACAATTGCACCACCAAGGGTAAACTTAGGACTGGTCCATAACATGAGGTTTGACCTCTCCGCCCTCTTAATTGGATCAACTTCCTCGGATAACGGAAACTCGGACCTTCTAGGATTCCAGGTTACATATTTGTCTGGAGAAAACTGCGAAAAAAGAGTCTTCTTCCCTTGCTTCTTGAATCTTGACCAGGCTTTGTCCCAGTCAGTGGAGAATTGGTCACCTAACAAAGTGAATACGGAATTTTAATTCATACTAATCAGTATAGCCCACAGTTCCAAACGAGCTGTGTGATGAATTAAGACAATAAAAAAATGCTAATGGATGGTCTAACAATGCATTAGGGCTAAGTTCCTGTTGCAATCAATCGAGCTACTTACAGAATATGTACTATGCTGCAGTGCTAAGAGATAAGCAAAAGTCCTAAAAGAAAACTTGAAGATGAACTATAAGGTGCAGTGTCTAATCAGATTGCCCATTTTTCTGGCTATCAAGCCAATAGTATTCCTCAAGCTACGCACAAAATTCCTTTAGCAGCTTGTTATTTACTAATGATTTATCCAGAAACTCCATCTCATGTTGGAAGCAGGAAGAACACCAGCACAGCAGGAGGATGGAGCCAGTAGACTTGAAGCAATGTGCAGCAGAGCCAAGCTCACAGTTGGGATAAAAGAGCAGCGCGGGACTTCAATTAATGAGCAGGAGTTATCTGTTGGAGTTATCTGTTAGGGGAGAGCAAGGTGAAGTAGACGATCACAGCTCGCTGCATTGAGTTTGCCATCTCAGCAAGAAGCGGTAACACAGCCTAGCTCATAGGAGAAGCTTAGTAGTTAAGCTAGTTAGTTAGATACTATTTTAACACGTGCAAATTGTACATTCAGCTTGTATATATATAGTGGCACTGTACAGATTGCAATAGAAGTAATAGAGAATCAATTTTTCAGCAGTTTTCTTATGCTATAACAGTTAGTGTTCTTCTGCATAGTTCCTCGTGAGATGCTATATCATCTAACCCATTCTTATCAGCATCTTAAGGTTTATGGATGTCTAGCATTTGCTTACGATACATTGTCCAATAAACATAAGTTTGCCCGTAGATCCATACCGTGTATTTTTCTGGACATACCTCACACCACAAAAGGCTATATCTTACAGAATTTGATCACTAAAGATGTCTTCATCTCAAAGGGTGTCCAGTTTCATAACACAACATTCTCTTACTCTAATAAGTGTCCTACTTCTACTAATTCTGACAACCTTCCATTTTTCTTTCTTCATCATCACCTGATATGCTCTCACCTGATCATGCATCAACATTACACCCTGATTCCTCTTCAAATATTCAAAAACCGAATTTTGTTTCACAGTCTGCTCATGCTTTTAGTCAGGACTCTTTTAGACCATTCTGTCTCTCTCATTCCTTCTCCGTTCAATTCCTCACCTTCTACTCAAGTTGTTCATCACAGATCTGCAAGGGACAGGAAACCATTTGTCTATCTGAAAGATTATTACTGTAATCCTCTTTCTTCTTCTTCTTCTACATCATCGCATTCTACTCTCTATCATACTGAATCTTATCCTTCTTTTGATGCTTTAGCTCTTAAGTACAAAGCATATGCTCTTAATATCAGTATGCAACAGGAACCGATAGCTTATCAAGAGGCAGCCATATCAGTAGATTGGCAACACGTCATGCAGCTTGAGTTGGCAGCCTTGGAGGCTAATAATACTTAGTCTCTAGTGCAGTTACCTGCTGGTAAGAAACCAATTGTAAATGGTTACATAAAATCGAAAGTAACAAAGATGGGACCATTAATAGGTACAAAGGTAGTCTTGTAGCTAAAGGGTACACATAGTAGCTAGGTGTGGATTATAGTGATACCTTTTCCCCTGAAGCTAAAATGACAACTGTTACACTCGTTCTCTCTCTAGCAGTTGTGAAAGGATGTCATGTTCATCAGCTAGATTTGAACAATGCCTTCCTACATAGTGATCTGCATCAAGGAATATATATGGAACTATCTGAAGGGGTTTCCGCTTTGGCATCTAACACTGTATGCAGACTTCACAAGTCTCTTTATGGCCTTAAGTAAACCAGTCAACAATGGAATAAAAAAATCACTCAATTCCTCCTATCTCAGAGATATAAAATCTAAAAATGATTATACCATGATCATCAAACACACTTCTACATCTTTTTTGATTTTACTGGTGTATTTGATGATGTTATTGTTGCTAGTGAGTCTTTGCAGGCCATTCAGTCACTTAAAGCTATTCTACATCAAGCTTTCAAGATCAAGGATCTAGGTGATCTGAGATATTTTCTTTGTTTGGAGGTAGCCAGTTCACATGGTAGATTACGGTATGCCAGAGAAAGTATACACTTGAATTATTAGAACAACCTGGAGTCTTAGAGTTTAAGCCTGCAAAAACTCCTACGGAATAGAACTTAAAGCTTACCCACAATGACTATGATTTGATTTAAGATGTCCCAAATTATAGAAGGCTGATTGCTAGACTATTGTACTTAATGATTACCGGGCCAGACATAGCATATGTTGCACAACGACTTAGTCAATTTTTAGACATTCCTACTGAATTGTATCTCAAAGCAGCATAAAAGTTGTTAAGATATCTGAAAGGGACTCCATGACAAGGGATGTTATTCCCAAGCAAAGGCACTTTGAAGGGGCATTTGCTATTCAGATTGAGGAGATTGCTCTGAGACAAAAAGGATTGCTACAGGCTTCTGCATGTTTCTGGGAGATGCATTGATTTCTTGGAAGGCTAAGAAGCAAACCACAATATCAAGATCATCTTTAGAAATGAGCATAGAGCGCATGTTGCTGCCACATGTGAAGTATAGTGGCTTTTATATCTTTTAAAGGACTTGCAGGTGCAACAATTATAATCATTAGAATTATCTTGTGATAATAAAAGTGTCATATACATTGTTGAGAATCCAGTGTTCTATAAGAGGACTTGTAATTGATTGTCACATTGTGAGAGACAAGTTTCAAAAGGGAGTGATTAAGCTTATACCTATAAGAACTGAGTTACAGCTAGCAGATGTGTTTACAAATGCCGTGGATTCACAAATGTTATTCAACCTGACTTTGGCATAATGAGGTTGTAATGTCTTTGGTCGGTCAGGATCGAAAGAGGGTGTTGGAAGCAGGAACACCAGTAACAGCAAGAGGATAGAGGCAGTAGACTTGAAGCAATGTGCAGTAGAGCCAAGCTCACAGTTGAGATAAAAGAGAAGCGTAAAACTTCAATTAATGAGCATAAGTTAAATGTTGTATGCTCAGGGGAGTGGCAAGGTGAACTAGACGATCACAACTTGCTGCATTAAGTTTTCCACCTCAGCAAGAAGCGGTTACATAGATTATCTTATAGATAAAGCTTAGTGGTTAAGCTAGTTAGTTAGATTCTAACACGTGTAAATTGTACATTCAGCTTGTATATATATATATAATGGCATTGTACAGAACGAAATTCAAGTAACAGAGAATCAATTCTTCAGCAGTTTTCTCCTTATGTTATAGCAGTTAGCGTTCTTTTGCGTTTCCTCTCACCCTCTGTTTCTACATTTCTGCAACTCTGAGTGTTTGCAACGTCAGTTTTATGATCATTCAGTTTGCGCATTTCATTAGATTGACATTCTACTGGTTAATTAAATCATTTCAGAAAGGAAAAATTCAGTCAATTGTCCATTCATCTTCTGAAGACAATTTGAACAAACACAAAATCGCGCAGAAGCGGAATCTATCATTTAATTCCTTACCGAAAAGAGGAAAAAAGGAAGGGGGAAAAATTGAGCAGTATCGATTGTGAAACTAGCTGTTCATCTTAGAATAACGATTCGCAAAATTAACCATTGAGCAAATCAAAAGACTCACGTAGAAAATGACAATAGATGCAGCTAGGAAAATAGCAAATTACCTCCGCCCCCTCTTCCGTCTTTGTTGCCGCCATTCTGCTCAGATTTTCCTGGAGAACCTTTAGCTGAACAAGAAGGTCGGAGAGCGCTTAGGTTTACTGAATCAGAACCCAAGCAGCAAGTGGAAACGCGTCCGACTGCGAGGCGAAATTCCATTAGTGTGTTAATCTATAAATCTCCGGCAAAAAAAGCAAATGCTTACCACTCTCGGCCACGTACTAATTATCTTTGAGGATTCAGATTTCGGAATTTGACTACGACAACGACAGATTCTCTGTACTTCTTGGATATAAGCTGAAGTGTAAAATCTTTCTTCTACGCAACAAAATTGGCAAAAATTTTATAATGTTCATAATAAAATACGGACACAATGATAAGATTTATTTATATATAAATAAAAGGTGATTGGCCAAAGTATAAGACTCATATATTCCTATATATTTGATTAGTCCTAACTCCATGACCATTTTAAAATTTGCACAAAATTCGTGCGTGGCAAAATTGCGTCTGTCTTTTAGATCGAAATGTTGACCCAGATAGAAAAGTGATAAATTTACTAATGAGACATGCAAGAATCAACAATTATAGAGGCCCTATGGTTGTTGTTCCAATAAAATCTTCCGACGCTTAAACTAGTTATGAGTTGATCCATGTTTGGCAATTTAAGTGCTAAAATTTATATAAATATGTCTCTTTGTAGAAGATTTGTCTTTCGAGAAGAATATTTTATATTCTTTGAATATATTTCTCGAACTTGTCTTTTGTTGCGGCAGAAATTCCTTTTGTGGTCTTTGACTAGTCAATACATGTTTGAGACCGTTAGACACCGACAAATATCATGTCTCACGTGTGAATGTTGCTAACTATCAACAAATTGGCGCCACATGTCATAACACTAGGCGGAGATGGTCATGTGGCGAAAGTTGTCAAGGTTGAGATGATTTGACTTTGGCTCGAATCTGATAAGTGTGATGGTGCGGCCAATCGATATTTGAGGCCAGTCTGATGATTAAGGCTGACCTCAGTGGCGCCAAAGTCAGCCGAACTTCCTGCGTCCCTATGGTGATGCCGACCTGGTTGCATGTTGAGCTACTGTGGCTGAGCTGAACATTAGATAACATATGTCTTAACGATGCCAGCTGGTATTGAGATGAGAGATTTGAGATTGGCACCAGTGTAATAAAAATGAAAGAGGTGTGAGAATGGAAGAAAGGATTGTAGGAGAATCTGACAAACAGTATGAGGGTTTTCGACAATTAACCCATTAATCATACCATTCAGAGTTATGTCCATGTAAACTAACCTTAGAGAAGATTGAACTTGAGATATCTAGCTCATTGTTTAGTTTTTTACCACTTAAGCAACCCGCTGTGAAGTTGATATTGTGAGTAATTTCTAGCGTTATAGAGCTGAGTGTCTCGTTAGAAGCAAACTCTCTATCTATTAAGATGAAGATATCGTTTGTCTGTCTCTCACATTCCTCAGACTCTAGCGGTAGCTATTGTTGTTGTTGAGATATACTGAGTATGCTTGTTGTTGTTATATCGTACATGCCACACTTTAGTATATTATATTGATAAATAATTTTTAGTGGTTATTCGTTAGTTTGTAACGTTTACACAAGTAGGGTTTGACATGTCAACCACATAGACGACTGTATGTAAAGCATTATATCCAACTCCTTATGTGGTCAACAGGTGTACTTAAAACATAACATCAACTACATTTGTTTATAACCTATTAATTAATACATAACTATTAAGATGCTTAGTAATTTATCGTTCATCATTCATAATTTATTCTTCAGTTTGTAAATATTTTGCTGAAAAATCTATATTATGACTAAAGCTTTCTACATTGTTATAATAAAGTATCACTTGTGAAAATTATATTTTCCATCCACTTTGACGAACAGACACAATACCTTCCGTAGTTTGAAAAATCAGCATTATTTTTTTATGATTTTAGACTAATGTGATACATGACCGAAAGATGTGTCGTGACAGTTTGGTTCAAAACCACAAGAAATAGTTTTTTTAGTTTTTTAGATTAGAGAGAAGGTCTGTAATTATGCCAATGGAAAACTTAATTTTTCCTATTTGGAAAACTTATAACATATTGATTAACTGTACTATTATTGGTTAGTTGATGGCTACTAAGGCCGACATCTTTTAAGGCGCAACCATATATGTGGTTGTACTCAAAGCGGCAATGAGCGGTACAGAAAGTGCCAGGTGTCACAAATTCTTTAATCTTCAAAGTGGAGGGAAACGGTTAGGGCCGTCATCGACTCATCCAGACGTCCACCATTTGCCTTCAGTCTCATAACCGTTAGATATGAATCGAAGGGCTCTGATCCTTTAGGTTCGGCGAAAACCACAGTCGTGACCTGGTGGACCCTACAAATGTCGACCTGGTGGACCCTACCAAATGACATTTGGTGGGAGAAAGAAATGGGTTCAGATCTAGAAAGTTTAAAATAGTCAAAATATGAAGCATATAATCAATTATCGTTATGTATAAAAACATTTTTTTTAAAAAAAATATTATTTCTTTTTATAAAAAGAACTTTTTTTTTACACATATCAGAAATATCATATTTGAAGTTCCATGTATCTGAACCCGCAGGCAGGACCACAGATATGTGGACTAGAATGGACATTTATTGCTCTAAAAAGAAAGTTTTTTCCCCCTAATCTGTTACAAAAGTTCAAAAGGACGAGTATAATCACAGCATACCCTTATAACTAATATTTAAAATTTATATATTGTTTATCAGTTGTCAAAAGAAATTTGAATATAGAATCTTACAATAAAAACGAGCTATCTAAATCAATCTTTTTTTTTAAAAGAAAAATTCAGACATGCATTTGATCGACAAACAAGAGCTCGTCCTCACCCACAAAAGAAGATAATGTCCCTTAAAAAATATTAAAAAAACGTAGAATGAAAATGAAGTTAAAGAATAAAAAATGGCCCATCAACTTTGTGAATTTAATACTTCTAGTTAAGCCACTAGTCTTCTTGTTTCACTTTATCCACGTTATATAACAACAACCATATTCGGTATATCATAACGACAACAAAAATTATCGTTAGAGTTTAGGAAAGATAAAAAACAGACAAACAATATCTATAATATCTCTATCATAAGAAATAGAAAGACAATCACATTATATGTTTTCGAAATATTCAAATACATGAGAATGGTCTATTTAATTATCATTATAATATTTTAATATTTTTTCCACTTGTATAGGCGAAACGAATATGAAAGTATAAAACAGAACGACCGTTAGAAACGGGATAGGATCCCATCGACACGTGGCAGCAAAGGAGGCGGTGAGGCTAGATGTAGGTGACCCTCATCTAGTCTCACCACCCTTGCTGCCACGTATCGCGTGGTCAAAAAGGGGTGAGCAAAGTGGGGGTAAGAAGATCCATTAGAAACGAACCATTAATTAATTGACAGGAGAATCATCCAAACAGTCAAAGGGCTCCAAATCCCGTCGCGCCAACCCGAATCAGTTTCTGAACCATGAATATGTCCACGTCAGCTGACTCTCAGTCCATGGCCACCAGCTCATCCGCTCCGAACGATGCTTCCGGGTCAGGTTCCGGCAAGAAGGTCCGGAAACCTTACACCATAACCAAGTCTCGTGAGAGCTGGACTGAAGAAGAGCACGATAAGTTTCTTGAAGCTCTCCAACTGTTAAGTCTCCAATTTCACTTCTTCTTTTTATGGTATATCTTTTGAATTCATTCACGTCTCATATGCTTGGGGATTTTATTTTTGTTGAACCTTTGTTTTCTGAAGATTCTGGATTCTGTTGTTTGTGTTTTGGTTGGTTTAGATTTGATCGTGACTGGAAGAAGATTGAAGATTTTGTTGGCTCAAAAACTGTGATTCAGGTGGGTTTATTTACATTGTTCGATTTATTCGTATTTATCTTTTCGTAGCTGATTTGTGATGTCTGAGGAATATGTCGATATTCTGCAAATGTGATTTGTGCTAATGATATCTGCAAATCTGATTCATCACTTATTATGGTCCTCAGTGGTCAGAAATTTGTACTTGAAATTGTTGAATACTTGGATTTCAGCAATTTTGGGACCAACTGCTATTTTTGTCAATGGTAAATTCTCGAAATTAGGATTCTATTACTTCTCTTTTATATTGGAAAAAGTTTTCGTGCTTCTAGTTGGGTTACAACCAGATACCTTTTGGTATGTATTTCTTTCTTCATGCTTCAGATTAGTAATTTTGTGATTTAAGTTTGTATAATAAAATCTAGTATTTTTGTGTGAAACTTGAGGTACCTTCTCTTTGATGATGGAGAGACAACGTTATGAATCCTAAGCTGCTTGTCCACCAAATTGCTTACATAGTGCTTTAGATGGTATGTGCTAGTTATATACATTAGGATTTTTGAGGGTTCTCTTTTTGAAACCAAGCGGAAGGCTTCATTGTCAATTAGGGTCCAGTTGGTCCACGTTATTGTGATGAATTTGCCTGTCTTTTTTATTCACTGCATAATCTGTTTCTGAGTTATTTATGGATTGAACTGATTGCAAAATATGCAGATTAGAAGTCATGCTCAGAAGTACTTTTTGAAAGTACAGAAGAATGGGACAGTAGCACACGTACCTCCACCTCGGCCTAAGCGAAAAGCGTCACATCCTTACCCTCAGAAGGCCCCAAAAAATGGTTTGCTGGAGATGATTCCTTTCTTTGCGGTGCACCGAGCACATTTTTACACTATTCTGAATTTTTAACATGCTTATATGTTGGCAGTTCTAGTTCCAGTGCAAGCACCTACGGTTTATTTGTCTCCGGGGAACTCTGTTGTAGCTGGATATCCGTCATGGGATGATGCTTCCTTGCTTGCAAATGCTCCTACAGTTGGAATCTCGTCATCCCAAGATGACTATGGCCTTCACGGAGCCGAAGGCACGTATGATATCTTAAATATTATATTCTCACTTTGCCTATGGAAATAAATGTCATTCTGGAAAGTCTCCTGATTTATCATGACATATAACATTACTGGTTCAGCTGACATTGGATCAACGGGAGCTACATGGACTAATAACAGAACTTCTAGTGGTATCGGGAGTTCACATGGAATACACCCACCTGCCATGTTACCTAGACAACACAATCAAAGTTCTCTTTTACATGGTAATTACATTTTTCTGATTAATGACCAGTCAAGCTGCACAAGGTGCTGCTGAGTAATAAGTGGACTCAGAAACTTCTGAGAAATTGTTCTATAATGACAGCAGCATCACTGACTCCTAGGTCTTACTTACGAGAATTTCTTTGTGGATAATGGTCTTGGCCTTCTTGTGTTTCATTTCCTATCCTTTACCATTATGTTCTCGAAAAGTGCTGGTTTAGAATTGGGCCTTTTGAAAGTTTAGCATGTATATGGTGTTTGATGTTGATATAGATGTGTATCTTTGAATATCTAAGACGTCCACCACTGCCAGTTAGCACCAGCAAATCTGTGATTATGCATGTTGTCCTCCATGACATGGGTGGTTTTTCTTTAAAATTTCCAGGACTACCAGACTTTGCTGAAGTTTATAGCTTTATTGGGAGTGTATTTGATCCTGAAAGTCAGGGTCAGGAGCAGAAGCTGAAAGACATGGATCCAATAAATTTGGAGACCGTAAGCTCGCGCATCTTTGTTTCTTAGGTTTAATGTCCTTTTAGACTCTTTAATGACTGAGATAACATTCCTTCTTTCTGCAAATGGGGGTGACAGAAAGGACCTTAAACTTTAAGCAGAGTGTGGCTCTTTTGGGGCCCGGGGGGGGGGAGACCTTGAAAATGTCGAGTCTCTAAATAAACCATTTTTTGCTTATCATCATGCATATGGTCTGATGGCTACACGTAAAACATGTCTTCTCATTTGAGGTGGCATTTTGTTCACCCTGATGCAGGCTTGTAGAACTGTTATTTTGCTGTTTTCTAATAAATTTGGTTTTCTTTTCCCCATCTGTACATGAAGAGAAGTATTAAATGCTTAAGCTATCTCTGCTGATATTGCATTTTTCCTTTTCAGAAGTATAATCAATTTAACTTCTATAAATATTGGACCGGAATTTAGTAACCATACTTTCCTGCCTTTGCAGGTTCTGTTATTGATGAGGAACCTTACCGTCAACTTGTCAAACCCTGACTCTGAGCCTCTTGTAAGTATTCTCTATCTGGAAACACTTTGAAACCCCCCATCCCACCCCCCTCAAAAAATTTTTTTTTTTTGGAATTTGAAAACCTGAAGCTTCCAGTGTTAGGCAGTATTCCGGAGAAAGGGATCGTATTATTAACATATGTAAAATATCCATATTTACAACCAAAAACGAAAAAGCAAAGAATAGAGGCTATGTCTATGTAACATCTATCTGATGAGCTGCTAGGAGCTTATGAACCCGACCTACAATTTCGTCCCTAATTCGACTAGAGGGAGGAAGGTCAGTAATACACCCATGAATTCTTTGATTCCTCCAATACCATATTTGCGATACTGTTTCCCGAAAGACATAGCGCCATTCTGCTCTCGTCCGCGATGTACCCCATGATTCCTGCAAATTCTTAGATATCCATTCTTTTGGGTCACCATCCCCCATGAACCGCGATAAAGCCACGGGAAGGACAAGCTGCCGCCAGAGATGTTTGGCCCAAAAACAATCCCGCAACACATGCATAGTATCCTCCTTATCAGCACCACATAACCGACATGCACCGTCCGCTGCAACGCCATGTTGCTGCAGGTTTTTCCCAACTGGGATAGCATTATGACTTATCATCCATAATAGAAAATTCAAACGGCATGGCCCTTTCCTAGCCCAAATGTTGTCCCAGTCAGAATGTTTTGCATTGTTTGATCCACTGCCCAATATCTGGTATGCGCTTGCTACAGAGAATGCTCCTGACGATGTACCCTGCCAGTGCGGTGGAGCATCCTGGTTATCGTGAAGTACATTAGCCGACTCGAGCCCCTTGCGCAACAATGGTATAGTACTACAAATATGCCTCCATAATGGTGATACATTGGATTTCGGTCTACAGTGCATGAGGTCACCATATTTGCAGCGTAAAACCTTTACCCACAGGAGATCCGGATTATTGAGTAACTTCCACCCCAACTTGGCTAACATGGCTTGGTTCATGTCCCGAAGTCTTTTAATCCCCAATCCTCCTTGTGACTTCGGTTGGCATATCTTAGGCCATGCTACCCAGTGCAAACGGCGAGTCGTATCCGTATCACCCCAGAAAAAACGTCTAGTGATTTTATCAATGGCATCCACCAAACCAAGAGGAAGGCGTACCGTTTGCATGGCATAAGTAGGGATTGATGAAAGCACGCTCCGTACCAAAATGTATCGCGCCGCATGCGATAGGATCTTGGACTTCCAAGTAGCCAACTTTGTACGAATCTTGTCGACAATATAGTTATAGGTTTTCCTCCCGCTTCTGCCATGTATGAGGGGCATTCCTAAGTACGTACCAAAGTCATTAGTGCGTTGGAGGCCCATATTACGAAACACTTCCGGCATAAAATTCTGCGAAACATTCCGGGACATAAGAATCTGGGACTTGGAGATACTAATGCTTTGTCCCGAAGCGCAACAAAATTCGCGAATGATATCTGCCATAACAGCAGCTTGTGACGCCGTGGCTTCACCAAATAAGAACAAGTCATCTGCAAAAAATAGGTGGGAAATACACGGTCCTCTCACAGATGTCCGGATGGGGCGCCAAAGTTTATCAATTTCGGCCTGTTGTATTTTCTGCGACAAAGTCTCCATACATAGCAAGAAAAGGTAAGGCGCTAAAGGGTCACCTTGCCGGATTCCCCGCTGTGGCTGAAAAGCCTCCAAACAATTCCCATTCCATATTATAGTTAGCGTAGATGACGTTATTGTAAACATAATCAAGTTGGTCATCTCCCTGCTAAATCCAACTTTTAGCAAAACAGTCTCTAAAAAGTCCCATCGCACTTTGTCATATGCCTTCTCCAGGTCCAACTTCGCTGCCATATATCCCTTGCACCCCGTTTTTGTCCGCATAGTGTGCATTAGTTCTTGCGCAATAATGATATTATCTGAGGCTTGTCGGCCCGGGACAAAAGCACATTGTGTTGGAGAAATTACCTTGTTAATAACACCTTTGAGACGGTTTGCGATTATTTTGGTGATAATCTTCACTATAACATTCATCAACGCAATGGGACGAAAGTTAGCAGGACGCTCCGGGTGTTCGCCTTTCGGGATCAAAGTGAGCAATGTCGCATTCAATTCTCGGGGATAACACTGTTTTTGGAAGGCCAGCAATACAAACTCCGTAACCTCCTTGCCAACAACATGCCAATTTCTTTGGTAAAATATAGGTGGCAGCCCATCTGGTCCGGGGGCTTTAAAGGCACCCATTTGAAAGACAGCTTGCTCAACTTCCATGCTAGTCACAGGTCGATTCAGCCAACTACGATCTGTGTGGGTTAATGTAGGAATTCTTACATCAACAACGGGCTGCGCATCAAGATGGTCATTTCCAAACAAGGCTTTATAGTGCTGCAGTATCATTTGCTCCATATTCGCGGGGTTTGCAGTCCACGACCCATTCCCATCCTTCAGGCGAAGTATTCTATTCCGCCTCCGTTTCGCCGCCATTGATAGATGGAAATACCTACTATTTCGCTCGCCGTCCAACAACCATTGGAGATTACTCTTCTGCTGCCAGTACGTGTCTTCTTGGAGTAGGATTGCATGGTATTCATCCCGAAGCTCTCTCTCAAGTTTTGTCAGGAATGAGGATGGTTTGTTCGATAAGGCCATTTGTATGCCACCAAGTCTTGCTATGCAGCGTTTGCGTTTGTGCTGCAAGTTTCCAAATACATTCTTTCTCCATTCCATCATGCAATGTTTAAAGTCTGATATTGTGCGACATATGTTTCCTGCAGTCGGCTGCCATGCGGATAGCATAAAGGGCGCAAATTCCTTGTGGTCCATCCAACATGCTTGGAAAATAAACGGGCGGTGTGAGGGGCTAGCAGACCGTGGTGCTTCCAACTGTAGAAGCAATGGGCAGTGGTCCGAAGATACTCGTGGAAGGTGATGGATTACTGCTGAATTAAACCTCGAGTGCCACTGCCTATTTGCCCACGCTTGATCTATCCGTTGTTCAATCAAATGTCTCCCCGTTTGTCCGTTCGTCCATGTAAAACGGGGACCCACAAAGTGAAGTTCCAGCAACTCGCAAATATCAATCATGCGCTGCATTCTTGCAACCTCAGGTCCTCCAACTATGCGGCCTCCTCTTTTGTCGACTTGTTGGATGACTTGATTAAAATCTCCGATTAGGACCCAAGGGATACTGATATGATACGACATGTTCTCCACATACTCATATAATTGCTCTCTTATACTGTCTCTTGGCAAAGCGTATACAAGAGAAATTAGACTTGATACCGAATCTCCTTCGAGCACAGCGAGGTTTAGGATTTGGGCGGTAAAGGATAGTACCCGGATCCTAGTGTCATCGCCATTCCACATACACCAAATGCCACCCGCAAATCCACGCGCTTCAACGGCAGCAATATGTGTAAAATGTGTTTGATGGATGATTTTACGTGCATGATAGCTATGCACCCGTGTCTCCATAAGGAAGAGTAGATTAGGCTTGTACTCACGTATCATTCTAATAAGATGTCGGACTGTAGCAGGGGATTTGGCACCCCGGCAGTTCCAAGAGAGCAACTTCATGGCAAATCGATTATTGATGATGTACTGCCTGACCAGCCGTAGGGTCTTGGGCAGTAATGAGAGAGATGTCCATTGCAACCTGGTGATACTGTGTGGATTCTGCAACATCAATTACCATGGAGGCACTTCGGTTGATATCGTCCGGGGGGTGTTGTTTAGTCTGATCACCCAACAAGTTATCCGAGTGCTTGGCAGAGGTGGACGAATGGGTGTCACGAGGCTTGTCTGTGTCGTGAGGCGCACCCATTCCCAAACTAGCATTTGTAATATCAGTTAGGGGCCTTTGTAGTATGATGATCGGTGGTTGGGATTGTGTACTTTGCATCTGTGGGCTTTCACCTGTCGTTTTGCGCGTATTGCCACTCGACGCACCACTGTGTGCCATTCGCGGGAGATTCACCTTCACTCTTGTTGGCTCCTTCACTATAACACCTTTGTTCTTGCGTTCACGAGGTTTCGCCATCTGGGACTTTGTAGTGGTTCGAAAGGTAACAGGGGGGCCTCCGTCTGGGATTGTTTCCAACATATTTGCCAGATTATTGACAGCTACTTGCCCAATGTTGTCTTCGGCATCTTCATATATAGGAGAGAATCTAGACCCAGTAGTACCACTACTTCCAGGGATAGCAGGTGCAGCTGTTTTATGACTCTTAGCAGTTGGCGTCATATTTGTTATGTACCCTCCAGTATTCGAATGCCGTTGGCCAGTCGTCTTCCTGCGGTTGTTATTCTTGGCTATCATCCACGGCCCAAAGGGGTCATCCGGTTGTTTGGCAGCCTCGGGTTCTTTGGGGTGTGACGCTGGTGTTTCTACGCCATTGGCGTTCCCCAGTGGACAAGCCTCTTGTCCATGCCCGTATTTTCCACATTGAAAGCATATTAGATGTAAACCTTCATATTCCACCTTCAGAGTGTAACCATTCACTATAACTGTAGATATTAGCGGCTTATGAAAGTCCACCTCGACACATACTCGTGCATACTTCCCTCTCGATACCCTGGTAGTGTTACTATCGATTTTTATTGCTGTTCCTAGTTGGTCTCCAATACGCAATAGGACAGATTCATGGAAGAACTCCAGAGGTAATCTTGGTATTCGAACCCAAACCATTGTTGAGGAGATGAAATCCTCTGTCGGTAGGAAGCCCCTACGAAATTTTGCAACCGTTAAATAATGACCTTGAATTGTCCATGGGCCATTTTCCAGCACATGCATGTAATCATCTTTTGAGTAGAAACGCACCACATAGAATCCTTCCTCAAGATCAATAATATCAATGCGATGGTTAAGTGTCCACAAATCCGTCAACCGCTGGGATAGTACGCGAAAAGAAACATTGCGTCCGAGTAATTTAACAATTAATGCACGACGCCAAGGATGCCAGAGTTTCTTACATTCATCAGACGAGATCTCGATAACAGCCTTCCCTGGACCCATATCGGCGGTTTGTGATGGCTCACATCCACGCGTATCGTTGCCAGTTTCGTCATCGCTAATATCATCTTCCCCTACCCCAGTATAAAGCTCTCCTTCTGGTAGTAGAGTCGCCGGAAGAGATGGCCGGACAACGTCCGCCCACGCCTTTGGTAGTCTGTCGGCCTCATCATTGTAGCGTTGAGGGTCCTCAGTTGCAAGCCTTTTATATTTCTTTACACTGCGATGGAACTGGTCCATCTCTTCAGTACTTCTGTCGGGTAGAGTATATTCCATGGTGGAAATCAGATCGGCCGGAGATCGCCGCCGTTGGCGGCAGTTGCGAAGATCGTAACGTTTCCTAACTTTGCGGAGCGTTTCCTTGTTAGACCACAATTCTTCCGTTATTGATGATTTGGGTTCTATAGGTTGTTTTTCAATCTGTTAGGCAGTATTCTGGGTAGTCTAAAAAGAGAAAACTTGAGAACCCAGTATGGGAGCTGCTACCAGTTCAAATTTGTAATTTTGATGTTGGTATGTAGCAAATAAACTAGCAATCATGATAGCATAACAGCAGAAGTTTAAAACTTCTCAAACCTGACTGCGCATCTGAATCTTATTTCTGCATTTTTTTTTTTTTTTAATTTTAGAGAGTTACACTGCAGAGAAAGGTCTTATCTTCGCATGACACTCGTCTAAAGACGGGAGAATCACTGCCATCAGCAGCCCAAACTACGATCTAAACTGCTGAACATCATGATGGTAAGTACAATCTCCGTCTCCTCTTCTATTTGCTAGTATATCGTTTCTGTTAATGGGTGATACTGTATTTTTCTCCTATCAACATCTGCAAGAATTTCTTGCACCAGCGATAAAATGATCATGATCTTCTATGGAGTTAGGATTTGGAGAACATGGTGCCACGTTCAGGATTGATAGAGATGATATCCAGGTGGACACCAAGGATACACTTCTCTAACTGGGTGCTAGCAACAATGGATCTCCTTATTGCAAGGAAGAACCGAGCTCCTCTGCTGCGTGTGAATTGAGATTTTTCTCCACAACATAATACATATGATTGAGTCTTGTATAAAATATCTTCTGTTTCATAATTTTGCTTAATTGTTTTTGTGCTGGATAAGATCCTTGCCATGGTTAGCTGCCTCTTGATGTATGGAGTGTATAGGTTTGAGAGCAAACGGTGTGAGAAAATGTGAAGAGTCTTCTATGAGTCAAAGAGTGTATTCTTTCGTGATGCATATTTTCTTTCTTCCCTGAGAAAACTGTTATAGCAAAACTTTTATAGAAAGTGTGATATTTGTGTCTGTTTTGATCTTTCATTACGTGTGTATATACATGGTTATGTATTGTGATAGCTTTATATTTGTGTTCAATAAATTCTTTCACTAGTACACTAACACAACATATGCATATTATTATGTCATCTATGCATGTACCTATTGAGCTGAGGGTCTCACTGGAAGTAAACTCTCTATCCCTTGGGATGGAGATATCGTTTGCCTGCCTCTCATCCTTCTCAGATCTTAGCGGCAGCTATTGCTGTCGTTGGGATATACTGAGTATGCTTGTTTTTGTTGTTGCAATGTTCTAACGCGAGATTGACATGCTTTCGCTACAACAATTATATCAAGGTAGTACCCCTTCTTCACACACACGCACACACATATATATAACTGAGATACTACTATATATACGTGTGTGTATACACACACTGTAGTATCTCAGTTACTCATGAATCATTCTTTATCACATTACCTTGGGTACTTGGTTCTTTTGTCTTCTCAGTTTTCAGTTAACATCATTTAAGGCCATAAGAATGTATTTATATGGTTCATTTGAATTTTAGAATTCTTTTGACCAACACGATCATTGTTTGGAATAGATGTATGGCAGATGTGAAATGCTGCCGCTATACCTTAAACAGCTTGTGTTTAACTAATTTTGGTTTCCCGTTATCTGGATATGCATTATTATCGTCATCTTAGGTACAAAAAACTTTATTAAGGAAACAACTTTTAACTTCATTCTTTGGAACAAATTATACACATTGGAAGTGTAATTCCAGACGCTAGCAATATCTTTTGATATTGTTGGGATATACTGGGTATAATTGTTGTTGTTGTTGGGAGTGTAATGCAACATCAACAAAAAATGAACGAAATTAAGACATAAAATGAGTAGTTATCATAATATTTCTATTACTGTAAAGAAGTTATACTACTATTATGAATAATTCTTTGGTCTCTGAAATGAAACCTATACAATTTTAGTGAAACTTACCTAATCAGTTAAAAAATAGTATCTATATTCTCTTCATTTGATAAAAGAAGTACCGATGCAATTCTACCTAAACTTCCACTGACGAACTTATATAATACTTGCCGACATATACATACATAGAGGCAGAATTTTACCTCGCATGCGAGAAATCGTACCATTAAGGCATTCCGTGTCTACTAGCTCTTGCGTTTGCACAAAAGATTGTTTCTACGGCTCGAATCTGGAACCTCAAAATAGCAAAACAGCAAGCTTACAAGATCCAACCTCATCTCATCGGACCATTGTATTGAGAAAAACCCAACATTAAGCCCAATAGTACTCAAATGAGAATTGTCAAAGCTTGAACCCATACACTTCGAATTCATCCCAAAGCCCATCAACCCATTTACATTATAAATGTTCGCAAACCCTAAATTTCCTCCTCTTACCCATCAAAAACCCTACTCTCTATCCACTCACAGAAACATCCCCGTTCCCCCATTCCCCTCAAACCCAAAGATCTCGAAATGGCCTCCGCCGCCGCAAGACCTCTGGTTTCCATTCACGCCTTGGAGAATGACATGGCCACTGACGGCGGCTCAGCCACCAATTCCCTTCCTCTTCCTGATGTCATGAAAGCCTCGATCCGCCCCGACATCGTCACCTACGTTCACTCCAACATTTCCAAAAACTCCCGCCAACCCTACGCCGTCTCCAGGAAGGCTGGTCACCAGACCTCCGCTGAGTCATGGGGTACTGGACGTGCTGTCTCACGTATCCCCCGTGTTCCTGGTGGTGGTACTCACCGTGCCGGTCAAGGTGCTTTTGGTAACATGTGTCGTGGTGGAAGAATGTTCGCTCCTACTAGAATCTGGCGCCGCTGGCATAGGAAGATTCCGGTTAACCAGAAGCGATATGCTGTTGTCTCGGCTATTGCTGCTTCTGCTGTGCCTTCTCTTGTGATGGCACGTGGACATCGGATCGACTCTGTGCCAGAAATTCCTTGTGTGGTATCTGATTCTGCTGAGGCTATTGAGAAGACCTCGAATGCTATTAAGGCTCTTAAGCAGATTGGAGCTTATCCTGATGCTGAAAAGGCTAAGGATAGCACTGGTATTCGTCCTGGTAAGGGTAAGATGCGTAACCGTCGCTACATTTCCAGGAAAGGTCCTTTGATTGTGTATGGAACTGAAGGTGCTAAACTTGTTAAGGCCTTTAGGAACATTCCTGGAGTTGAAGTGGCCCATGTGGATAGGTTGAATTTGCTGAAACTTGCCCCAGGAGGCCACCTTGGGAGGTTCATTGTTTGGACAAAATCTGCTTTTGAGAAATTGGATAAGGTTTATGGTTCTTTTGACAAGCCTTCTGAGAAGAAGAAGGGTTACGTCTTGCCAAGGTCTAAGATGGTTAATGCTGATTTGGCTAGGATCATAAATTCTGATGAGGTTCAATCTGTTGTAAGGCCAATTAAGAAGGACGGGAAGAGGGCTCCTTTGAAGAAGAACCCGCTCAAGAATTTGAACGTGCTGTTGAAGCTTAATCCGTATGCTAAAACTGCTAGAAGGATGGCGCTCTTGGCCGAGGAGCAGCGTGTCAAGGCCAAGGCGGAGAAGCTGGCCAAGAAAAGATCTCAAGTTTCCAAGGTATGGTGTCAATTCTGTCACATTGTGTTTTTTTTCCGGTGGTTTTTAGTTGAGAGCTTGCATCATTGCCTAAATTTATTATCTTTTTCTTGGTTTCATCAGTGTATAACAGCTAGCTAGTTTTTGGTAGGATGTAAAATTTAGTATGTTAGCACGATGTGAAGTCATTGGCGTGAAATCACTGTTTCTCTATGGTAGTCCCAACATTCCATGCCCCAGATTTTATGTCACCATTGCTCCACACTAGCCTGTACTGGAGGCTGGTTCTTTGTTAGTTTTTCATGTTGAGAGATGAGTGTGGTCAGAAAGTTGGTGCTTAATATGTTTCTGGATGTCTTTTCCAACCCACGAATCTTAAGGCAAAACGTAGGTTGCTAAATTCTTTTATCTATGTATGGTATTAGTTTTTTTTTACATCTTCTGATAACATATGTTAACAATTACAAGCCTTTGTGTAGAGTAACATTGGTTGACTTGGCACTCTGTAAGCCTGTTACTGAAATATTGCTGTTGTGCATGTGGTATTATTGGTTTGTTTTCTTTGTAGTCTGAAGCCATCTTTTGTATTAGGCTGTTTGCTTATTCCTCACATGTCTTGGTTGTTCTATGTTCATTTGGTGCTTACACTACCTTGTTCACGTTAATTAAGATGATGAGAGGGAGCTGATGCAAGTGTATTGATTTGTCATGTTAGAGAATTGTATATGCAAAAGCATCTCTACTTCGTCCATGTGATATTATTTTAAAAATTCAGCTCATCTTGCCATGTTTGCCAAGAACACAATGATATCACGTAGCATGAGCATAATTAGTTGATCAATTAAGCCTCTTTCCTTGTGTTTATCCAAACTAGCAACGTTGCTTAAAAAAGAAAATATCTTTTTCTTAAAGTCGCAACTTCTAGCCGAAGGCCTAATTCTTAGTTCGTTTCTATTCGAAAAGGCCCCAAAACAAATAGTCGTGGATAGCAAATTTGTAGGTACCTGTTGCCATTTGTTGAACCCCTCAATCCAGCATCTTTCTTCAAAATAATAACTAGACTTGGGTAGATGTTAATTACCAAAAAAAAAAAAAAAGACTTGGGTAGATTTTTTTGGAACAATTCAGTATCTGCCTCCCATGCCAACCCGCCAATGAAACATCCTTCTTCTCAGTCATCCTTTGGTTCTTCTTTATAATCTAGCTTGTCCCTGCTTTGAGTTGCTGTCTCCCCCGTGCTTTAGCTGCGAATCTTGCCAAAATTTCCCATAGAATGACAGTGAATAATGAGTAAAGAGAAATGGGGAAGGAGTATGGAGGTGACACTCCTATCATCGTGAATGGGAAGAAGGTAGATGACCTACTGATTGTGCGGCTGAATGAATTTGGGTGGTGAGGCTTCTGGTATGTGGATTAAGGTCCTTTGACCTTGAACTCTGATTTCCAATTAGCAATTTCGCTGGTACATCCAAGTCTGAATTTAAAGCTGGAGCAGTTTAACTTCTGCATGTGCAACGTAGTGTTATTTGATGGGTGAGAATCATTAAGCGCTTAGCCCACCACAGAATGTTATGGGTTGTGCATGTCTATTTGGTGTACCTTGTTAATGAACTCTTTGAGCAATTGCTTTTTGGTGGATTATGCCTTTTAGTTACTTTTTCAGATCTCTAGCAAAAGGAAAGGTAGAAAATATTCTGTCATTTATGCGTTCTTTCTGCTTCTCAGGAGGAAGCTTCTGCTGTTAAAGCTGCTTCAAAATCATGGTACAAGACAATGATCTCAGACAGTGATTATACAGAGTTCGAGAACTTCTCGAAATGGTTGGGTGTATCACAGTGATGCCTTTATGTTTTAATCTTGAATTCTTGTTTGGTGGTTTGTTTTTATGCCGTGTTGGGCAGACTGAGACTGAAGTTAAGTTGGAAGGGTCAATGGGAATGAAGTCAGTGCCATGCTTCATTCCTGATTTTTCTGTTTCTTGTCTTTTGATGTCACTTCTTCGAAATAGATTGAGAATTTTTGGTTTAAAGAAATTTATATCTGAAGACTGCTGCTATAATCTTGGAACCTTATCGCGTATTAATAACTTGGTTTCCGAAATGCATTATTCGCTAGTGTGAGTATTGTTTCTTGCTATACTTTCTAGTGAATTGGGCAATTGTGTAGCGGTTTGTTTTTCTGGCCTTGCGATCGATATGTGGCCAGGAAGAAGCAATGGTGGAGCCAATGTTAGCATAGGATCCATACAGTTGATTTCATCTAGTCGGGACTAATATGTGAGTTATTCTTGATTTTAAAAAAAATAAAGTATGAATATCACACACGTTTACATGATCAGGAACGTCCCTTTATTTTCTAGTTGTGTTTGAAGATCGTAGCCCTTTTTTTGCTGTTGGGGTGTGAAGATCTTAGATTAAAGATGTTAGTACTACCAGGGGAGTGAAGAAGAGACTCCTCTCCCTCTGCCACCTTTCACACCTTCCCTTGGGAGGGGGATTAAAAGGTTCCGGAGTCGTCGTCTATCTTATGGTACTCCTTTGTGGTTTATGTAGACGTTAGACCTGTGTGCAAAACCTTGATCAATCTGTTTATCTTAGTCTTGACCGATTGACAAATCCTTGTATGGTCTCAGGTCATTACATATCTGTGGAGCTGCCACTCCTTGTCCCCAGGACCTCCAGGTGCCTAGTGTTTTTCTTTTCTTTTTCTTTTTCGTTGACATTACATAAACACAACTGGACTAGGTCTCTTTGGGAAGAAACACAACCATCATTTTCAACACAGTCCCTACACCTATTTTACGACCACTGTTCACGCCCACCCGTGCTAGGTTTCTTTAGAAAAAATAGATCATGGCTTTCATCCTAGTCCCGACCCCTACCCACGACCTTTGTTTACACATTGGTTTGGCGATCAATTTTGCTCAGTCTTGAAGGAAGATGAATGGTACAATTTATAGTTTCATATTTACCCAATAACAACAAGGTTTCAATGTCATCAAAAGAAGCAAATTCCTGAAGGTAGAAACATGCACCACCAATGAAAGGTCTTGAACCTATAGCTAATACCAAAGATTACTTGTACAAGTTCTCCCCAAATGTTCCTTTGTAAACCATCTGGATTAGCGTACTTCTGGTTGCGGAGTTGCCTTCAGCTCGGCTGGAGGTAATAGAATTCGCGGATTCTTGCCTTCAGCTCAGCTGGAGGTAATAAATTCGCGTTATTGAGCAAGATGACCCTAGCAGACAGCTTTCAGGCAATCCAAAGATGCAAAAGTCTAACCACGTCCGAAGTTGTACCTCCAGACGGTATTCAGAGGCAATGTTGGGCACTTAGCGATGGGTTATAAGAATCCTATTGGTCTTCAAGGACCTAATTGTTGTCATTCCTGTCCACAGCTTTGGACTAAGTTCCACAAGTTGTATCCATATCCCTATGGTCTATCGTGTCGCATCGCTTGGCCGTGTTTCTAAACTGTGGAAAGGGTCCGGACGTACGTTCATTGAGGGCAGCAAGGCATTGTGATCAATCGGTTTCGGTTAACGCCTTGTCAGGGTGGTAAGGCGGATACATAAAATCTAGAGAGCTTACTAGATGTTCAGGAGGCATCTTAGAATATTCTAATCAGTAAATGAGCTTGGTCATCTCTAGACCAGTAAAATCTAGAGAGCATAATAGATGTCCAAGAGGAACCTTTATATGAATATAAAGTAAAAAAGTAGTATTTCTAAAGGACTATTTGGTAACATCTCACTAAATTAGTTGTGCTTTTTGTATTGTAAAATAGTAATCAATCGACACAACTTGACCTTATTTTATTATGGATCATCCGGAAACCACTTCTATGTGTTTACAATACATGAGTAATGTTGTGTATATCCGATCCTTCCTTATCCGATCCTTCCTTACCCTGCAAAAGGCGGGAAATTTTAAGACAACAGCTAATGTTGTTGTCAATATAGCACTTCTTGGATATTTTGATCAATTCTGAAATGAACTATCCATGGGTTCGGTACGTTATCAACACATAAAGCTGTGTGAAAATGAAATCTTGTGTTACGTTGATATAACAGGTTCAGAATTTTCCATGTTGCATCTCACATTGTTAGACGTGTTCGTTTTAATTATTTCAACCTGAAAAAACATGCAAAAAGTTGAATTATAGTTGTCCACTGGTTATACTAAGACGATGCATAAAAATTGCATTCTCGGTGTACTAGGCTCCCGTGTTTATGTAGAGTTTGGAAAAAGGCCGGATCGTTTCGCAATCTGATGTACGCAGTCTTACCTTACACTTTGTGCAAGAGACTTTTCACGGCTCGAACGCGCGACCTTAAGATCACACATCATCAATATTACCCGTTCCTTCAAGGCGCGTCGTATTAAGACAATGCATGAAATCTCAAAATGATATTTTTGCTGAAGTATGCCTTTGTAAAAGGATATTATGTAATTGCATACCAACAAGAGCAAAATAACTAAAATATTTTCACTTTGTTAAAAAAGTTGACAGGGTTGCACAAAAACCGGATTGGCGTTCATTCATTTTCTAAAGATACGCTTCCATGGTTGATAATGACTTCTATTACAACAAAATATTTCGTTTTGTTCTATGTTGGAGCTAGGGTCCTGATTCACACATCTTTTTCGATTTTCATAGTATTTAGGCCTGCCTTTTTATTGGCATGTTCCAATTTGGATTCATCAAGGAAGCATCCGCCGAATAAACTACAACTTGATTTTGTAGGCCTCTCATTATGTATTTTTAGTGTGGACATGGTCATCATCCAGCAACAAGATACACCTAGATCTCATGCACCCATCCCTTGGATATGAAAAATATTTGCCCATATATCTATATTGAATATTAACGACAAATTAACATGTACACACACATATATAGACACATATGCACAAATGCACACCTAGGCACACAAATGCGTACGCACATAATATGTATGTATGTATCGTATATATCTATACACACATTCTATGCACACTTATATGTAAGAGAAAATTTTGGAAACAAGAGTGCATTTCTCTCTTTTTCAATACGAAAATAAGTTTGAAGTCATCTTGCGAGAGGCAAGAAAAAGTTTTTATAGATAAAACTTATGGGCAAGATTGCAGTATTAGCCTCTATACTGTGGCCGTTCAGATGAGAGGAGACAATTAATGAGGCCAATTATGAGACGGCTAATGATACCCTTTATCCATGCCCTACGAGCAGCCAATTTTTAAAGATTTTTAAAGATTCAATTGGATAACGAGTTGCCAAAAAAAAAAAGCAATCCTTGGACAATAAGCAGCTAGATGATGAAGAGTTGACAAAGATGGGATGAGGAGCTGTAGAGAGGTATGGAAGGATGGTTGAAATGGAGGTTTGAAGGTAAAGGTTGAGTGTAGGAGATGAAAGATATAAAATGACCGAAATACCTCTATTTTTAATACATTTCCGGCGGTATCACCTGAAAAGTGAGATTTTTTTATCAGTCCAAAAGCACAAGTGTGTTAAGTATGTAATTTTAAATATAAGAGGGACAAATGTAAGATCAGACAAAGCACATGATCCAAAAGGTGATTTTCATAGGTTGGGGGGGGGGGAATTGCTAGCACTTTTTCCCACTATGTTATTAAACTGACCAAGTCCTCAGGACATAGTCCAACTGGTTTCGGGTAAAGGTTCTCGAAAGGAAGGTCAGAGGTTCAATTCTTGCCAAATGCAACAAAGCCCCTTCCCGGCAAGTGTATAGTGTGGGAGCTTCTCTGCCTGTAGGTTTGCCTGCAATGCTGGGGGCTCCTTATGCAGACTACTGTGTAAATGACCAAGCTCCTGCTAGCCGACCGTTGGGTACCTGATTTATCTCCTTACACTACCTTTGAAACTGGATGTGGTAGGGACCTTACTGTTTGGAGTTAAACTTTTTTTTATTTATTAAACTGACCAAGTTGCACAAAGGAACGGCAAGGCTATAAGTCTATTACTGTGGAGTTGTACATAAAAGGATTTGCGTGAGAGAAATGATGGTTGACAGCGCGTAGACTGACATATCCCACGCTAAAAGGGTATATGATCTCTTCATCAAAAATAGGGTGCGATGACGCGTGACCGCGCGACACGTGGCAACAAGGGGTGGTGAGGTTAGATGAAGGTCACCCACATCTAACCTCACCACCTCTCTTTGCTGTCACGTGTCGCGTGGTCACAAAAAAGGTGAGGAAAGTGGGGTTAGGAGATCCCAACCCCGCTAAAAGCCTTGGGGCCTGAAAACAATTCTGATCGCCGTCGTATAGTCAATGTCACTTCTGCCTTACTAAAATTCGACGATAAATGTGTGGTCTCCTCAAAAGTCTCCCATCACCCCTGCAAAAGCCTACCATTCTCTCATTTGAACACTCTCATCCCTAAATCCGTCCACGTCACGCGCCATATTATGTTGACCAAAATCTAACGATAGCTTTTAATGTCGTTGAGATATAAAAGGTATGATGATAATTAAACTCCCCCGTCATTGCGTTTCGTCTGATATGGTAAATTCTTTAATCTCTTGCCATGTTTTGTTCATTATGGAAATCTATAATAATATAATATTAGATTAATGAAGTATGAGTTCTGGTCAATAAAATAGATTGATATACATTAATATGTTTAAGTAACGTTACAGTAAAAATAAACTTTAAAATGATTATGTAACAAGTATGATTAACTGTTTTAATATCAATTAAATATATAAAATATTTGTAGTTCTTCTGGTTTGATCAATCATTCTCTTACTAAGTAAATTTCATGTGACATCACTTTATTGTGGTACTAATTAATCTGTGACCAATATAAAATTCATGTACGGTAAAAACTGAAAACCCGTTATTTCATGAAGGTATAGTAAAATTGATATAGTAGCTCAGTTTTGTCAATAACCGTTGTTTTTAGATAAACAATTTATCTGTTACAATTTGACACTTTAAAATGATGGTTAGTGAAATATTTCTAGCTTACTCTTAATCACCATAATGCAACAACAACACAATAATATTACCCCATTGTTTTAGAGATTCCATCGATGACGGAGTGTTGTAATACCGGATGTACGCAACCATATTCATGGATTAGAAACACACAAATGTTGTTTTCCGATGACCTATAATAAAAAGTGCATCAAGGTGTGTAGATTAACTGCTACTTTACAATATAAGAAGCGTAGCCAATTTAATGATTCATTTTGGTTTATTCCATCATATTCTAAAGTTAAAAAATAGTATGTCTTTGATTTTATTGGAAATGTGTTCATGTGTTTGAGACCTTTGTTCGTTTTCCAAGGCAGTGCATTAATACTATAATCTTTTATATTTATGTTGTGTTTGAGTTTGTTGATTATAATGATAAATTAATTTTATTTGGAATATTCAGATTAAAATATGCAATATAACACTGGTTAACATACTGTCACGTATGTTTTAATAGAAGATATTTCATTTTAATAAACAGTCACACTAATGTGCAAATATTATTTCCTCTATACGATGAAAAATACCAAAGTGCAAACATATGTTGTAAAAGTTTTCTTAGAGCATATGTAGTCAGGAAAGAGCATTTGTTGGTCTTTTTCAAAGGTTCAACTTACATGATTTTATCAAAATATATGCGATCAATAGACAACAAATATATATGGTTATAGTAAAGTAAACTCAACATTTAGCGAATACATACAATATTTTATTGAAGAGGATACATTGGACATAAGATTGTTACTCCGAAAAGATAGTAAAATCATTAATATAGCTTACAGAGTCATATTATATATGAAATTGTAATAAATCATATGGAGTAATATATATTATAAGACCAGAAGTCTCAGGTTGATTTGTGCAAAAATTTCTCCTTTCACACTCATCACTTTAATATTACCATATTCTCCATGATATATAATTATGACAACAAAAAACTTCATATTACATATGTCATCTTTTATTCAGATTTTGGATCTCCTATTGGAATGATATAGATGATTAATCCTATTACATTTTGTTTTTATAAAATAATTCTGTTACGTAATATGATGGAATAAAGCAAAATGACTCTCTAAATTGGCTGTGTGAGGTAGCAGTTGATCGACACACAATTTTCGTTATGGGTCATCGGGAAACAACCTCTATGTGTTTATAACACATGGGTATGGTTGTGTACATCTGACCTCCATACCCCGCCATAGGCGGAAGCTTCTAAGATAATGGGGTAATGTTGTTGTTAAATTCTGTTACGTTTAATCGAAAATGAAACATCAATAGCTTCAAAAATGTTTACAATTCTGTTACGGATTCGACCAATAAAAACAGTTTCTTGTGAAAAGTGTAAGACAAGTCTTTTTAGAATTATGTAAAAACATGGGGAGCTAGTGGATCGAGAACGGTTTTTTTTAGTGATTGTGTAATGTAACCACGTGATACTGTAGTGTAACCACTCTTCCTCCTCAATTGCCAAACGGATTCACGCGCCAGTGGCTTCCTCCAATTTTGTCTTCACGTTGAAAACACTCGTTTTCCTCGGCGAGAGGAACAAAGCACACATTATTATAAATAATCATTTGCTTTCCAAAACCGAGCATCTCTGCGTTTGCTTCTCCACCACCTTTAAATGCTGCCTCGTAGCTTCGCTTTGCAGTCTCCGCCGCCTCTTTGCCGCAGCATCATTTCCTGATTCCTTGTTTTCTCCTTTCACCGAGCAAGGCAACTTTTGGTGAAGTCGGCACCTCCGCCTTGATCGCCTGTTCGACATGTATTTTCACTCTACACTGATACTTTGAATTTTTTCGAACTGCTTATAACTTGCTTTCCTTTACTGTTTTTCTTTTTCTTTTAGATTTTGCAGCTTCGCCTGCTGCGCGTACGGAATCATTGTAATTTGTGCTGTTATAAGCGACCTGTGTCGTCGTGAGGATAAAAAACATGTTCGACCTTAATTTGTCAGATTTTTCACCAGAGGCCGTTTCCGATGGAGTTGACACGGAATCCGAGAAGATTTTAGGAGTTTCCATTTCTCAAATGGAGAATTCAGGCACATCGAATTCCTCTGTTGTCAATGTCGACTCCTCAAGTACTGCTGGTGATGTTGATTCCTGTTTCGACCATCAATTAGATGTTTCCGCATTTAATTTTGGAAGATTGAAGAGTTCTACCGGAGTGAATGGGAGTAATAGCCGAGGGGTTGTTATTTCGAAGAACCTTTTTCCAACGGATACTCGCGAAGTGGTAGCGGAATCAGCGAGGACGGAACGGTGGCTGGATCTCTCCGGGAGTTTTCATGGTTCGCCGAAGACCACAATTGTCAATCAGGCTCAGCAGCAGAGGCAGATGGTGAAGAAAAGTAGAAGAGGACCGAGGTCTCGTAGTTCTCAGTACCGTGGCGTCACCTTTTACCGCAGAACTGGACGATGGGAATCTCACATTTGGTACTGCACTAATCTTATAAGTTTACTCTGTTGTGGTTCAAGGATCATTTTGCTTAGTTTATTATTATCATTTTTAGCTAGGATACTGATCACCTTCGTTTGCTTGTCTCGTTGAATAAGATCTATGACAATATATTCATTTCCTTATATGGTAGTAGTGAGCTTCTATTTGATATCGTGCAGGACTTTAACTTCTACCATATATAAATTGATTACTCAATTTATTAATCGAGTGTGTATTGCGTTTTCTTTTCTGGCGGTCTTGATTTCAAATGCCTACAAATCAATAAATAAATGATTGAAATGGTGATGCAATCTCATTGCTCTAGCCTTCTAACTGAACGTAGCCGACCTCTGAATTTGCAGGGACAATGGGAAGCAAGTTTATCTGGGTATGCTAATCTTTTTTCCATGCAAGTTCTAACGTGCAAACTTAGGAAAAGCTTCCTCTTCAGTTCGTTCTAAGATATTGTTGATTAAAGTTCTTTTGGATTTTATTACTTTTACATGGTAGGTGGATTTGACACAGCACTCTCTGCAGCCAGGTAATAAACATATGTATTACCTTCACAACGTGTATATGTTCTTATATTTTTCTGTACAATGAAGATCCTTGTTCTAATTATATAGGGCATATGATCGTGCTGCACTTAAGTTCCGTGGAATTGAAGCAGATATTAACTTCAACATAAGTGATTATGAACATGATCTAAAACAGGTTTGTCTGCTTCTGCAATGCTGGATATATGCAATTGTTCTTTTCAGTTATTCTGGGTAATGGATGTGATCTTATTGGTTATTGCTGATTACTTGGATAGGTAATCCACTTGACGAAGGAAGAGTTTGTTCACATACTTCGGCGTCAAAGCACAGGATTTTCAAGAGGCAGTTCAAAGTATAGGGGAGTGACACTCCACAAATGTGGGCGCTGGGAAGCTCGAATGGGACAGTTTCTTGGAAAGAAGTAAGACACCAAGAGTAACTTGTTTGAAACTATTTACACATTTATTATGTACTGGCCACTGTTCTATCATCTTCATTGATATTGCACTCATCTTTCTCTAGGTCATCTTGAGTGACATTGCTCCCATTATGTATAAGTCAAACTTTTTTTAATGGGTTCACATAAAATGTCTGGTGCAGATATATTTATCTTGGACTCTTTGACAGCGAGATAGATGCTGCCAGGTTTCAATTATAGTACCACTTCAATTTTCCATTGACTAAAACTAGTTAGATTTTGCGATTCATTTGCTCAGAAGTCAACCATTGTGAGGCTTTCTTTTCAGGGCGTATGACAAGGCTGCTATTAAATGCAATGGAAGGGAAGCAGTCACCAACTTTGATCCAAGCATGTATGAAGAGGAGATGATTATGGAGGCAGGCGATGGGGGTACAATAACATAATTTTTGCTTTTCCCTGTCTTGCATGATTTATCTTTTGCAAATCCTCATATTTCCATCTCTTGCTTATATAATTCTATCACTCATCTAAGATAGTCCTCTATTGGTGTAGTTAATAGAGATGTTATTGATCTGGATTTGGGTATTGCTCCCCCCGGTCTGGCTGGTGGTCGCAGTGATAAGGGTGATGTTGGATACCAGAAGCTCCAGTGTAGCTCTGAGTTTGAACTTGAACATGATGGACGGCAGGTAATTAAAGTCAAGATGTTCTTGTGCGTTAAGCTTTTCTCAGATATCTCTAATTTCTGTTTCATCATCTGGAAATTCTGTAGAAAATGATTGACAACTTCTATTAGTTTTGTAAGAGTTTAATGTTTTCACTAATACAGAAGTCCAAAGCAGCAATGCTGGCTACTCCCAGTGCACCTGGCCCTTCAATAATATCTCAGAATTCTGCTTCTAGCACTGGCAGAAGTCCGTCTTTCTTTCCCATTCATAAGGTAAATCTTTTGCTCTTAAATCCGCTGCCAATTCCCCCACTCTCCTCTCTTTCTCAAGTAACAGGCATTATCAAAGTGTTTATTGAAGTTCATAGATGTTAACTTGGGAAATTATGTGGGAAATATCGGTCCATTACTGCAACTTCATTCCTCTGTGCTGCCACCAATTTTTCCCTTACGCTGCAGTAGTAATTGTTTCATGTTTGTGCAAACAGCGTCTAAGGAGAAACTAAGTCTATAAGCTATTTGTGCAGGGAACAGCAATAGGAGAAAATGTGGGAATTGGTTCTGCGACAAACTGGGCTTGGCAGACCCAGCACCTGCGCAGAGAACTTCCTCTAGTGTCATTTTTTCCTACTGCAGCATTATCAGGATTCCATAGTTCTACTTCTACTACCCCTACTTGCTCAGCTGCAGCTCCTCATCCACCATTCTTTCTGATGCCGTCTTCTTCTCCATACAAACTTTCGACATCGTTTTCTAACAGGAGCACCATGACAAATTATTATCACAACAGCTGAAGTTGTTAGCAGCAGGTGAAATAACATCCCGTTCTTTGTGTACACAATCTTCCGTTCTTGAGAAGTTTTGGGCAAAAGAGTGACTAACTGAATGCTGGTCTTCTAGCACATAATATGGCAATTCGTTTCTTCTGTATACTGCTTTTCCTGGCTACATTTGCAAGAATATTGTCTATAGAGGAATCGTGTAACAGAGAATCAACGATCACCAAGTTTATCTTAGCCATTATGTGACGATTCGATCAGTTTGATGTACGTGAGATTATCAAGCACACCACACGTATTAGCTTAGTTCATTTCGTCAGATTTTCATGTGTTACATAGATCTCATCTCGAGTTAAAATAAAATTTGAATCAAATTATTCATTAGTTCTACGTTTATCGACTTGAAGCCACCAAGTTTATAAACTGCAAGAACCAGCTGGCTACTTTTCTTTCCCTCTGCTTAAAAGTTGAAACTCCTAAGTTGACCAAAATCTAAAAGCATATGGATTCACATCAGAAGCCTACCTAAAGATCTTATTGCCTCGTATATTAACTCAATCAGAACCAAGAGATCTCTAATTTAATCAGTATCTTAAATACCCAATATGTAATTTAATCAGTATCTTAATTATCCAAAAATTGACACACATTTACGAGAAATATTGGCTCCAATAATCTTGTCAGATCCATCAAAATTTGTCTTTTTCTACCTCATTCAATATGTATGAGAATGTTCTTTATTCGGTCCAGATTATAGTTCAGTTGATACCCGAATCGGGTATGAGAATGTACATTTGCTAGTAGCAAAGCGCAGTTGGTATATTTAGCTGTCATGCAAGACTTCGAGATGGCGACGAGGTATTCATGGAACATCGATGTGCTTACGTATTTGTACTGCAACCTATGCGACCTATGCGACGTCACTATTCATAAGGATACACACGTGTTGAATAGGCCATTACATCTTTTTTAATACTGGATATGAGAGAGATTTCTCGCACCGCCTCCTGCCATACTACCGACGCAGAAGTTACTCCAAGTATTCCTCGTGCGACCTGGTGACTCAATAGACACACTTTTCAACATGTCAACATACACGCAGTTGATACGGTTCGTGATCAGCTGGACAACATGGCGAAGGTAAAATTATGTTATTTGTTGTTGATGTGAAATTTTACAGGCATGGCAACTAGCGCATGTATTGTATGCACTTCGGGCATCAAATTATGCCACCACTCTATGTATCGGTACTGATAGTCTTCGGTCTAAGGGTTTTAGAGATCTCGTAGACTATCTACCGGTTGATGCAGTGATGCAACAGACCACGTACAACTATGTGCTTATGAGTTCACCTAGTCTCAGACCCCCAACACAAATATATGCATGACCTTTAGGTGTAGACTATTTCTGTACATCAGCTGTATAGAGAAGATATGCGTTCGGCGAAGAGGCTGCATCGGACTTCGATGAGTACTTTGTCAAAAATTACAGGTTTTATTACAACGTTGATGCTCTTCTGGATGTACAAGGTATGAGGTCTGGTTAGATGGATGATGCGGAGATGTTCAAATCACTTGAGTCGATGGGTGCGACACCACCTCATCTTCGAGATGACATGGCAGGACCATCTCATCACCGGTCACAGTCAGTGTCTATGTTGACACCCCAATCACCCAGACATACTATACGCGGAAAACGGCCTAGACGTAGAAGGCCCTGTGGTATGGATAGACATATTGGTGATAATTAGTTTGTTCATATCCATCACAATGATTTTGTATTTTTTGTATATTAAACGTACCCAAGTGGCAAACATTTACTAATTCATATTTTTTGTATACTAAACGTACCCAACCCGCAATTATGCACTATATGTATATGATTGACGTTCATTAGTTGCTTCATATTCATGTGTATTGTTTGTGACATTTACACTTTGTACATATTTGTTTGGATTTTGGTAAGGTCTTTCTAAATTCAAGATGGGCTTCATAATACCGTCCGAAAGTTATATGTATATCGTTATATGAACAATGTTGTAATACAAAGAAAACTGGATTTTACATTATTTTTGATTGTGTGAATGGTACTATCTATACAGGTACATATAGAGCCGGGGATCTCACTGCAAGCAAACTCTCTATCCCTTGGTATGGAGGTATTGTTCGCCTGCCTCTTACGCTCCCCATACCCTAGCGATAGTTTTTGCTGTCGTTGGGATATACCGGATATGATTGTTGTTGTTGTTGTTGTTGTTTGATTGTGTGAAGATTGTAAAACAAAATTTCATATAACTTTTTATGCTTTATCATCATGATTAGGTAGAGACTAATTAATAAATCTAAAAAGAATTTGAAACCACCTTTGAAAAACGGTTACACCTAAGATGCAATTCAAAATTGCGCCTTAGGTTTCTAAGTCGGTATTCTGAATGCCACATTAGATCCAAATTCCAAAAGTGTTTTTGTCTAAGAAACAATTCTAAAGTGCACTTTAGAAACGTTTTAAGGCATAATTCAGAATGATGTATTAGATATTTTAAAGCGCAATTCAAGATAGCAACTATGTCATTCAATCGGTAAGATAATGTTTTTCGTCTTAAGCGTCAAAACTCTAATATTGCAATTTTTATAAACGTCAAAACTCTAATATCATAGAATCTTCTTCGTCATAAACGGCAAAACTTCAATATTATGGAAATCTGGATGAAATGATAACCTTAGTGAATAGTCTAAGCGTCAAACTCCGAAAATCTACATGAATCGATTAAATAAAGGAGAGAGAAAAAACAGTAACACCTAATACTTTACATTCTTTGAATAATTTGATCTAATTTTTTATTAAAAAAAGATTTGCAAATGCAAGTGTCGGTGCAAAACCCAACATAATTAGCTGTCGAAAAAATTGGCAAAGAAGTACATATGCTTGTTTTGTCGCTTTCTCTTTTCAAAAAAGCCATATATTGTACATAGATGAAAGGTGCAGTATCTTAGTTGTATGGTTTATGAAAACATCTGATGGACAAAAAGGGTAGCGTTTAAGGTGGTTGGTTCCGTAATCCTTGGCTTTCCTATGATGTCTTGGCAGGCCTGCAACATACTATTCAATGTGGTCCTTTTGTGCAAATTGAATTTGGTCCTTCAACGAACAAAATTATGATGGGATAGGATCACCTCACCGCAAGGGGTTACGGTGACGCGTGACCGCACGACACGTGGCAACAAGGGAGGGTGGTGAAGCTAGATGAGGGTCACCCTCATCTAGCCTCACCACCCTCCCTTGGTCTCACATGTCGCGTGGTCACAAAGGAGGTGAGAAAAGTTGGGGTGAGGAGATCCCAACCCAATTATGATTTCCAAGTGTTGCAGTGTAAATGAATCCGTTCGGTACTTTTTAATAAGTAGCACGGCTACTAGGATAGTACATTAGTAATGTCTCTTTGCCCGTGTTAATTCTCGAAAGGAAGGTCAGAGGTTCAATTCTTGACAAAGGCAAGAAAGCTCATTCTCAGCAAGTGTATAGTATGGGAGGTTCTTGACCTGTAGTCTTGCCTGTAATGCTATGAGCTCCTTATGCAGACTACTGTATAAATGACCAAGGTCCTACTAGCGGGACACTGGGTACCTGATTTACCTCCTTACACTACCTTTTGGACTGGGTGTGTCAGGGACCCTTACTGGTTGGGGTTCAACCTTTGAGAAAGGTTAGAACGGATGAGATCAGAGGATGCCTCATATGAGGCAAAATATGAGGTATTCAATCACGCGACGACACGTGTACAAAAGAGTCTTTTTTTAAAAAGAAAAAAAGTAAACAGCGGACCTTTTTTTTACACGTGGAGTCGCGTGATTGGAGGACTCATATTTTGCCTCATATGAGGCCTCCTCTGATCTCATCCGAGGTTAGAATCCCCGACTCCAACGAGCCCACCGTACTATATGGCGTTTTCGGTAGCGTTTGTGTATAATTTGGAGAGAGATTTGATCGCTTCGCGATCTTATATACTCAGTCTTATCCTACACTTTGTGCAAGAGGCTATTTCCGCACCTTGAACCCGTGATCTTAAAGTCACCAAGCAGCAACCTTACCAGTTGTTCGAATGCACGTCATCAGCCCACCGTCCTATTTGCAATATAGGAAATGGAAATCAAGTGATTTATATTTTGTCGACAACGAACTTATGTTATTGTTTTTTTTTAAATATTTTTGTGAAAGATGTAAATAAAAATAATATCTTCGGTAAATAATTTTTTTAGAGTTGGTTTCAAATGCACAACGGAGGTCCAAATCTAAGCTAGTGACATTATTCGAACTTCCACGTTGCAGTGTAACATTACGACACTTTGTATTTTTCCATTGTACTATGCTCTTAGAGACTTGATTGATCTATTTGATGTATCAAGTAAGAGATTTTCTAAGGGATTCGCTTATTTTAAAAATTGCATTTGAGGTCGTTGTATAGGAAAACGTGTTGCAAGATAATTTATATACATTAAAAATTAATTAGAAACTTATAGTTTTGTACAATACTTGATTGTCACTATAAACTATCCATCGGATTCATTGGGGGCATGTCTTGTCACACCACATATTCATTAAAATAATTCTTTTGTGACTCTATGATTAGTTCCATGAGCTAAAACCAAGCCCCATATATAATATGACAATTTACTGGTTTAAATAATATAGCATAAGTAAACCACGTCGTACAAGTATGATATATGTATGGTTAAAAACTATTGACTACGCAAAAGAAGGGATGACTGAAGAGAATATCTCGCGTTTAACTTTAGCGACTGAGTATCATTTTTTATCCTCCAGAATTGGAGTTTGAATATGTTCTAACTTTGGGAAAAAAAACACAGAAGATTATGTATCATAAAGATGAAAACATTGGATCTCTGGTGATGTCACAGACTTCCTACATACCAATAGTTGTAAAGCCTTCTATTTGAAAGAAAGGAAAGATCTAAAACATGGACCGCTACTATCACAAAAATGAAAATATTGGATCTACGGTGATGTCACAAACTTCACATTGCCTCATCGTCTCAGAGTCTCTTATCTATGGAAAAGCATGTGGGTAAGATATACGTAACCATATTCATTGTTAGAAATACACAGATGTTGTTTTCCGATTATCCATAATAAAGATTGCGACAAGCTGTGTCGATCAACTATTAGTTCACAATATAAGAAGCGTATTCAATTAAGTAAGTTATTTTGTTTTATTTCATTATATTTCAAAATAAAAAAAAGGTGTATCATTACCTTCGAAAATAGAAGCAAACTTAATCGGTACCAATAGTTGTAAAGCCTTCAATTGGGTTGGGATCTCCTCACCCCAACTTTCCTCACCTCTTTTGTGACCACGCGACACGTGGCAGCAAGGAGGGGTGGTGATGCTAGATGAGGGTGACCCTCATCTAGCCTCATCACCCCCCTTGATGCTACGTGTCGCACGGTCACGCGTCACTGCATCCCCCTGCGGTGAGGTGATCCTATCCTCCTTCAATTTAGAAAAAAGGAAGTCTGGTAAGGACAAGTCAAAGATACGTTGATAAATAAAACATAGGCCTGGGACACAAAAAGGCTATTTCTATTTTCTATAATGCTTATCATATTGAGTACGCGAAACTTAAATATTTGTTGTTTTGGCTAAGGGAAAAAAATTGTTTAATAAGAAACCCATGGATTATGTCCAACTAATATTCGTTTCACTGTCGATGCTCTTCTTCATTTTGATGAAAGACAAAAAATACAAAATCACGATAATGACACTTTTTTTTTGAATTCATACTTTTATAAAAGACTAACTCTATATTATATTCTTCTGCTTAAATTTAAAAATATTAACAAAGAACTTTTAAACGCAAATATTTTTTTAAGGATCGACAGCATACAACTAAAAGTATCTCGATGATGGTAATATCAATTACGTACGCTTCCTTAATTAAAGATGCTGAAATTCAAGTACCTCAGCCATATGTATGTGATTTTTGTTTTGTTTGTTTTCTTTTTCTCTTTTATCTTTTGTCATTCTTTTGTATGTGTTTTACCTACAATATTTTAGAGAAGATTTTAAAATAACAAAAACAACACATACGCAGTATATCCTAACGACAGTAAAAAATATTACTAGGATTTGGAAAGGGTTAGAGGCAGCCAAACAATACTTCCATTTCAAAGGATAGAGAGTTTGCTTCCAGCGAGACTCCCGGCTCTATATATACCCACATAGACAAATAATAAAAGACAAAAAGTATAAATTCATCTAAAGTATAGAGACTTTCTAAGCTCCTAAATATAATATAATGTGTCCATATATCCTGCCTAAATCTCGTTAACCTTAATCCTATATCTCCATGAGCTATTATCCTGGACCATGTCCTCATCGAGATGCAAATCTAGTAGGTCATGCCTAATCCGCTTAGTTTGGACATGTCTTTACTCCTCCTCCCCTCAGTAACGAGACTTTCAACTGCTCTGACAGAAGCCGTTGTCTGTCTCCTCTTGACATGCCCAAACCATCTCTGTCTTTCCTCCCCTCTCTTATCTTATCTGCTATATAAGACACCTCTAATCTTTTCCTAAATGACTCATTTCGGATCCGGTCTAGCCTTGTATGCCTGCCTATACATCTACCGCAGGATCCACATATCTGCCATTTTCATCTTCTGCGATCGTGCCTCCTTAAAATAACAAAAACATATTTAAGATTAGGCATGACAAGCATGTTGAAGAATATCACAAATTATGAACCAGTGCTAAAGTTCAAGTGATCATATCAGCATTTCTAAAAGGAGTTGTTGCAGATCTTTATTATAGTGCAGTGAAAAGAACCTTAACTATGTGGTGGTGTAGATAAGTAGATTAGGCCTTTTTAGGAAAGAGACGCCTAAATACACAATGGCTTTTGTAGGAATACCGCATGCATGTCTTGTCATTTCATTCACTGTCGCTTCTCATTATCTACGGGTTTGCATATGCAGTTTTCCCCCAGCAATCTCGTCTAGTCATGTTTCAGCCTTTTTAGTATCCACCTCTCCATTCTATAAAGATTTCAACCTTTCCGTCACACACCACGCTACGTAACTCAGTTGATATTTGAACGGTAAATTATATTCACGACTTTAATCTTCCCACCCTACTTCATATTCACAACAGACCCTTTAAGTTACATTTAAAGATGTTAACGAATCGAACCAAACCGAATACTAGGTTTTCGAATTTGGATTCGTTTAGCTAAACGAACTGATCGGCTTGATTCGTTTAGCTAAACGAACTTTAAAATTGGTTCAACTTATCTCGATAACACTATAACTATTAAAACAAGTCGAATAGTTCGTGAACAGTTTGACTCATTTTAGTAAACGAACCCAAACAGTTGTTCGAATTCGATTCGTTTACATACAATTACCGAATAAATACGAATCGAACACAAATCGAACTTGAACAGTTTGTGAACTGTTCGGTTCGTTAAACATCTCTAGTTATATTACATATATGTATCACATTCCGCTATTTACATCATATTTTTACATCTTACTTATATTAAAAAAAAGTCTAAATAGTAACACGGTATTTACATTTTATTTATATTAAAAAAAAAGTCTAAATGCAGAGACTTTGTCTTGAATCAAAACGGATATTTTCTTTGGCACATCAAACATTTCTGTGGTCTTTTGAGTGTTTAAATATGATTACATTTGTGTTGCGATTAAATATTTCTAAGGTAACAAAACAAATTTTATTATAACTAAAGTACACCCCAAAAAAAATTAATATCTTCTTGATGCATAACAAGAATTTGATATAGTATACTAGTCACGTGAATACATTTTTGTTATTAGAATTCTATTTTAAGCTATAAAGTCGGCCCAAGTATCGCATCAAGATTTGGGCTATGAAATGAGGTAGAACCCATTGGATCATAGTGACAATCCACATGAGGAATGTCACCTTGTTACATCAAATTCTTGGAGCAAATGCCATACCTCCGCCCTGAGAGCCCCCACCGCCCTCACCTCAATGAGCATTGTGGAGAATGTAAATCAGGAGTTCAGCAGCCTCTTGGTTAGGTGAAGATTACGTAGTGACCCACACAAGGTGTCTCTCCACAAACTAGCAGTGAAACATCCACAATGTGCATGTCCCTATAATTGAATTTTTGAACTCTTGGAGGAAATTTCAATCCGAATACCAACTGAACTATGTCTTGGGAGCTTGTTACATCAAATTCTTGAATCATAATTTAGTGAATTTTTGTAGGTTAAATAGGTCTAAATATAGAGATCCTCTATTTTCTTGTTTGGGAGGAAGGATGGTGGGGTCTTGATCAATATACGTACAAAAATAATAATGTTTATATCTCAAAGAATTTTTATTTTATTTTAATTGAGTCTTTACAATTGAATAGATATTATCCATCTAAAATAATATATTAAATCAACCATGTGCTTGTTCATGTTTTTGATGTATGTATACCATGTATATCAGATATATCTCTAGCATGTATTAAATACATGTGTTATATCACCTCACATCACGTGTAAATAAAAGAATTTCTGCATAGAAAATCAACCAGCAAGGTCTTGATTCTTCATCAAATGTCTGGGCCGGAAAGAAATGGGTCCGATGGATAAAAATTTCAATTCTCTGGGCAAGCACAACCCACATGTATTTGCAACCGTGGCAATCCTTAATGGGCTCCGCGTTCACCATTTTTGAAAGCAACGCGGAATAACCGTCCCACCGTACTAGTCCCAAAGATCATGTGTAGAAGATGCAAATCAAGAGCTTAACAGACCTATAGATTGGATAAAGTCTTACACAGCCCACCGTATTAGTCCCAAAGAACATGTGTAGAAGATGCAAATTAAGAGCCTAACAGACCTATAGATTGGATAAAGTCTTACACAGTTTTGCCCCCGCAAACGATATGTTGAGTTGACGTAACTTTATCGATGTTTATTCATTTACTCTAGTTGCAAGACTTATAGTTCTAAGCTTTATAGAAAATGCTTTATCAAAATTGCAAATGAGAAATTCAATGATTTTTTTAAATTGTTAATATTTCTTAGTATAGAATTTATACAAAATACCTACTGTAAATTGAACTCGTAATTATTTAACCGATTAGACTGGATACCATGGCGTAAGCCTTTACTATCCGATATAGTAGTATTACACCTACGCTGTGGGTGTCTTGGTTCGAACCTATGTCCTTCTAGTTATTTTGTCTCAATATATGTATCAACTGAGCTATACATCAAATAAATGTTAATTCATTTATTTAATTTACATAACTTTGTTATACATCAAATAAATGTTAATTCATTTATTTAGTTTACATAACTTTGTTATATCAATTAATGTGATACATTTTAAACATGTAAGCTATTTTAATTTATGTATATAAATTAATGGAAACTTGACAGTTCAGGGTGATAAATGTAAAAAAAAAGAAAAAAACCAGCACGTCAACTCTCATTCTTCTATTATTGAGGAAATAATTGCTAATTCAACGTATTAATTTTTTTACCTATAAGGTTATTCTAACTTGACCAACTAATTTGGAAAGCTGGAACTATGGTACGTACGAAATCTTTTCTAACCAAGTGCTAAAAATGTCAGACAATTTGCAAATTGAGCTTGTACTCACTTTCATCAAATTAAGCATGGTAGACTACAACAACATTATCACATTGCCTTATAGGCTTCTGCCTATGGCAGGGTACGGGGAGATCGGGTGTATGAAACCATGTGTTAGAAACACACATGTTGTTTTCCTACGACTCATTATGAAAATTGCGTCAAGTTGTGTCGATCAACTGCTACTTCACAATATAAGAAGTGCAACCAATTTAGTCACTTATTTTGCTTTATTCCATTCAAAGTGCAAATTAAGCATGTAGACTGATAATAGTAAAAGTATTATGCAATCTAGATATGGTGAATGTTTATGTATGCAAGTCTTGCATCATTTGGTTGTCTTCTGCATCAGTCTAGTGCTGATCATCTGAGGGATGTGTTTGGACACATGGGGATATTGTTGCCCTCTCTGGTGGACACACGTAGGTGTATATATTTTACTGAACATCTATGATGCTTTTATTTCTCTAAACTTCAATTTAAAGTTCATAGGTGCTGATGAGGTGGTAAAATTCACACTTTTCTTGATAATCTTGCTTAGAACAAGAATCGAACTCTTGTCACTCTCTCGAGCCTCTGCCATCGGAACCATTATGCCATATCTTGAACACTATATGGTTCGATATTATGTTTAAGGAAGAAGAGTTTCTTGACTAATAATGATATGCTTGCTATATTAGGATGAGGATGCTTTCTTTGTTGACTATCTAAGACGCATATGAAACTCTCAGAACTAGGGTAAATTCAGTGTTCTTTTGTTCTTCGCTACTTGAATCCTCATCTTAAGGTGAATGCATATAATGAAAAATTGAAAATAAGGAAAGAATATAAGAAACGCAACTAATTTAGTGAGGTCATTTTGGTTTTGACATATTATGATGCTTATTTTCTAATGAATTTCAGGTGATTAAAGACTTGATCGTTGAGAAGTGGGACTTCTATAAGATTGATGTAACTGTGAAGATGAATTCTTTTTAATATATATTGGCATGATTTAAGACTTGGAGTTCAGAAGAAAAGGTTGCCCTAATAAAGCAAAATGACTTTGAAATATGATGAAATAAAGCAAACTGACTCATTAAATTGACTGCGTTCTTTATACTGTGAAGTAGAAGTTGATCGACACGACTGGACGCAATTTTTATTATAGGTCGTCGGGAAACAACCTATGTGTGTTTCTGACACATAGGCATGGTTGCGTATATTCCGTTATAAGCGCTAGCTTCTGAAGCAATGAGATAATATTGTTGTTGTACAGTTTGTCATAAGTTGTGACAACTCGGTTATCTCTTGCTTTTATGTTTGAAACATCTTAGACGGAGGATTAAGTTTATATATCACCATTGGTTTGAATTTAATCCTGTTATAATCTGAATTCGTAAAAGCTAAACCCAAAATTACAATAAATGTGTGGTGGTTCGTGTGGAAATTGCAAGTGACATATAGACCCAATAGTGTATGTTCTACACATAGTATGGTCCAATAAATCGATGGGTCAGAAGATCGGTCCAGGAGAAAAAGCCCACATACGGATAGGAGCAAAAAGTCCAGATCCAAATAAACAGAAACGGAGTCGGATCTTGTATACGGGTCGCCCATTCCAAACAAGTCATCATGTATATAAAGAAAAACCAACGGTGTTGATAAACCTAACACCTATAAGCAATCCCCCAATTCCTCTCATCTCAGACGTTTCCTCTCTCCCTTCTTCTCCAGCGTCCGATCTCACTCTCTCTCTTCTCCTCCGTTTCATCGCCCCTCTCTCTTCTCCTCGCGCCTAAACTCAAATTAATCCTCCCGTAACCTTCAAGTTTTTATTAATATTTATATTCTGAACTCCCAATCACAGCTCGTCACATCAGGTATATTTTATGTTCAAATCTCCAAATTATAATTTGTATTTCTCCCCTTTCATCGCTATCTCATTTCTTTTATGTTTTCCCTTCTATTAAATTGTTTCTAAGAATCGCCAAATTGGTTCTGTTGGTGATCCGTTTGTTTTGTCGAATTATGGAATTGAATGCTGCAATTAGGGTTTGGATATGGCGGATGCAACTCAGGGTTCATCTCAGGGGGGTATGGGTCCGGCGAGTCCTGGTGGTGGTAGTCATGAGAGCGGGGACCAGAGCCCCAGGTCTAGTGTTCGGGAGCAAGATAGGTTTTTGCCGATTGCTAATATCAGTCGGATCATGAAGAAGGCGTTGCCTGCGAATGGGAAAATTGCTAAGGATGCCAAGGAGACCGTACAGGAATGCGTGTCCGAGTTCATCAGCTTCATCACTAGCGAGTATGATTTTGTTATTTTTAGTACCTTTTGACATGGAGTTTTTGGTGTGAATACTTCGCCTCTGCTGATTTTATGGTTGACTGTTCATTGAATTATTGAGCTTTGACAATTCTGTATCATCCGGGCACCAGAAATTTGGTTCCTTGTAACTGTTGAAACCTACCTCACTTTGCGTGTGTCAACTGATCGTGCCTGCATAGTCTGCTTACTTGTGGGCATTGCGCAGTCATAGTAAGTGTTTGGAAGGATTATACGGATTGCAAGTTACTAGTTAATTACTCTGTTTAATATGATTCATCTGTGTGTATTTCTGTTGTGAGTTTGATCTACATAAGGCACGTGTGATGCTTATCCTTCTAATATGATGCTTAAGTGTCGGTACGAGGGTTTCTTTTGTGTTTGCTATTCTTTTCTGCAAGTTCTGCCTGTTTAGGAGGATTTGGGTCCAAGTTGATGTTTTGGTGTAATGATTGAAATGTTAGGGCAAGTGATAAGTGCCAAAGGGAGAAAAGAAAGACCATCAATGGAGATGACTTATTGTGGGCCATGGCTACTCTAGGATTTGAAGATTATATTGATCCACTGAAGGCCTACTTGAATAGATACAGAGAGGTGCTCAGCCATTTCTGAAAATGTTGAATTTGATTAGCATTCTGCCCTTCTCTTTAACTGCATTTCTGTTTCTGTATCTATATTTCATCTGGTCTGAGCAGTAACTGACTGATATTTTCTCTTCCTGATTCTATTGGCAACTTGATGACTGTTGCAGATGGAGGTAAATGAAATCGCATGCTTTCTTTTCCCCTTCTTTCTTTCTGGGTATTGGTTTTTCTGAATTCAAAACTTTCATGATTGAGTTTGTAGGGTGACACCAAGGGGACAACTAAGGGTGGTGATGGATCTAGTAAAAGAGATGGTGTTCATCTGGGTTATGGCTCACAGGTGATTTGGTGTATAGACTTGTCCCCCCGCCTCCCATCTTTTTTGTGTTTAATTACTTTATCGAATTTTCATTTAAGCACATCATTCTTGTCTGAGTATCTTCCTGGGGTTTCTACAGCTGGCTCATCAGGGTTCATTTACACAAGCCATGGAATATGGGAATTCTCTGGTATATTTTTTTTTTTTCTGCAGCACTTTATGGTTACTTGAGGTAGTTTTGAATCCATTATCTTGTAGTTTCTTGGCTAAGGGTTCTGCTTCTCCTGAACACTTGAAATATTTTCACTTGTCTCTGTATGCTCCTTAAGGCTACTCCTAGCTGCAAAATTCCCCTTCTCGCCCCTCACGCCACCCAAAAAAATAAAGTGATTTACCATTAAAGCTCACTACATGCTATCTTCAACTTTTCCATGTAGCACTTTACTTTGTTAAACTTTCATAATATAAAGCTTATTTTGTGGTATATAGGGAGTAACTGCTTGTTTAAAATCGATGGTGATGATTGAAACAAAGTTGACAATTGCTGTCAAAATATTTTGCAGAATAACTTTGGTTTTTGTGTTTCTTTTGAATGTTATATTATGGCCTCGGGTGTTTGTACTTTGGAACGTTCTTTGATCTATTAATATGTTTATGTGCAGGAAATGGAGGCTGTTCTTCAAAGAAATAAGCGCCAGTGTACTGATTGAATAATGGTTATAGTGTCTGCCAGGTTGGTTTTGTTTATTGCGGTATAATTTTATTGAACTGTTCACAGTTCTGGAATGGTTAGCCTTTTGGGAGAATCAATTCTTATATATGCTTTATATCTGCTTGCATATATATCATGACATTCATCTAGTTAGAGTGTGGAAAGGATGTAGTTTCTCCACTTACTTTGATTTCATCTGCCATGGATGTGTACTCCACCTTCATGTGTGATGAAGCTATTTCATCCACTTTTTACTTATCCCCCCTGCTACTGTTGATGATTTGGAACTAAAATTTATCCTAGACGACAAGGGGTGGGGTGGGTGGGTAAAATATCTTTAACCTTAGAGCTACATTGTCTTTTTTTAAAGAATAAAATAATTTCTGATTTAGTTAAGTAATGGTGAGAAAATAAGAAAACCATCCTGTGATGCAGAAAATCTAGTCGACCCTTGAAATGTTGAGGACTTCTTCGCGGTGGATGCTTCAAGTCTATGACTGTTAACTGGTTTGGTGACTAAATTTAAGGTCTCATTCAGAAATAATATGCAAATGTCGGTGATTAAGTTTTGAATAACTCTAGAATTTAAGCACCTCATAAATCTTGTTATACTTCTGGAATTCTTATAGGTCAGAGGTTCCCTTGTCTTTGTGAAATTTGCTGCCATGTTGGCTGGTTTACCTTCTCCCTCCATTATTCTTTGGCCTTCATCACTGCAATATAGTATGGCTTAAATTCTCTGCAACCGTTCCTCATATTTTCAGTCCAAAAGGAATCTCATAAGCTTCATATTGATATTCACCAGTCTTGCTTTCGTCTCTGTTTTCAGCGCCTGTACATTGATTGTCAATTTCTTTTTTCTATTGAGGTTTTTCTTGATAAACAAAACTTGTTCTTCTGTAGCATTTTGTCTGTGATTTTCTCCTCCTTAAAAAGCTGTATCAGCCCCCCCCCCCCAAAAAAAAAAAAAAAAACCCAAATACTTTACCCCCATCAAGCAGAAACAACGCTGTCGGTCTATCATGAGACTCACCATTATTAAATAATGCTAACAACACCACAGAATTCTGAGCATAAAAAGCTTATGATTAGATGCAGTGAAGTAATGTCTTAGTAGTTGCTGTTGTTCTGACTGATTCTTTTGGTTCCAAGGTGACGATCCCAGTTCTCTCCTTGGTTAAAAAAAGTGCCCTCCCTCCTGAATCTGATTTAGATTCCTTCTATAGTATAAGATATCAGTTAGGTGATTTGTAAAAACCCATTTGGATGTGATCCAATGGAATAATGGTAGTATTCTGGTGAATTTTCAGTTGCACCGGCGCCATTGATTTTCCTGATGACAGCGGAGTTAAGTTTGGTATTCGCTGCTCAATTGCTTGTTCCTGGCCTTGGTCTTGCGGATATGAAGATTTCTATAACTTACTATGGTGACCGCTCTAACTAATTTCAGTCATGATAGTGTACTTGTATTAGAGTTATATTGTCTTCAAGTTTTATATTATAGCTAAATCTATGTAGGTCTGATTTTCTTTTTTCCTTTTTAGACATTTGAGCTTTGTATTTCACCCATATAACATGAACTTGGTTTTCTTTGTCGGCCAAATGATTTCACCCCGAACTTTTTCTTTTTTATTTTCTTATTTTCTCCCTAGACTACATCCATATAGTGCAGCTGTATTCCATTGTCATGCTTGGTTGATTCTGAATAGATGTTTGTATATATTCCGAAGTCTGGGAAAGAATGGTCGATGTGTTGGTCTTTCTTTAGTTACTATATCGACAAGGGAATTGATAGATGTCAAAGCAGTTAAAAGTTTTCTAGATATTTAAAGATTTCTCGGTATTTATCGCGAAAAAAGAAAACAGAGAATTTGGAGAGTACCTTCCCAGCAAATGGGATGAGGAGATTAAGTTCGAAAACGAAAGCGAAACAGGTCGTTCTCAGAGACGCCCGCCTGGATGACCGGATGTGATCTCCTCACCGTGCGGTGAGTCACCGCACTCCCCACCATGCGACACGTGGCAACACGTGGCAGCAGGAAGGGGTGGTAAGGCTGGATGAGAGTAATCCTCATCCAACCTCACCACCCCACCGTTACCACGTGTCGCGCGATGACGTACGCGGTGAGGAGGGATGGGTGAGGAGATCTGACGACTATTTAGATATTGTGTTGTTATTGGCACGATGAGTATGACGATACTGGTGGTGTTGATAGTGAACCACGTTTTGATTTGACGTATTACGCACATGTTATTTGGGAAAATAGTTAATTCTTTCTCACACTAGTATATACTATATTAAGTAGATTATGATGTCACCTTGAAAGAACCAAGGGTTACGTTCTATTTTCGAGTAAGAGTCACACTATACAGGCTTTCTGTAAGTTGAGTATGGATTATTTATTTTTATTATACTTGTCATTTAATTAAGATAAATTATATAAATGTTAGTGTTCGAAAGGGTAAGATAGAAGTTTTGACAACAAAATCTTTAAAAAAACGAAAAGAAAAACTATACCAACATTTTTATGACGGAGTGAGTTATTATCTTATATTATAAATCGTGCCATGAAGATTAAAAACAAATAATCCTTGGTGGGTTTATGATGTCAACCACTTTTTATAATTTTTTTTAGCCAACTTTATATTTATATCCAAACATTATCCAACCCCTTTTCTCCGATTTTTATAATTTTTTTAGCCAACTTTATATTTATATCCAGACCTTATCTAACCCCTTTTCTCCGGTATCATCTTCCTTCCCTAACCCCTTTTCTCCGACTTCTTCATCCACAACCCTTTTTTCTTCGACTTCATCGTCTACATCCGAACTCACCAACCTTTTTGAGTAAAGACTTCCAGCCAACCATCAGCCGTGTTTATTATAACCACCCCCACCAAAACCCGCCAAATACCAGTTACCACTCATTGTTGGGACTTCTTCAGCAGAGGAAAACAGAGGAGACATGGTTAGCTTACACGCTGTGTCAACACCTTCCGGGACCCATCTGTCTTAGCCGTTTAGTATCCCAATTGTCTCATCGGAACACTGAGCGGAGCCTTACAAGTGCTCAGTGATTATCCGGCGACCGAGAAATGAGGGACAGTCGCATCTTCTCGATGCGAATTGTCTTGGATTATTGGCGGTGGCTGCTGCTAAAGGAGTTCAAAAATGTTCTGAAATCGATGGTGGTAGCCATTTAGTATCGACTCAGAAATGTTCTTTATGCTACTTGTATTGTTGAGTCCATGTTGAATCTGTATATCTTCCTCATGTGAAAGCATGGAGTGCTGTTGCAGCAAGCTTGCTGCCTCGGGTGATGATTGTCCACTTGAGGCCATTAAGCTTTTTGGTATGGTGATCGGAAGGATCCGCCTGCTTTCTGATCCTACTCTGAGTAAGGATGCAAATCCGGATACAGCTGCTTATAATGCAATTCTCAATGCTTGAACAGATCTCGCTCAGTTGCAGAAATTCCGCCAACTGTTTGTTGAAATTTCTGAGTTTGAGTTTGATTGCAAGTCGGACGTGTTGACATATAATGTAATGATGAAGCTGTGTGTAAGAGCTGGTAGAAAAGACTTGCTTGTTTTTGTGTTGGAGAGGATTATTGAAAAGAAAATCCCGGTCTGTTTGACAACGTCACATTCACTTGTGGCTGCGTATGTCGATTTTGGAGACCTAGAAAGAGCTGAGAAATCAATTCAGTCGATGACAGATGGATGAAGGGTTACATGAAGGCTAGCTGCATAGCTGATACAGTGAGAATGCTTGAAGCTATGCAACAGCAGGAAGACACGCCTAGCCAGCCTGATCATGTTTCATATACAACTTTGATTTCTGCGTTTGTCAATTCCGTATCAATGGACAAGGTGCGGCAGGTACTTGCAGAAATGACCAGGATTGGAGTTCCTTCTAATTTAATCATATACAATATTTCCAGTTTTTTTTTCTTAAATATGTTGTTTGCAAAAATGAGCTGAAAGAATCAAAATTCACGTTTCATGAACATTTGTCTGTATTGATGATGACTCGATTCTTCATGAAAAGTTCGTTTCCCTGGTTGATCCTTCCATTCCACCAGACACGGCTCTTTTCGATTTATTTGACACAATGCAGTCATCCTAATGGGTGAAAGATTGGACTGGATTTCCAGACATCCAAATGTGTTACCATTCATCATTGTGATTATCAATATATATTCTCACATCATAAATAAATCTTGTCCACTCATTCAACAACACATGGATGAAAGATTTAAATTAATTCACGTACACCCAAGTTTGTCTAAGCAAAACAATTTTCATTGTAACACTAACTTATTTTTACATCATAATTTATTCTTATAATGTAAGTATTATTTGCATGTCTCTTATTCTCTCCAAACCCTAACGATAACTTTTGCTGTCGTTGGGATATATTAGGTATGGTTGTTGTAACAAACTATGTGGTTATAATAAGCTCCGGTGTGAAAATCAACTCCCAAGAAATACCTCCTTTTCCCCTTCCCTGGACTCTTATCACTTGTGAAAAAGTGGGATACAAACACAAGAGAAGCTCATTGATAAAATGCTCAATGGTTTCACATCATAAGAACAGCACATCAGAATCAAACCCACACATCAGTATTTAAACAAACACTGTCACCGCTGACTTTTTGTAACATCAATTCAGACACAGAATAATCGTTCAACTACTTGCAGAAAAGTTCCTCCATTCAACTAGTTGAACATAAAATAAAATAAAATAAAACAAAATAAAATAAAAAACTCTTGCCTGGTTCAAGAAACAAATCTAGGATCTAGGTTTCTCCTTTTTCTCCTTAAACAAGGCTAGGAGAGAAACACCAGAAACCTTCACGACCTTAAACCTAACCCCAGGAATATCTCCGACAGCATGACCCTTCCGTCCAAATCCAGCAATCAGCACCTCATCCTGCAGTGTATCCAAGAAGTCAAATATCAAAACCAAGAACAGATGATGTGCAGTGAGAAGATTGAGAGTAAAGATATTGTAAACATATACTCACATTTTCTTCAATGTAGTTCAAACAACCATCATTTGGTACAAAGGCAGCTATTTTCTTCCCATTCTTAATGAGCTGGACTCTAGCACATTTTCGGATGGCAGAGTTAGGCTGCTTAGCCTCAATACCTCTGCAAAAGAGGGAAAAAAAACTCTCAACATCATGCCAGAAACTAATAACCCTAGCTGCCATGTGAAACAAAATAATATACGTAAGATAACACAGCATTCTCACATCTTCTCCAGCACAATCCCCTTTGCATGGGAAGAACCAGCAAATGGTTTCTTCCATTCATTCCCAAGATGGGACTTCTTGTATGACTTGTCAGCCCACCTTTGTGTCCTACGGTGGGACTTAAGTTTGCGCCCAGCTCCCATTCCACGCGTCTTCCTATAAATCAAAATTTTGGTCATAATTCAACCCTTCGTGATAAATCTTCCCGGGAAAACACACGATTTAACTTGGAAACAAGGTTGGCATACAGCAAGGAATAATGAATGCAAAGAAAGTTACTAACTGCAGTGTATGCTAATTGTATGCACAAATATTAAGACACACAAAGAATGGTTCCCCCCATCATTATCACGAATACAACAACAACAACATAATACCGAGTATATCCCACAGACAGCAAAAACTATCGCTAAGGTCTGGAGAATCATTATCATGAATACAGTAAATCAATTTCATTCAGCACCAAACAAACTTTACAGATTTACCACATGAGTGAAACAAATGTGTCATGAAAAACTAATCATTAAATTTTTAGGTTAAGACAACTGAAATCCATCCTACAGTTACGAAAAGTCGCCAAAAATCCGGCAATCATTTTAATTGCAACAGAGCACAGGCCAAACCTTAAAAGAATGCAATTCTAGAAAAATGGCTCTCCTCGTACACTGGTATGACAACCAATCAAAAGGAAAAGTTGAACAACAAAAACACAACCTTAGATACATAAAAACTGGCAAATCCGGTAACATAACAGCCACCATTTCTTGTATGAAAATTGGAAACGTAAAGAAAAATACGTATAAATACCATGGTCGGAATTCAAAAGCTCTCTACTAACTCTGCCTCAATACCCAAAGCTAGCAAACTAGCAGTAGCAAAAACCGAAGAGCAAGTTCAAGGTCAAGTAATCTCTTTGGCCTCCATTATAAAGAAAAGGAGCAAAGTTCAATCAGATTCAAACTTCAAGCGAATAAAAAATTTAGAGGGAGGGCACTCATCGACCATAGTAAGATAGTATACAAACACAAAACTAGAGAAAGAAAAAAGGATAACCACTCAATCAAAACACAAAAAGGAAAGGAAAAATAGGAATGGCATGAGCGTACCCCATGATTGGCGACTGTCGAAAACGCCGATATCAGAATCTAGAGATGAAGTTCTAAGAGAGGAGGAGAACGGCAGCCACGAAAGTTGCAGTAAAAAAACCCTAGTCCTTCAATTGAAAAATCCCAGAATAACATTACCGATATAACTGGACTTGGGCCTTAAGTGATGGATTCTGTAGCGGATTGTTAACTGGGTCTTAGATCAGTCCGTCATAAGAAAAGCTTTGTAGACCCAATCATACAATTGTTCGACAAGCGGGCCCAAATTCGGAATATTTGCTGTAGTGGGCCAAAACCCTTTTAATTTTTGGGCAGTCACGCTCGATCGAGATCCTCTAACCCCCCAGCCCCTCACCTCCCTTGGGACCGCCTGCCACGTGGCACACAGGGGATGGTGAGGCCCCATCCAGCCTCACCACCCCCTCTGTGTGTCACGTGTCGCTGGGTCATTTAATACCCCTTAAAGGGGGTCATGAGATTTGTTCCCAGTTATGCTATGCAAGGAATAAAAAAAAAAAATCCAAACCCTATGAAACAGCTTTTTATCAAACCGAGCATTTCTATGATTTTTGAGTTTGGGCTTTGTCTTTTGATCTCAATATTGAGCTCGAGCATGTTTAGAGTTGAGCTGAACTGGAGCCGAATGAATATATTTCGAGCAAAAGTATAGCTTTTGAAACGGGCATGTACAAGTATAAAATTCATTTTTAGCCAATATTATCCAATCAGTATTATACTTCACATCAAATTATACGTTAATTGTATCTGTATTTTAAATTTGAGCATGCGCGCTAGCTAACCACTTGATCATTAAAATGATCAAGATTGGCTTGTTGAACAATCGAGTCGAGTTGAATGCAACGTCTATTGAGAATCCCACATTGACTAATTTGAGAAAAAATGCATAGCTTATATGAGGATGAGGTTCCACCACCCATTGCCTTAAGGTTTTGAGTGGATATGGGTCTCACCTCATGTAAGCCCAAGTTTCAACATGGTATCAGAGCAGGTTTAAAAATGTGGACTCAACCCTTGCCTGGCCCATGGTTGACCACTTAATGTTTTCCCTCATCTAAGTCCAGATGTTCATGTATGGCTGTTCATGTCTGGCTTGTGGTTTGTGATTGAAGGCGGGTTGTAAGACTTAATGTTTTCCCTCATCTAAGTCCAGATGTTCATGCCTGGCTTGTGGTTTGTGATTGAGGGCGGGTTGTAAGGCACGTGAGTATGTCAAGCCACGTTGCCACGTGAGGGCGGGTATTGAGAATCCCACATTGACTAATTTGAGAAAAAATGCATAGCTTATATGAGGATGAGGTTCCACCACCCATTGCCTTAAGGTTTTGAGTGGATATGTGACTCACCTCATGTAAGCCCAAGTTTCAACAACGTCGAGTTTTATCCAATCAAACTAATAGAGCAAAAATCCAAACCGATTGGCTCATTTGTACCTTATATGGAAAACATTATTTTGCAGAGGCCACTTGGATAATATATTCTGTGCAACAACTTTTTTCTTTTTTTTTAAAAAAAAAAGAAAGTTACGTGGGTGTCCGGACCAGCTTCTGTACACTATGGGTAATCGCACAGGTCTTGAAGTTAACAACTATATCAAACTCAAATGGTCTGTGGAGGTTCGAACTCGAGACCTCCCAAACAACCCCATCAGGTTTTGTGTTGCAAGACTTGATAGCTTTGTGATTATGATTGCCTTGTCTGGTCGATGGATGGGCTTTGTCTGGCAAGCATTTCTTACTTTATGGAGTATAATTTAGTGGTAAACTCAATTATTATGTCAAATTGAGTCAGAACTGATTTTGTGAAATCCAAATAATTCAATTATATGTAGACAGATTTCAATTGAACATGTTTTTGCATAACCTCCGTATATAGGTATGGTTGCGTACATCCGACCCTCCATACCTCGTCATTGACGGGAGCTTCTAACACAATGGGGTAATATTGTTTGTAAGATAACAGATTGTTACATAATGCAAATGTTTTTACCGTAACCTTAAAGCCACCCAGATATAACAGTAGCTTCACCTGTCAAGTTTACTTAACAACCAACCTCAACAAGCACAAACCCATTGCAAATTAAAATGAAAATGTATCACTTAAACACCACATCACTTTTGCCACAAATATACAATGTCTAAAACTTGTCTAGTTCATCTCTGAATTATTCATCATACAATATCTAAACTTGTCTAGTTCATCACTGAATGATTCATCAATGTGTCCGAATTTTCACATTCTGAGATGACTGTCAAGTTCCAACATTTCAGAAGGCTGCAAAGAAGACAACACATAAAAGGGTGGTATAAAGAAAGAACATATGCTGGAACAAATGAAGGATCAATGAAGAAACATGTGATACCTGACAATAGGACGGTTTATTTTTGGCCCTTTTTCAGCAAAAAGCCAAATTTCTTCAACATGTTGCCATTTCTCTTCTTGGGAGACTCATCATCGAGGTCCTCAGAATATGGCGATCCCAGCTTACCACCAAGTGTATGATAGTCCATGGAGCCTGTTCTCTCCACGTATTTTCCATTATTAACGGTTGTAAGCATGGCAGCAGCAGCCTCAGCAGCCTTCCTCCATTGGTCTGCTTGAACCTTTAATTTCCTCAGCTCCACTTCTATGTCAGAGTTAGCTACCTGAGCTGCATCTAGCTGCTCTGTGACTAGTGATACCTTTTGATTGCTCTTATCTGCTTCCTGAGTCAGATGACCAATCTTAAGCAAAGCTTCCTTCTCAGCAACCCTGGCTGCATCCACTACATCACGAGCTTCATCGTTCATTTTCCTTCTCTCTGCTTCTTGGTTCTCAATTTCCAATTTCAGTATCTCATTCTCCTCTATCATCCTCCGTAACTCCATTTCCTTGTCCATTAGAGTCGCCCTCAGATCTTCTGCCCTTGATGAATCTTCTAGTCCACTAGCTAGTTCTTCTCTTTCTGTCGAAGAGCTCTTTTGCACATTGCTGACAGTCAAGTTAGATTCTTTAAGTTCTGCCTTTAGATCTTCCACCTCTAGCCTAGCAGCTCTTAACTTAGCGTCCAGTTCAGCCTCCCTTTGACATGATTCTGATTTCGCTTGCTCGATTAGTTCATAGGCACTTCTAATCTTCAAGGTGCTCTGGATGTACTCTTCTTGATATCTTCTTTCTGATGCCTCTAGCGCAGCTCTTAATTGACTTGCTTCGAGTTTTGTCTCATTGAGAAGTATCACAATTTCATCCCTGTTCAACTCCCCTTCATGCTTGCTGGGAGAATCAGCTGAAGCCTTGCCAGAGTAGAGAAGATTTTCTTGCAGTTTGCCAACTATTTCTTCCAAAGAACGAACTTGAGACTTGGATTGCTCTAGCTCCAATACCAAAGATTCATATGTCTCCTTAAATCTAAGACTTTCAGAATACATAGCCTCCTCCATTGCCTTTGCCACCCCCAGCTGCACTAAAGATTGGCTCATTTCTTCCACCACACTATCCTTCGATTCTCTGCTCTCAGTTAGTTGAGATTTCAACTTTTCAACCAATTCAAGAGTTCTTGCTAGTTCACATCTCAAGTTCTGAATGTCAACTTGTGCAGATTCTGTATCTTTTGCATGAGCAGCTTTAGATTCAGCCACTAGGCTGAGTTGATTTTTAAGCCTCTGAATTTCATTCATGGCAGAAGCCAGAGCAGAAGAGTCAAATGAGTGCTGCTTCCGGACAGCCTCAAGTTCTGACTTCCACGCACGATCTCTTTCCTGCGAGAGCTTTCGTAAATCTTGCAGCCTTGATTCCTCCAAATCTGAAAGCTCATCCAGCTGTTTCTCAGAGTCTTCAAGCTTTATTGACATAGCAGCAACCTGCTTCTTAGCCTCTTCAGCATTTTGCTCTGCCATCTTCTTCAATGATTCAGATGAGCTTAGTTGGTCCTTTGCCTTCTTCAGTTCTTCTTGAAGCTGGGCAAGCTGAGTTTCCAGCTCAACTACCTTAGCTGGCCGTTTCCTCTGTAGAATAGAAAAGTTTGACATGTGAAAATAAAGAAACATTTTGTTTATAAAACAGCGATTCCTATATATCAGGTTCACTTTTTCATTTGAATGATAAGCTATTCTTTGAATTTATTTTCAATGACATTTCTATAGAAAATCTTGTAGCATTCATCCTGTAGAATTTCACCAAATTTCATAGAATTGAATGCATGATACAAGTGAGATTCAGATATAACTAGGTACAAATAACAAACGTTCATTGCATGCCAATTTTTAGTGCTACTTGCACATTTTCTGCTGCAGGAGCTGCTTTTATTAAATATACTCCATCAAAACTTTTTAAGTATATAATCATTAATAACTCTCAACTTTCTTCAACTTCCATTACAAACCCATGTGAGCTCTCATGGTGTCCTTAATTCCATGCTTCAGATTTACTATCTAACCAATTAGAATCATTCCTGAATTAAATTCAAGTAGTATAACTGTATAAAAGACTATTTTGTTGTAACAACCAAAAATGTCTAGAGTACCTCATTAGCTGGGCTTCCTGGAGATCGACGACCAACAACCTTAGGACTTCTATCTTTTGGCATCTTACTAGCTGAATTCGGGGATGAAGTGTCCAGTAACCGTGTTTTGAGCTTCCGAGCAGTTCGAGTTGTAACAGGGGATGTCTTTTGAGGCACTTCCAGAGAACTTGGCCTTCCACCAGGACTTCTGCAGAAATAATCAAAGGATAATGGCGCAATGAACGAAGTTATAGCATATAGGTCACCAGTCAGCAACGATAGAACTGATATCTCTAGAGCAAGCTGTAGTGTAACAACCAGATTTTAAAACTGCCAAGTCACTTAGAATCAAAAGATTAATCAAAAAAGGTATGATTACATCACCATTTCAACCAGCAATGAACACTCAAGACATTGAAAACTTGCTTATTTACCCCTAATTAAAGGTTTCAGAGCATAATAACCAGCTTTGACCCAACATGATGAATAAACAAGCGAAGGTTGTCAGATAATCAGTAGATTCTTATGGCGGATTACTGACTATCTCAGAAATGGGTAAGAATCCAGAAAAAGGCTTACCCGAGAAATTATGAAGTTGGAAATTCAATTTTCAGAGCAAAATTATCTTTAAGAGGACACTAGAGAGTAACAAATGGCAACAGTAAATAACTTTGCAGCATGAAAAAAATAATATAAAATAAAGTAGGAGCTTCATTCATAAGTATGAACAGATAGAATTCTTTTTTGGATTGCAGAAAAGGCTACAACACATTCGTGGACAAGTATGCAGAAAAGGAAAAGAACTTCAGCCAAATATATCTAGTCTTTTGCACGTAAAAAGCTGCAAAATACTAGAACCTCAGACAATGAAAATCACCTAGCTTTAGCTGTCTGCATCTTTAGTTCTGGTAAACGAAAAATATTGCAGAGCCCTTCTATAGAAGCCCACCTGCTCCAAATCCTGTCATAGTCCAAATGAAACCTTTTCTTATAATGAACTCCAGAAACAATGGTTCTTCAAAAACAAGCTACCGCATATCCTATTGTATATAAAGTACATATAGCAAAGAATTGACACTTAACATTCAAAGAAATTCCACATAAACCACCTCCACTCCTACCAACCTGACCCCCAACATGAGGAAATAAAGACGATGAAAAGAAAAGGGAAAACAACCAGAGGTATGTAAACAAAAGACAAATTCATTACGCAAGCAACCCTTTCAAACTGTTTTCTTTTTGCTTCCTTTTTACTCATGTCCTATGCTTCAACCGTATCCTAATAGCGCCATTCTACCAACACCAGACTAAGAAAACCACTCTTACAACAGTGAATACCAAACACTCGATGTACCCAGTTAACTGAATACCCAAAATCCACAATATCAAATAATTAAAGTTGAAGCATATGCCACTACACCATTAAAAAAAAAACCCAAGAAAAGAGAACTTTTTTACATTTAACCTTCAAAATTCAGGAAGGTAGAAAAATATTGTCAAGAGAAACACAGACAATACAGAACAAAGACATACAGGAGATTACAAACCTGGGTTGCAAAACAGAGGGAAAAGCCACAATGTGAAACAATGGTAAGCTGAAAATCTCTTTTTGTTATAATTATCTTCTTTTTCTTTTGCTGATAAGCTAGATCTGTAAACATTGAAGACCTTTCAATTACATGTCTGAACCAAGAGAGAGCAAACAAAACTAAGCGCCCATGTTTCACATGCACCAAGGTGCAATTCTTGAACCTTCAAAGACTCTACCTTTGATGCTTAAATGATTAGCACATGGTAAAACCAACCCCACATTACACAAAAGAAGATAAACGAACACTACGACGAATAAAGAAAAGAACAGGTAACTGCAGTGTCATAAATAAAATAAAAAACTAGTAGTTGAAACACGTGAAATATCAATAGGCGCCACCACAACTCGATCAGAAGATACAAAAGGTTGGAACCCATTAGCCAAAAGGAGAAAAGATGAAAAATAGAAAATAAAAACTGATTAACCAGAATTATAACACAGTTAAAGAATAATCTTTACAGAGTGAGTTTATTACTAAAGAGTTTGAAGCTCTGAGAGGATTTGGAAGCTCTAAGAAGTAGTGTCAGTCAAGTGTTTGAGAAATGTTGAAGGGAAAGACATGAGGCTCCTTTTTTTTTTTCCCCTTTTTTGGTGAAGAGTGAAGAGTAAAGAGTAAAGAGTAAAGAGCTCGATAACAAGGACAATGGCGATACTCCAGAGGTGTGAAGAGTTGGTGCTCTGTATTTCGCAGTTCTCGAGTATTTGTTTGTCTCCGCTTTTTCCCAATTTTCTATCCTTTGTCAGCTCTTTTCTACTTGCAAAAATTTTGCAGTCAAACGAGTTTCTCGATTGCTGTTGGTATCCAAGATACTGCAATATATGCTAATGTAATCTAAAGGTTGAACATCAATAAGTAAGTGTTTCTTACACCTCCGGTTTTATTAGGGATGTAAATCAGGCTTCCAAAAGTACATTAGTAGAAGTTTGTCATAGCACAGAGACAAAGAGTCCATTGGCACCGAATGAACAACAGACGGGCTGGCCCGTCAGCCTATCAGGTCATTTCACAGGCCAATAGTCTAAAGAAACAACAGATGTGATGGTCTGTCAGCCTATCAGGTCATTTCACGGGTCAATAGTCCAAAGGAATAACAGACGGAGTGGTCTGTCAGCCTATCAGGTCATTCCACGGGTCAATAGTGGTCTCATACTATGCAGCTAGCCTGGAGAGTTTCAAACATTCTTGCATTCGGCAAGGTTCAAACTTATGACGTTCTTTTCGAACCCCATACCTGGAATCATTAATGTATGTCTCGGGAACATACTAATGTAATCTAAGGTTTACATATAGAAGAATATAAATTGTTCACTTATACATTTTTCATATTGGAGTTTATTTGAAAGGACATTTTTGTTGCGTTTGTTAAAAAAAAAATAAAAAATTGACTCGCACTTTATATTATTGATCCGAAATAGTTGTAAGCCCATCAATTTTTGTTAAATCCTCATCACGCTCGCCTCTTACTTTTTCCCCGTCAAAAACCCCATTACTTCTTTACCACCGATATTTCAGACACTCTCTAAAATCTTAATAGAGTGTAAATAATATTTTTACAATCGAGATTTCGATTAAAGTTTCAAATAAAAAAAATATAACAGATTAAACTTTCAAATAAAAAATAATATAACAGAGTTCAAGTGATCAAGTTATTTGAACACTCAGATCGTATCAGTCTACCTGAATTCTTATAAACGATTTCAGGTCATAGATCTCTAGAAAATATACATATTTTCTAACAATAGGATCCTAATTATACTACCACTATCACTACATTAGACGGTTTTGCAATTTGGATAAGGGCGGCCCTCTACAATTTCAGAAGTGGTCCATTCGTTTCTACATATATTACAACGTATGATGTATCTATCCTTCATTCCACGTCATAATTTAACCTTTTTTCCAATACTTTTACTTCACTTAAATGTCGAAATCCTATACAATATTGTAGCACGTAACTCAAGTTCAGATGACAGATTTAGGCCTAGGAGTTAGAACTAATTCAGCAAACTTATTATTTAACCTATAAAAGCTTTCCAAATCAATTCCCAAGACTTACTTTACACATAGTGTGTAGCAAACTACTAGGCTAGTGTACTTAAAGTCAACTATAGCGTGAGATTCTAATTCTGTTATTGACTTGCAAACTTTATTTATTTGTAATATATCTCGTTTATTTACATAATCTATAAAATTCTATCGCACATGAAGTGAAGGCCGGAGGAGATAGGGTTGGGATCTCATCACCCTAACTTTCTTCACCCCTTTGTGACCGCGCGACACGTGGCAGCAAGGAGGGGGAGTGAGGCTAGATGAGGGTCACCTGCATCTAGCCTCACCACCCTCTTTTGCTGTCACGTGTCGCGCGGTCACGCGTCACCGTACCCCCTTTCGGTGAGGGGATCCTATCCCAGAGATGGGAACATTGAATGATAAAAAGGACTGTACCATCGGCCCACATAAATGATTTGCTAGAAGGCCGTCATGGTAGTTGGAATCTTCATGAAAGGACCTCAAAAGCCATTTTAAGATCAACTGCCAATAAATGTTCCTAAATAAATACACACCCAAGTGCACATACATAGTTTAGTTGCAGACTTCAATATTTCAAGAGTTCGAGTCCAGAGACACACAGTATGGATGTTACACTGCTGATAGGCTGAATGTCTAATTTGCATAGAGACATTCAGATTTGTATCATTCACAATGCTCATTGGGACTAGTACGATAGTGCATTCAGGGCTAGAGAATGGCCTTTTCTCCAAGTTTAGTTGCAGCCTGTTATGCAACAATTGATTTCATGTCATTTTCACATTGTCATGTGTGGAGCAAAGCAAATTCTGGAGACCACAAACAGAAGACAAGAAACCTTTCTTTGATCCCTCCGTGGACATTTCGTTGCAAAATTTACACGATTTTTACAGCACTTACACAGTCGGCAAAAAATCACATATGATTTTAGCGAAACATACACAATATATACCGAAACCTACACAATAGAGGGTCATAAGCTTGCTCCTCCATAGGGACCATGGAATTTTCCTGAAGTTGAGCTTTTAAGCCGACTGCATTTACAAGGTCTAACTGGGATTTTCAGGGCCAAAAGTCTGACTTTGGTGAACCTTGGTTAGTACGGCAATGAACAGCTGATTGCTGACTTTAGTTGCCTGTATCTATTGTTGATTGTAGTTGTACAACTACAGTTAGAAAATAAATTATAGAAAGTTAGAAGAAAAATATTTCATTCAATTAGATTCAAATGTATAAGGATTAAGCCTTATATAGAGATAAAAAGAGAGACACCAAGTGACAGTCAGTTAGCAGGTGAACTGAGGCTGTATATAGGATTTATACAAGAGTGTTTAACTATGTGTATATATGTATAATGTCGGTTTACTGTATGTATGTATGTATCTGTGTATTTACAAGAATTCTTCACGGTAAATTTTTACATGAATCTATTTGGTGGATGAGACTGATTTGAGAATTCTTTTAGCCTTCTTAATGTATGTCATGTTTAAACATCGCCATAAAGAATCAAGTTAAGATACCTTTATTTGAATAAATTTTCATGGTTGGATGAGGCAAAAATGCCACATTGAAATAAATTTAGGTTGATATGTAAAACATAACTGAGGGCCCAAAGGCCCATCAAAGGAAAAGTAACTGCTCTTGGCTCATGAGTTTCTTTCCACATGGTCCAAACCTTACTACAGTTGGCCATAAACCATTCGCACTGGAGGGAATATGAGAAGCTATTTGGCGAAAATCAACTAATCACAGTGGAGGAAACATGAGAAGCTTTTAAAAAAGAACATTGTGAGTCATCGGGAAACAACCTACGTGTGTCTCTAACACATATATGTATGGTTGCGTAAATCCGACCCCGTACCCGCCATAGACGGAAGCGTAATGGGGTCATGTTGTTATTGTTTTTCAAGAAAGAACATTGAAGACATGTTATTGACCATGTTTGATGTATTACGTATAGGATCAATTAAGGAATCGAATTTAATTTGATTCAACGTTATGGTAGACAAGATGGCAGCCTTAGTTACTCTTTTCCTTATGTAATGAATATAACCAGCTTCGGGTATGAAGGGATGCAATTGAAGTTGCCAAAACACAATGGAAAGATGGTGTACGAGACAGAGCAGCCATTGATATTTGGGTTGGGATCTCCTAACCCCACTTTCTTTACCCCCTTTGTGACCGCGCGACACGTGCCAATAAGGAGGGGTGGTGAGGCTAGATGCGGGTGACCCTCATCTAGCCTCACCACCTCCCCTTGCTGCCACATGTCGCGCGGTCACACGTCACCGCATCACCTTTGCGGTGAGGGGATCCTATCCCTTGATCTTTATGGTTCAAAACGCTTCAGTACAAAGTTCAAAAGTAGACATGATATGATTGTGACATTCCTTTTTTCTTTCAAGAGAACTTTATCTTCGATTCTTCAACAGCACAAAATACTAAAATTGGTTCCTAAAGGAGGAAAAGGTCTTATACAGAAGATCGGATCCCTTCACCCATTTTTCCTCACCCCACCCTCCATTGCACGACACGTAGCAGTATGGCGGGTTGTGAGGCTACGTGAAGAGAAATAGGGTGAGAGGATCCAATCCCTTTAGAGAGAAGGTCTCAGGCAATGTGCTTTTAAAGCCAAAACGCTTTTGTTAGAAGTAGGAGAATTGGTGCTCTTTTAGGATCTTGATGTGGTGGAAGAACATAACTTCATAAAAGTGAAATCTATCACCTGGGGCTCCTACTGTCTCAGCCTGAAGGACCATGCATGTAATATGCAAATCTGGAGCCGATCGGCCTCTTAGGTTGAGTGAGACCTTATGTAGTGACCCATGTCCTCTCACAAACCAGGCCTTCGGCCTAGTAGTATAGGAACACACACGCTATGTGTGTCCCTAGAATCGAACTTTTTACTTCTTAAAACAAATCTCAATCCGAATACCAACTGTGCTATGTCCTAAAGCTGGTCATCCATTTTTCTGCTAGTATAAATTGTCAGGAAGATGACCGTTGGGCCGGGTGGGGGTTTGAAGGGAGAACCGTTTTGACCGTTAAGTTGCGACTATTCCGATGTGCCGTGTCAATTGACGCGGCCGCCTTGTGGTTATTTTTATTTTTCCCATTTTTTTAACAATAGTCTTACTACAACAACACATACTTATTATATATTAACGACAACAAAAGCTATCGTTAGATTCTGAGAAGGTTGATAGTCAGACAAACAAAATCTCTATCCAAATGATAGAGAGTTTGTTCCAGCAATGCCCCGGCTCTATATGTAATTATGTAGATAACACAATAATAAAAATATAGTGTGCTAGTGTGTTACTGAATGAATTTAGTAAATATAAATAGTTTAACATCAGCCTTGTGGTTAATTAAGGGTGTAATAGAGCACATCAATGATTAATCCAGGGATTGGATTTATTACCTTAAGGTTGTGTTATTACTTTAAGGAAAACAATTTTGCATCTTGTAAATAAGAAAGCTCGCCCTAACTTGATTTTGTATTTTTTTAAAATTAACAGATTATACGTATCAACTTATATTCCTAGTTGTAAGCGATTCAATCCCCAATTCTAAGGTCACCATCAATTTTTGGTCTAACGACAACCTAATATAGGTTGACCCCATAAATCATGACTAAATAAGTTTAAGATTTTGTCTCTTTGATGATTATTTGATCATTCTAACATGTTTTTTTAATTTAAAGTAATTGATTCTTTTAAAGATTGTTACTATTTATTTAAGAAGTTCTTTACTGAAAAGACATGTGAGGTTAAATTTTTCATTACAACATATATGTTTTACAAAAATTAACGTTTTAAAATACACTATTCGAAATACTTTTATGACACACTCTTACTTGTATAAAGAGGTGTAGTCTAATAAAAAAGTACCATTATGATGTACTACATGACGTACAAGATAGAAAATATGTAGGAGGGATGTTTAAATCATGTTGTCGGTTATTTATGTCAGAACAAGTTTTGATTATAAGTTATATACCTCACGTACAAAATTCTACAAAGAATAGAATGAGACTTTTATAATTAGGGATTCATCCTTCTTTACGCTAAATATGAACGATTCTTTCTCTAATGGAGAACCCTTAGAAAAAATTGTCAAATAATTACTACTACTAAAAGAAAAGAAGCACCCATCTGCACGTAATCTTGGCGTCAAGTTTACGGCGCTAAAAAAAGGTGGGAAACGTGACGTGCCATCATGGACGCCTCAATATCCGTTTCAGAGCAATAGAATTCTCAAAACCCAGGAGTAAATCCCAACCAGTGGTGGTCCAGATTTATCCTTCTCATGGCTCATGGGTGTGTAGCTGAACTCACATTCATTATCCGTTTAAATCTTTGATGAGGGAGTGGGTGGGTTCTCCCCTACCTGTACCAGAGGCCCCTTAGCCAGGTGGGATGTAAATCAAGGGATGTGTTCCACCGGCAGCCCTGCAAAGGGAGAGGACACTCGAGACTCAGCCAGCCCAGAGGCAACCCTTGTAATATTTCAACAAGGATTGTCTCCACACGGACTCGAACTCGGGACGTCGGGGTTCTAGCCCCAATCACCTTTGCCACTTACCGCTGGACTATGCCCCTGGGGGCCATTATCCGTTTGAATCTTAACAGTCATAATGTAGGTTTTTGGCTTATGTCGTTAGCTTTTTATACCAATATATACTGCATTTAAATAGTTGCAACTGTAAATTTTCTTCTTCTTTATAGATGAATTAAAATAGCGGTGGATTCCACCAAATGATGGTATAATACAGTGGGGATCGGATCTACTCACCCCTCATACCATCACTCCTTGTCCACCGCTCGTCACGTGGCAACAAGAGGTGGTGATGCTAGATGCGTATGACATTCATCTAGCCTCATCACTCCCTTTCTACCATGTGGCGGGCGGTGAACAGGGAGTGATGGTATGGGGGTGAGAAGATCTCATCTCAAATACAGTGTTACATTATGTTTATAGTTGAATGGTAATAGTTTATTATGCTACTATATGATAACATCATTTACCGTGCATTAAAAAAATATTGGAATTTTCCTTAAAAACAACAACATTATTCCATTGTTTTAGAGTCTTACGTCTATGACAGAGTATGGAAGGGTCAGATGTACGCAATAATAGTCATGTGTTATTGGAATTTTCCTTAACATGGTGGTTAAAACAAAGAGCCGAGGGAGAGATCAGGTACAGAGAAAACGACACTATTTCCTTGTCATGAGAATCGCAAATGCTTTATCTAGGAAGATTTTCGAGGATTCTGAGGCTTGGCTGCAAAAAAAATAAAAAATAAAAAATAAAATAAAAGCAAAATAGCCGTTATTTTATATCTTCTTTTGTATCTTTTTCCTTAAACAAATCACAGAATTCAGATTCACGCCAGTAAAGTCTCTTCTGTCATATTTAAAAATTAAAAAAAAAAAGAGTGTAGTCTGTCTAATAGAGATTATGGATTCCAAATAGGGAGAGAGATAATATAGATACATCATCATGACAATAAAGTGTGTCCCCTCAGGCTGGCCTTTAAAATTATGCTCTCCCATGTGCTGCCTGCAATCTCATGCCAGGTAAGGTTAATGTCGAACAAAATCCCCAAATATATTTTCTATAATCGGTATAATATATATATATATATATATATGTTTACTGTATCATGTATTTGTGTCAATGTGATACTAAAAAAATTTCACAGTAAAATGCACATCTTAAAAAATGAAAAACAATTTTTAAATATCATAGGATTAGCTGTTCTGAAACCGTGATTTCTTTTATAATTACAACAACAACCATACCCAATATATCTCAATAATAATAAAGGCTATCGCTAGGATCAGGAACGAGAGTAAGGCAAACAATACTGAGCTTACTTCCAGTGAAATTCGCGGCTCCATATGTACATGCACACTGAGCTTACTTCCAATGAGAATCATGCCTCTATATGTACCTGCATAAATGACACAGTAATAGGCAACTGCATACTGAGCTTGCTTCTAGTGAGAATCTCGCCTCTATATGTACATGTATAGATAACACACTATATGTACATGTATAGATGACACAATATTTCTAGTGAGAATCCCGCCTTTATATGTACCTGCATAGATGACATCTGCATAAATGACACAATACCGTCTCTATATGTACCTGCATAGATGATAGCCCAGTGAGATTCTCGCCTCTATATGTACCTGTATAGATGACACACTACCGTCTCTATATATACTTGCATAGATGACACCCCAGAGAGAATCCCGCCTCTATATGTACCTTCATAAATGACACCTGCAATACGTACCTGCATAGATGACACCTGCAATATGTAGATGACAGCCCAGTGAGATTCTCGCCTCTATCTATATGTACCTTCATAGATGACACCTGCAATACGTACCTACATAGATGACACCTGCAATATGTAGATGACAACCCAGTGAGATTCTCGCCTCTATATGTACATGCATACAGGACACAATACCGCCTCTATATGTACTTGCATAGATGACATCCCAGTGAGAATCCCGCCTCTATATGTACCCGCATAGATGACACCTGCATAGATGACACAATAATACATAGATGACACCTGCATAGGAGTATAGTGTGATAGTATACTAATGAAGGGATTTAGTAGTGAAACTTGTACTTACATGAGGTGAAGTCTATATCCACTCAAAACCTTAAGGCAACTTAATGCAATGAGTAGTGGTACCTCATTCTCATATAACCCATATATTTTTATCGAAGTGTGCGATGTGGGACTGTATTCTCATTCACCCCCATGTTATGGCAAATCACCCTTAAAGATCTATTCTTCTTCTTATTATTGTTTTTAAATTTTTAGACCCTATATGTATCGGATTATAATTAGCAAAAACATACTTTTAGTCTAAAACACGAAAAGAGTAAGGTAAATCATTTCCAACTCTAGGGCCTCGGGTGATTCTCCAAGACAGACAAAAAGTGAAAAAAATAAGTAAATTGTTCTCTGGTAACTTTGACAAAAAAAAATTGTTTGGATTTTAGTTGAAAACATAGAAAATATAACTGCTATAAAAATTAGAAAGGTTTTCAAAATTGACTTCATTAAAAATGAGGAGGTCAAAGAGTAATTATTTCTACATACTATGGTGATAAAATGAAAATAAAAAAAATATTTCCAAAATCTCATAAAGAAAACCTATTTCCAAATGGAAAAAACTAAAGTAAAAGTGAAGAGGGCATCAGTCGTAGCTTGTGATTCAATCAAAGTGAGAGAAAAAAAAGGTACATAAATAACTTTATGAAATAAGCAGAAAAGACAACTCAAATTCTTTTTTTAGTTTTTAGGAAAATGACATATACGATTGTGTCCGTCACTACTTTATCGCTTTTGCATTTAAATCTTAATTACTGAAATCTTGTAACTATATATATATATATATATATATATATATATATATCTCCTGTGTAGGTGTATTTAATTCGATAAAGATCAGCAATAAAATGTGTTACCAGTCAATCCATAACCTAAAAGTTGTGAAGAGGTAGTAATACAAAAGCAAAGAAGAATTATTTTGATAAATTAAGATACTGCTTTTATGGCAAGTAATAACAAATATTCTTTAAAAATCAATAAATTATACAAGGTATAAATGATAAGTCATTTGTTGACATTTTGACATTTTGACATTCTCCCACTGGTTACTTCTAACTCTACTATGATTTTTATAATTAACAAATGTACTTAGTACGGCGATAATGCCACGATTTATTAGTTCGGCAGTTAATTTCATTATATCATACAGATTTAATGACGTGGTCCGACGTTAATCAATATGATCCAGCATCTTAACTCATTTACGCATCATCCTTCACCTCAAAAACTATAACAGCATCACTGATCAGTTAAAGTTGAGCACAAGTTTTAGTTTTATGTTGTTCATAAAAATTAGTAACGGCATAGTCAGGGGCGGAGGGAAGGGGGGGCCTGGGGGGGCACGTGCCCCCCAACGTCGGTGGAAAAATCCTATAGATAGGTAGGTGTATTTGTATTTTTGGCCATTCAGTTCAAAGTGTGCCCTTGCTTGACAGAACACTAACCCTCTGTTACGTGGTCACATAATGTTTAGCGTTCGGTAATTCTCTGCTAAGTGACTAAAATGTGTCTAAAACTTACCGGAAGTTTGGTCTCTTAAATATAGTAAAAAAATTCAAGATTTGGAAAACTAGTAGTCTTTTTTGCATGTAAGGTAATCGTTGAAAACTAGTAGACTTTTTTGCATTAGTTTGCTTATGAAAATAAAAGTTTCTTTTTTTAATTGGTTGCTAATCTTACGAATCCTGCGAGGGTTGATGCTCGATAGTTGATATATATTAATTTAAAAACGGCATACGGTTGTGCCACTCCGTTGGGAAGATGCTACAATTACACAGCTTTTGTGATTTTATTTGGTTGCTCTAAAATCGTTTCAAAGTTGAAAGCTACACATACCTTTAGGTTGCATTTAAATCTTTAGTGTTGGCTGTTGCTGGTGTGAAAACTATTTTACAATTTCTAGCAACTATGTACACCGTATATAATTGGTTCATTGATTCAGCATTCAGACAGTAAACTGTAAAAGGTATTATGCTTTTCCAAATGCCCATTGTTAAATACTAGCTTTTGTGATAGTTGTTTGTTTCTAATTTTTCTGCAATGAATATCCTCAAGACTGATATACACAACTGGTTGGGGGTGACGTACTATCAGATTGTTTATTGTGTTACTTTGAGCATGGAATTTTTAGCACCATTGAAGATGAAGATATTATGCAACGATTTCAATCAATGTCATCTCGAAGAACCTTTTTGCATCCCTTGTCAAATCCTTCTCGTTCTGCAATAGTCAAATAAAAGGTATGTATTGATGTATATTACTATATTCATTTAATAATTATGATCCGCATACTATTTGTTGTGTATTGTTTATTTTTTTGTACATTGGTTGGTAGATGTGTTTTCTTTCACGTATTTTATGTTATAATACCAAAATATGTCTAGAAGATTTTGTCGGTTTTCTCGTACGAAACGGTGACCGATGGTATTCCTATTGCGAAGCCTGTTAGTGCCCCTCCAAGACGGGACTCCTGGCTCCGCCACTGGGCATAGTCGACGGTGAGAATAGACAGCTCACCATCGAGGATCAAGTGGTACCACAGGTAAGTAAGTTTAAGTACCTAGAATCATTTGTATAACAGAGTGGGAACATAGATAGGGATGTAACGCACCGAGTTCAAGCAAGCTGGTGTAGGTGGAGAGCGGCCTCAGGGGTATTGTGTGACAAGAATTTTCAAACTAAATAAAAGGAAAAATTTTATAGGGTTATATTGCAGCTGTCAATGTTATATGAGACAGACTGTTGGGACATGAAGAGGACATAGTCGCAGAAGATGGGAGTGGCAGATATGAGGATGCTGAGGAGGTATTTCAGAAAAGGCTATGGGTGGCTAGTATAACGGATAAGATAAGGGAGGGAGACTGAGATGGTTTGGGCATGTCAAGCGGAGACAGACAACGGCGTTCGTCAGAGCAGTTGAAAGCCTCCTTGTAGAGGGAAAAAAGAAGTAAAGGCATACTCAAACTGACTTGGGAGGAACAGATTAGACATGACCTACTAGATTTGCACCTCTCTAAGGACATGATCCAGGATATGAGCTCATGTAGACGGAGGATAAATGTTAGCGAAGTTTAGGCAAGATATAGGGGCAGCTTAGAGTATATAAAGGAGCTTGATACTCGCTTTACGTTAGGTTGACTTTGTATTTTTTGTGTTTGTCGTTGTCTTGCATTTTTGTCGTTCATTATGTGTCTATGCAAGTACATATAGAGCCGAGGTCGTACTGGAAGCTAACTCTCTATTCTTTGGGATGTAGTGCTATTGTTAGGATATACTAGGTATGTTTTGTTGGTGTTGTATATATATAAAATGATTTGACTAAAACAAAAAAACCTATATATTGTATATATATTTGATTATTTAATAATTCTTAGAGTCTTATATCATATAAGAAAATATTACCTTAGACAAAAATTAAAATGATGACCTATTAGTCATAGAGTCTCATCATTAACATTATACTAATGCTTAATTCGCATTTCATATCGGCTGAGATCACATAAGGCCAAAAGTGAGACCATTTGTGAGGCTTTGTAGCCAAGTGTTAAAATTTTTAAAGGATTTAAATTTCTTTTTTTAGTAAATGAGTTTTTTTTTTTAACATGGGGCGGCTGTTGATAAAAGGCCTCACTTTTGGCCTCGCCTGATATAGTCCGATTTCATATTCATATTCGAGTACCAAAAATTTGCGAAAGTTGACAATCTCTCTCTACCTCAACCATCATGAGAATCTTCACGTTATTATTATTCTCCGTCTCCGCCGCTGATTCTTTACTCAGTAACTGATCGTCAGAACCCCTCGCCCCCAACCTCACGCTACAGTACCATATATAGGCAACAAACGACACTGTATTTTCACAAAATCATCAGTTTCAACTTCCACTCAGCTGCAATGCCTCGTTCTATGAATTGTTGTAATAACATAGAGCTGCAACTGTTTTTCAGTTTCGTTAACAATTGAAGTAGTAGCAGTTTCAGTTTTTTCTGATTACTTTCGCAGATTGCTGATTTCTATATTAATTTCATCCCAAAAATCATTTTATTCAGTTGAGGTGTAGATACGGATAAGGAAGAATGGGGGAGATTGGAGGATCGGAATCATGGAGAGAGGAGTTTGTGAATTTAGTTCAGGAGACGGGGATAAGATTCACTTCCGAAGCACAAGGCTTATCTTCCAGGTCAACATCCGTGCCGGAGAAATTCGAATTACGGTCAACGGAGGTGGATTCGGAGAGCCTGCAGGATCAAATCAAAGGTTTTGCGAAGGCTTGGGGTGAATTGGTTGTGGAATTTGGGAAAGGATGTAGAGCTGTGGTTGAGCAGAATTTATTGACTGAGGATTCCTACATTGTGAAGAATATTCGAGGTCCTTTAGCTGAGATTTCTGCGAGAATGAAGATTTTAAATGAGTATTTACCTGAGGATCGGGATCCGACATTTGCTTGGTTCGTCATATTCTTTGTTTTCATCCTTGCTTTGGCAGGTATATTCGTTATTATCTCAGATCTTTGTTTTACTTCGTACAGGTTAATTACTGGGATTTTAGACTAATATATTATAATTTTATAATCTAAATTGTTGTCTTTATTAGGGTATTCAAAGAAGAACATTCTGCATGTGAGTTCTTATTTTATACTTTTGGCATTTTTTGAGGTACCATTCTCTATGTGATTCAGAAATTTATCAAGATAAATGGATATCTTGGTTAAACTAACAACTCAAGAAGAACAGCTTAAAAGTCTATTGTTTGTAAACGCAACATTGCTAGTGAATAGGGCTGTTGTACAGATTATCTACATCCCTGGAAAGTCAAGATCATGCACATCATATCATTATTTCGGTTCCTCTTGTTTTTAGGCTGGGCTACCAATTTATTTGATGATCTGATTGGTTGCAGCACTAGGTGGAAATTTTAAAGATGATGTCTCAGGTGTACTGGCAAAGAAATTGCATATACCACCTCCGACGGCTGTCTGTGTACTGCTTCCTGATGGTAGAAGCTTGGCATATCATGAGCTTGGAGTTCCAGCAGGCAGAGCAAGATATACAATTATAGTGGTTCATGGTTTCCTTTTCTCCCGGCTTGCAGGTGGTTGAAACAAAAATCTAGAATTATTTAGCTTGTAGTATTTTGAACATGGTATTCTAAACGTTCTTCTTTTCGTATATTCAAGGTGTCCCTGGCATCAATCTGTCATTGCTCGAAGAGTATGGTGTCCGCATGGTGTCTTATGACCGTCCTGGTTATGGGGAGAGTGATCCTCACCCTGACAGAAGTCTTAACTCATCGGCTCATGATATTTTACACTTGGCTGATGCCACAGGTGTAAAAGACAAATTCTGGATTCTTGCTTATTCTGATGGTGCCATGCATGCTATGGCTGCACTGAATTACATTCCAGAACGAATTGCAGGTCAGCTAAGTTTTTCTGCTAGCTTTTTGTGGAAACCTGTGAAATTCTTAGAGGTAGATAGCAGAAGAAAAACCAGGTCCATCAAACATTGCATACAGATACATCTCCCACATTCACGGTTGTTTAGGACAAATTTTAGCTACAACAAATAGTAGTTGCGATGTTAATTTTGCATCATCGGGTGCAGGAAAGTTTACATTGATGATTGGTTTGCTTTCTGTAACAAAATTGTACAAATCAACAATTTCCTGTCTTTAGGTGCCACTAGAAAGCAGTTTTTTTCAGTTCTACATTTGAGATTTCAAAACAGCATGAGAAACAGAGAGGGTAGGGATGAAGGGTTTAGCTTCTAGGCCTCTAAGTTCTAGTCAAGTATAGCCTAATAGATTTGGTAGAAAGGTGCATGCAGAACAATTCTGGTTTCTCGTGATTAGTGTGTTTGGTAAGTGCTGCAACCAAATTTTGTGCTGGCTGCTTATCTTGCTTATATCATGATTTTGAGCATACATTTGGCTCCCCGCTTGAAAATGTGAAGATATACATCTGTATGTGCCAATTTTTCTTGGATTAAACTTTCTTGTGAACTTCACGAATCCAACTCAGACATTGTCCAAAGCTTTTTTGTGTTTGAGGCGTGTCTCACTATAATACAAGTCTTCAGTTTATTCATTGTATTAATAAGAAATTGGTATAGGCAGAGCATGTCAATTATGCTGTGAATGACATGCATTAATCATTGTTTGCTAACCAATAGAGGAAATAACTACCAAGACATGGTTATGCCGCACAGAGAACTTTTTTGTAGCATCATACACTTGTAAAGCATTTTTCCATCCTCGTTACGATTGTTGAAAACTTCGGGTCCGCGGAGATAACATTATTTCGTTTTGCTATCTACTCAAAATTTACTGTTTTCATAAAAAAAATTGACCGTAGGTGCTGCTCTGTTTGCCCCCATGGTTAATCCATACGATTCATCCATGATTAAGGAAGAAGCGACAAGAACTTGGGAGAAATGGACGCGAAGAAGGAAGTTCATGTTCTATTTAGCTCGGAGATGTCCTAAACTTCTCAATCACCTTTATGGCCGTATGTTTCTTACCGGAGAACATGGTCAGATTGATAAATGGTTGTCCTTATCCTTAGGAAAGAAGGTAACATGAAACTTTTCATTCCCTCAAAAATTGCTTAAATTGGTGGTTTTCTTGTATAGCTGTCTTACTATTTCAGTTGGCATTGTGAATCTTGACCTTGTCTTGAACACTTCAAGGTACTAATAAGTTAAACTTGCTGATTTAGGATATGGATCTGACTGCTAGAACAGGTTTCCAAGAGTTATGGAGGAGAAATTTTGCAGAAACGATTCGTCAAGGTAGCACAAGACCGTTGCTCGAGGAGGCAGTGCTCCAGGTGTCACATTGGGGGTTTACTCTTGCTGATCTTCAAGCACAGAAAAAATGTCCAGGGAGAGGAATTCTACCTTGGCTAAGATCAATCTATGCACAAGTGGAGTGTGAACCAACTGGATATCGCGGCCCAATTCATATATGGCAGGTACGCGGCAAAGGGGAGGTGGGCTGGGGGCGCCGTGAGAACACTGGATGTAGGGTGCATAATCAGTATAGGTTACTCATCACCAATTGAATCCTTCAATAATCTGTGGCTCATCTCAATTCTTGACTTCTGAACAGGGAATGGATGATCACGTTGTTCCCCCTGCAATGACTGATTATGTTGCAAGAGTTCTTCCAAATGCAGTTGTTCACAGGCTCCCAGTGGAAGGTCACTTTTCATATCTGTTTTTATGTGACGAGTGCCACAAAGAAATCTTTTCATCCCTTTTTGGAAGCCCACATGGTCCGCTGAAACTCACAACGGACGGAATTGCTAAAGGCTATGATAGAGAGGCATCCCTTACTAATCATTCTGCAACTTCAAACTAATTTTTGTAGTTTCAGAAGCATGGTGTATATAAGGCACTGGTCTAAATCTTTTGGAGACTAAATATTCAATCGGAGTCGAATTTTCAACGCAAACTATCAACGTCCAGGACAATGAATGACAAATCTTGAGCTGATGAGTTACATGAGAAGACATGTATGAATAGAGATCCAAAAGACCACTATAGCTTAGACCACTAACAAAGCACCATCATTCCACTGTTGCTTCAAAGTCTAATGACTAATGACTTTGAAATTACTTTTTTACTGGAGATCTACTGGTTATTTGAAATTACCAATGCCTTTGCATCAAACAGGAAACCCTGGCCAACGGCTTAGACGTGTCCTTAATAAACTGGTGAAGGCATCTCTAATCAATGGATTTTTTCTAGGGCATTCTGATCTGGGAACTATATCAGTCAGTTGCACTTTGGCGCGCAAGTGAACAGATGATACCCTCTCACCCTCTCCCACCGCCTGCCACGTGTCCTTCTCCTTTTAATTAAAAAAATTCACATCAGCCCTCCCATGGTGCCACCCTCCTCTCTCAGCCGCCAACCACCACCAGCACACTCAAAGGCACTCAAAGGCAACCACCAGTGGCCACCATACTACAGCCCTCAATCAGGATTGGGGGCACCGGTGGAGGGCTGTAGTGTGGTAGCCATGGTGGTTGCTGGTGGCTTTTTGAGAGTGCAGGTGGTGGTTGGGGGCTGAGGGAGGAAGGGTTCAGATCTGGGAGGCTAAAGGTGAGGCAAAATATGAGGCCTCCAATCACGAGTCGCTACGTGTAAAAAAACAGTTTTTTAATTAAAAGGAGAGGACACGTGGCGGGCTATGGAAGAGAGGGTGAGGAAGAGAAGAGTGAGGAGATCCCATTTGGTGAAGCCATAATGCACCACAAAAGATTCACCATACAATAAAGAAATGGCATTTCTAACATACAACTATACATGATCAAAAAAAAAACAAAAAAAAACATACAACTATACGACATCAAGGGCCTTAATTAAACTCCCATCTGTTTCTCTAAGGCAATACATACCTTAATAATTAGGAAGGAGGACAAGCCTCTTTCTTAACCGAAGAAAGTTACTTCTTTGCTATCTACCAGTACATCAGCCTTCATGTTACTAGCATTCAAGATCCAATTCAAGCATAAAAAAGAAAAAGAAAAGGGGGGGGGGGGGGGGAGGAAAACCCTCCAAATACGAAGAATCATGAGAAAAAAAACATAGTTTTATTCAGCTCTTCAGAAGTCATCGTTAACATAGTTTCATCAGGAACATAATCTAGCCAATAATAAAAGTATACAAGGCTCTTCATTATGATCAAAAAGCAGAATCACCTCTTCTGGCTTTTCCAAGCAACAAATCTTTTGCTTCATTAATTTTGGAAGCAAGATAGTGACTGCCACCGGCATCCGGATGATTTGCTACCATCACCCTCCTGTGTGCTTCCCTCACTTTATCTTGAGGAGTGCTTTCCCTGTCAACAAAATTTCTTCAAAATGAGGGTACATGCTAACTGATAAGGATTTCCAAAGGAAGAAAAAGAAGAGGACTTTTCTTTTCGATGTAGACAATGATTAATATCTCATTGTACTTCATAACACAATATGAAGTGTCAGTATACGAAAGTTCAAAGCACAATAAATTACCATGTTCATTAAACAATAGCACTATGCTTCCTTATCAAACAAACAGAAGTGAACATTAGCATGCCGTGTTTCAGAAACCATCATAAAAAATACATCAAAAGGTTGAAGCTTATAGACCCATCACATCACAGTTTAAGCTTTATAAGATTTCAAAGACTACAATAACATACCTAACCCCAAGGATCAGAGCTGCTTCTCTCCTTGTCATTTGAGGTTGGAAGCCGCCTTCATAAAATTTACGCAACCTAACAGTAGGAGGTCTAGCTTTAAAAGCTTGCCATGCCTGGATGCCATATTTACCAGCATATGCAGCAGCAGCAACTGCAGCTCCAGCAAGCAAAGGTGTCGCCTGACACAAAATTTTCAAAGAAAGATAAAGCATACAAGATGAGAATAGATTAATCCAATCTAGCCAAAATCATAATGGAACAAACACGTCCAACACGGTGTCACTTACGAAGATAGGTGCCACTTTTACAAATATATGAATCCTCGTTTACAACTCAGATATTAGTGAAACATGTTCTAATGTAAGGTTTGAAAGCATATGCCACATAACAAACAAAATTTTCTTCATACCATAAGCTATAGCAAGCAGACTGAGAAGAAAAGGACCTGGAGGACAGGCTTTTGGTTCATTTGTTACTAAAAGAGAAGGAGAAAACTTAGTTGTCTTGTTCCTTACAACCCATTAACAAAGTCAACAGCTTCGGCAAGACAAAACCGCTTCCCCTTTCAGAATAAAACTACCATGGTCCTCAGGCTGCTGAAGCATACAAAAACTTGCAGTTCTATACAACTTTGAAGCAGCAGGTAATTATCATACATTTCATTTGAAAAGCTATATTACAAGAATAACATCCCCCGGCCCACCCCCACCCCCCACCCCCCACACGAAAAAGAAAAACAAAAACTTCCCATCATTCAAAAAGGGCGAAAACAGAAGGAAAAAGGTTATGGGAGGTAGCAAATGAGATTAACAAGACTGCGAGTTACTTCAAGAGTACAGAGAAGGCCTAAGACAATCACGTAACATAAACAGATTTCATAGACACAGAATCCTCCACTGTTAATACAATACAAACATTGCATGATGGAAAACCTAACGGACGCTACTCCCAGCTACCGTGTAAATGCAATCACGAGGTATAATTCGTGAAAATTATCATAGAACGAAACTACAAACAACAATATCATTTCCGGTCGTGTCCAAATCGAATAAAAGTTGTCAATTTTGATCCTGAAGCAGAAGAACCATATATGATATACTATCGAAACCTCTCCCCCCCCCCCCCCCGGGCCAAAGGAAAAAAATAACGAGAGAGAGAACCAATATGCTATACAGAAACGGCGATTATTTATTTTCCTATTTTTCTTTCAGTTCCAGGGCCTGACAGGCCAACCCTTCTACATACAAGGAGAATTGAATGTAAAAATTCATTGAAAGCCGCACCTTTACGCATTAAACCAAAACAAGGGAAACCCAGATGCAGAAGATAAAGGCAAAAAAGGAACGATAAATAGAAAATGGGAGTAGAAGAATATCCAGGACTTACCATTTCTGCGGCAAACCTCAGGTCACCGATGAATCAAGAGGAAAATCAAGGTTTCTGGAATTTTCTATATGGTTGTTGGACAACGCTGGCTTCTATTTTTACCTTTGTTAGAATTTTAGCATTGAGAAGGAAACTAAGAAAAAGTACCGGTTATTTTAAAGGGAAAATTAGCTTTTGTCATTGTGTTTTGACTAATTTGATGTTTTGTGTTTTGTTGATATCATGATATTTTAAATTAAATACTTAACAACCATGTACTTTTGGACTGATAAGGAAACGATATTTTCAGGTGAAAACCACCAGAAATAAAAGATATTTCGGTCAATGTACTTTTGGACGGATAAGGAAACTACATTTTCAGATGAAAACCGCCGGAAATAAAAGGTATTTTGGTCATTTCATCATATTTATCCCTTCTAGACATTCTTGATGAAGTTGCAGCTATTGGACGGTTTTTGCATACCAACTTTGTCACGCTTTATGTAAGAGAGCAAAGTTTGTTCTCTTTTGCTTTCTTCCTTCCCTTTTTGAAAGAAATGTCATCTAAGTGTGGTAGTTATATAAGCAAGCTTAACGACTAACAAGCTCCATAACAAGGCTTTTTTTATGGACAAGATCTACACCATGATTTATGGACCATAAACCTTTTAACTTTTTATTTTATTTAAAGGGTTAACAACCTGAATTCTTATCTGCTCTGTTTTTACAATTAGGAATGGACATCACTCTGCTTACTGAAGGGAGCTTATGGCGTCTTGCAATTTTATAAATCAAAGAGAAGTACCATGGCTATAAAATAAAAGGACTCCAGAACATCTTAAAGAGCAGCAAGTACAGGCAGCCCAAGCCCCCGGGGCATAGTCCAGTGGTAAGTGGCAAAGGTGATTGGGGCTAAAACCCCGACGTCCTGAGTTCGAGTCCGTGTAGAGACAATCCTTGTTGAAATATTACAAGGGTTGCCTCTGGGCTGGCTAAGTCTCGTGTGTCCTCTCCCTTTGCAAGGCTGCCGTTGAAGCACATCCTTCGATTTACATCCCATCTGGCTAAGGGGTCTCTGATACAGGTGGGGCAAGAACCCACTCCCTCATCAAACTACAGGCAGCCCAAGGATTTGAAACAACTGCAGAGCCAATACCATACAACAACAACATTACCCTATTGCTTTAGAGGCTCTCGCCTATGACGGGATATAGGGGGTCGGATGTACACAACCATACCCATGTGTGAGAAACACATGAAGGTTGTTTCCCGATGACCTATAATGATGCGTCAAGATGTGTCGATCAACTGCTACTTCACAATATAAGAAACGCAACCAATTTAGTGAGTCATTTTGCTTTATTACATAATATTCCAAAATTAAGGAATAGCGTGTCTTTGACTCCATTGGAGAGTCAAATGGAAATGGAAAGATGCAGGGCCAATACCATGAACTAGCTAATCCAAATACAGAAGAAATGTCATATGAAGACTATGTGAAAGTAAGAAGGCAGTATCTATGTATATTACCATCTCACTGAATCACCCTCAACTTTCTACAGTTCCAACCAAAACATGGGGGGGGGGGGGGGGGGGAAAACAGCCCTCCATGCAAATTCAAGCAACCTGAGAATACATTCATCCCTTCTACACATTCTTGATGAAGTTGCAGCTACTTTCTCTTGCCAGGCAATACTACATAAAGTTTAACCTCAAAAACATAATCTAACATCTAAAATCTTCATACAGCATCAATATTCTGATTTTGTTCCTGCGGAGTCAACTTAGACACAACCCATTCTGGTGAACTACTAAGCCTGAGAGCTTCACCAGTTTCCTTGTGCTTAAAATCGGGTGATTTTGGATTTATCTTATTTGATCTGTAGTCCCACCATTGACTCGGATTCTCGACCAAACCCTTCCACGTTGCCTCTTTGTCATCCATAACCATCCCAACCTTCGGTATTTCTTCTTTCCTATCCTTAACCATCCCAAGGCTGTCACGATCAACCCAATCCGGTGCATTTGTAAGCCAAAGCCCTTCACCAGTTTCCTTATGCCTAAAGTCGGGGGCTTTTTCATTCCTCTTACCGAACCTGTTGTCCCACCATTGACGTGGATTTTCAATTAAGCTCTTCCATGCCTCTTCTTTCCCATTCTTAACTATCCCAGGTTTATGGAAAACACCAAAATCTAGATTGTCCAGTAGTGGAAGAACCCATGAGGGAGCCGTATTAATTCACAATGGAGTGCCACTTTCTCTATGCTTAAAATCTGGGTACTTTGGTTTCACTAATCCCATAGACTTATCAGGTCGACAGTCCCGCCAAAGGTTTGGATTTTTCACAAGATCTACCCAAGGTTCAGATGGAGACGCTCCCTGACCACTTCTTTGCCCACCAATTGCCCCTGAATGCTTAACATTATCATCGATTTTCTCTCCAGAATAACTGTCAGCAAAAGCAGAAATCTCCAATTTCTTTTGACTCACAGAATCACTGGCTTCCTGCCTCAGCACCCCAACAGGATGACTACTTTTGGACATGTCTCCCTCATTAAAATGACCATTTACATTATCAGGGAAAACGTCTTTTACAACTGCCTTCTTTACATTCTCCTCAGAAAAATCAATCCCTTTTTCTTCAAAACCCTCCACAAAGCAAATATCTTGAGCCAAAACATGGACATGCCCTTGACCTTCATAGACAACAAAAGGCATAGGATCCGCACTAAACTTACCAGTAACATAAACACAGTCATTTTCCTTCACATGACAATACGTCACATGGGCTAAATCTCCCTCAAACAAAACGGGAATCGAGCAATCAGCACCACGTTCTTTACATATAAGAGTAGCAGCATAGCGCTTTCCATTTGAAAAAGATTGAAACTTTACCGGCAACTTGACATGCCCAATAAGATTCACGAAATTTGCAAACTTTGCTTGATATGGAATTTCTCTAGGCCGTTGAAATTCATTCGATTCTTCACTCTGTTTCTTCCCTGCGGAAGACAAAGTCGATAAACAGGAAGAGGGTTCTTGAGGGTTTAAGGTTCCAGTGAGCTTGCTAGTTTCTGGATTATTTAGCCAGTAGGAAGTGGAGTAGGGTGGAGAATGAATGATTGGGCGGAGATAAAAGGTGTTGTAGAGTCGAAGGGACAAGGGTGAAGCAATTGATCGAGCATAACGCTTGAGGGAGTTCATGGTGAAGAAACAAAAGGCGGTGTGAGGCAGCTTACTGAGAAGTTTGGTTCTTTCCTCAATGCTGTTAACTGGAAAAGAGAAGGTTGATAGGTTTGAGAAAGAGGAATTCCTGTGGCAGTATGACCAAGGTCTGCCTATGGAAGAAATCGGCGATTGACGGAGGCCAGTGGAGGCGCACCATTTTCTCACTGGTGATTTTTCTCGAGCAAAAGCCACTACCGACTGGCTCTGTGGGCCCTACCGACCAGTTCTCAAAAACTTAAGTTTGGCAAGTAATTGGTACTAATTCAGACAAGGTGTCCACTGTACATTGATCTACAACTTTCTCACCTAATTGAGCCAGATACAATGACATAAATGCTGCAAACTGGCAACTCTCTAACCCAATTAAACCGGATACAATAGCATAACTAGCTCAGACAACAGTAAAGCAGTCACGCTGCGCGTGTCCTGATTTGAATCTGCATCTTTCTAGAGTAGTGTCTCAAAAGTAACAACTGAACAAAGTGTAGGATAAGACTGCGTACATCAGATCACGAAATGATCCGGTCTCTTCCCAGACTCCGCGTAAATGCAAGAGCCTAGTGCACTCGGAATGTTACTTTTCACCCTTTCTTTGGGGTGTAGTTATGCATAGTTTGGCTAACAGGGTCTTCAAAAGCTTGCTGTTTCATCAAGGATACTTCAGTATCACAAGCTGCAAATTTTTACATAGTTCACTTAATAATTTGAATAATCATCTTGCCAAACTACCCTGAACTAGAATGAAGATTATTCTATGTCAATCTATATATAATTGGATTGGTTATTGTGATTAAACAGGCGATATCGACAGAGATACTGCATTCAATCTAAGTTGGCAAATAACATACGTATTAAATAGGTCAGTAGATTCACAGCTTCCACCAAGCCCTCCAATAAAAGAATTAGCAAATACCTGCGGATGCAGAATTGCAGATAGTCAAAAGCTTGACAAGGTTAGTTAGAATCCTGATTCGCATCATCCACATTGCTCGTTTGAGACGAGACGATGAAGACCCTCAGGACCAGGGAATAGACTTTTGCTAAGAGAGTATTTGAGCAATATTGGTGATTGGTGAACAGATGTCATGTACACCACAGTTTTCTCAAATGTGCACTACAGTTTTCTCACATCCACCAAGGTTAAGTAAACCACGATTTTGACACAAGAGTATTATGTCTTCGGTCAACCTAGATGAATAATGCTAGGTTTTCTAATTAAAAAAATAAATATTTTTGACTCTCAACAAGGTTTGCATCTGCATTGTCAAATATGCGACGAAGCACCAGCCTGAACCAATGCCCCAAATACAACTAGAATCTCACAAAAACTGCAAATTTGCCAATGAAATTTAATCCAGGTTTATGAAGTAAAAAACGAACAACTTATTCTAAGAAAACCAAACCAGATGTGTTCTATCTTATGAGTCAACTGACACAGTGAAAGTAGCAATTCCTAATTTTTCATATCAGGTTGGGAAAAGGTAAAAAATCTCACGGGTGCAGCCATCATTAGTACTTAAGACAAGACAACAAGCAAACAAGGAGACATAAAACTACAATATGGGACGGTAAAAGAAATGCTTATTCTCCTGGTGGTGCCACGCCTTGCTTCAGTCTCTCCTTCTTCATCTTCTTCTTAGAGACCGGCTTCTTCTTCTTTGGAGGAAGGGTCTTTTGCGCATACATGTAAAGCAAATAATTTCCAATAAGAAAGGCCAGTACTATTCCACCAACAAGAAGTAGAACAATCAAACCCGGGTTGAGCCCTTTGCTTCCAGCATCTACATCCAAATTCTTCTGTAGATATGCAAAACACCACATAAGACATAATGTATTCTAGAAATGAGAACATAGTCGAAGAAATGCATGTGAATAATGGATGAACATGTAAAACAGCCTGTCCAGCATTAAGGATGGTATGGCAAATAAGATGAGGCTGCCCTCATCATATTTGAGCCCATTCAACATAAATTAACCCAGCATCAAACATCCTTGTTTTTCTCTCACTCCGTCCATCTCTTAATACTAATCGTTTTAGAGATTAATTGTCACAAATTTGTTGTCATTTTCTAAATCACAGAGCACTTTTGGTTTCGTCCATGTCCACTTTTTACGTATTATCCGTCCAATTTAATCTTACTTTATGGTATAGAGGACATGAGGGCTAAGGCTTTTAGCCACCATATGCCAGACCTTCAATATTCCGTCTTGTCTCCAAATGACTAACATTCAAGGACGGACAAAGTGTTAAAAAGCCAGAATAAAAGAAGATACTCCTAGACAAGACCAAGTGAATGAACTTGGAAAGGTGAGATGCCCAACCATGTCAGACAGAAAAACAGCCAGCATATTATAAGAGAAACTAATTTTCGATCAAATTATAAGAAGAGATCCTTCAATACTATACTTGTCAACCATAATCCTTCTACACCAACCATAAGTCCACATCTGAGCATTGCACCAAGCAAAGATGAATTACTTTAACACTGTAAAATTTTTTCCCACCACTGTGATCATTGCAACAAACACTAAAACCCAAGTGTTTGCAAGGCCTTGCCTATCGAGGTACACGAATTCTAACAGGGATCTGAACCACTACTGCATCAGACCATTTACAAATTATGGACTGCAACTGTGTAGAATAACGCTACATCCATATGAACAAAGCTTTATTCGATTTAAAAAGACAAACGCCTAAAGAAACAACCCATCCATCGTCTTTCGTCTGAAGGAACAATTTTTTTTTGGTAAATGTCTGAAGGAACATGCATAACAGAATCTACATTTGCTATAAGACCACAGAGGTGAAGCCAAGAACTTCCTCAATTAGCAAATCGTTAGAATGTATGTTGAAACACTAAGATATTAGTCATTAATTTGTTCATTTACTTCTACATTGAGGGGGGAAGCGAAGGGGAATTACATCAGAAAGGAGGGGGAAGAGAGTGAAACCTCATCCAGCGCATCGGATCATTTGACATCTACATTTGGCGGGGGAAAACGAGAAGAAACGAATAGCGAATAGATAAAATCCAAATTAAATGAAAAAGAAAATAGATCAAATAAGGATCAGCAAACATAAACAATACCCAAGAAATACAGAAAAAAAATCCCGTGGATCCAAAACAGATCTGCAGAATTCCAAAATCTTATCTTTATTCCGATGGCAAGGAATGTAGGTAAATCCCCAACTAAATCAATCTGGCATAAAAAATCACAAAAAAAGATCGCATAAATTCGTACCTTGAAATCAAATGAAGGAGACGCTTGATCTTCAAAGTCGCCCTCAAAATCCATGGTTCATAGAAACGGAGAAAGCAAATCTTCGGAGGATCGGCCGGCCTTAGTAGAGTACAGAATTGGAGGGACAAAAACAAATTGCGGCGGGACAGGGTAGAAAATAACGTCACCTGACCTCTGCTCAGACAGCTGGATTGATTTACTTCAACCCCTACAGTATGATCTATATTTCCGGATTTACCCTTAAACAAATTGAACAATTTCTCTGAAGGTTTTTTTTTGTTCCTTCTAAAAAGAAGCTGATAAGAAACAGTTAATCATAATATTGAACAACTTAGACTACCGTACTTATCATACTCAGTAATATTCCAACGAAATCAACAACTATCGCTAGTGTTCGGGGAGGATAAGAGACAAGCAAACAGTACCTCCGTCAAAAAGGATAGAGAATTTGATTCCAGTGACACTCTGTCTTTATATGTACATACATAGATGACACAAAAACATGAATATGGTGTGTAGTATATTAGTAAAGTAATGTATAAAACACAAATAGAAAGCTTTCGATATTAAAATAGTCATAGGTTAGTAAACATGTGCAAGTAGAAATAAAGGAGTGCCAAATTACAGTACGGTGGCGTTTGGTTCGCATTTAGGTATCGGAATCAGAATCAGAATGGTATGAAGGGGTATGCGTTTGGAGTATATGGATTTGGGCGTAAAAGTCATAGTTGTTTGGTATTGAAGTAGAAATGTATATGATTGACATTGATGTTATTTGGAACATATCGGAATTGAAATGGGTATCGAAGGTGGGCGGCCGGAAAATTAGCCAGCAAAATTTGACAGGCCGGCAGCGGCAGCCGGCAGCGTTGACCGACATTGACCGGTTTGAAAGCCATACACCTATTCCTCCATATTGGTAGATAAAGGAAGCTAGTATATAAAAAACGATATCCATTACTAAATACTCAGATATCAATCCGAAACTCACACCTTCCATTTTTCCAAACAAACAACTTTTATGGATTTTGATTCTTCCAAACTCATACCCTTAATGAGAAACCTCCACCAAACAACCCTAAGAGTTTGAGTCTGGTTGGGATTAATTTGTTGAAATTTATCAAAACATGAAGAAACAAGTAGAAATACGGAAGCTCCAAGTATGATACAAACTTGTAGAAGGTCACCGTCATCATCTTTACTCGTACATAAAACCGTTACATCTAATGAGACATAAAGCAAGTAGTTACCATCGATGTTTTATGACTGAGAGTTTAAATATCCACAAATACAGAGTTCTTATTTAGTACAATAGATTATTTGGTTTATCCTATGTTTTATAATGTTTTATCATCCAGATATTGTGATGTGTGTGTTTTCATTTTCAGTAGAACGAAGACCACACTCTTTCCTGACTATTTTAGAATATGATGGAATAAAACAAAATGACTCACTAAATTGGTTGTGCTTCTTATATTGTAAAGTATCAATTGATCGACACAGTTTGACTCAATTTTTATTATGAGTCATCGGAAAACAGCCTCTGTGTGTTTCTAAAACGTAAGTTTAGTTTGTGTACATCCAACCTCTCATATCTCGTCATAAACGGGAGCTTCTAAACTAATGAAGTAATTTTGTTGTTGTATATTGTGATGTGTGTGTATTAAGTATCGAAAAGATATAAAGCCATAGCAAATATTTTCAGTTTCTTCCCTTGTCATGATATACCCAAAAAAAAAGAGACTTCTTCCCTTGTCAAAAAAAAAAAAAGTTTCATACTGGGCTGCAATGGGATGGGTTGCATGATGGATGAGTGGGGTGTAAATAATGAGCCCTTTCCTCCTGTTAACAGCACGCCTTTAACACTTTATTTTATGGATAGATAAATTTTGTGAAAGCAGCGCCGCCGCGTGGGAAGCAGCCGCGGCCGTGCACCAGACAATCCGAGAAAACTGTGGTGGCAGAGCAAATAGTTCTTTAACGGGTTAAATTTATACTCTCCATTTCCAAATATTATATTTTAAAAAAATTTGTTCAAATTAAACTCAATGATATACCATCGAATAAAAAAAATTTCTAGCTCTGCATGAACAGGGCATTTGGTCTAGTGGTATGATTCTCGCTTAGGGTGCGAGAGGTCCCGAGTTCAATTCTCGGAATGCCCCTTTCTTTTCATGCCTGTAATAATTTTCATTATTTCCATGCGTGTAATATTTCTTCATTCGGTTAGTTTTTGCCTAGACCTTAATAATTTTCATTATTTCCATGCCTGTACTATTTCTTCATTCCGTTAGTTTTTGCCTAGACCTTGATTATTGTGTTAATAATCTTCACCAACCTTCTCCCAGGGTACCCGCACCACTTTATCAACACAACTGGATTTTGCATTCTCATTCTTTCTGAGATCGAATTCTTACAATGTTTTCTTAATTCCTATTTTTATTGGTTCCTATTTGTTCTCCTCTGCTCTAGCTCCAAAAACATAGCTAGAATCAAAAGCAACTCGTTGATCTAGTATCATTTTACGTCTTGTAGAATCTTGTTGTGTCAGGCTTATCATTATGCTTCTGCCGAATTGAATCGTCAGATAGTTTCCTTGTCTTTTCATCCTTTAGTTTCTTTGTCTTTTCATCCTTCAACATGTCATAGACAGTTTTTAGCTTCTGAAAATTAACATGTACGTTAGAATCGTGAGGTCTCTTATCGGAATGTAACTCCAAGGACTTCGATTTATAGGACTTTGATATTTGATCTTTGGTAAGCTTGGTGCCTTCTTCACCCGCTAGGCAAACCCAAAAACCTCATAGTAAAAAGATATTTTGTATTTGTTATAACTTATAAACAGAAAATAAAATAGTATATCTAAGCCTCAACTTAAGAACAGCATTCCTTGTTGTAATACCAATGAGAACATTCATTTGCTCCGTAAAATTGCAACGTAAAACATACTCCTAAGGTACGTACTACGTAATGCAAATAAATGTTTGAACTTACTGCCTACCATATCTTATAATCTAATTTTTTTTAAAAAAAAAAACAATGAGGGATGAAAACTCGCTTGTGTTTCATGAAAATTACAAAATTCTTGCTTATAAATTATAATCATAATGTTTGACTACATTTTCTTATATACTTTTGATTCAGTTTTCATCCCTCATTGTTTTCATCATGAAAAAAATAATAATTTTTTACAGAATAATAACATTTTTGCAAAAACTGATTATCTGTTTATGAAGAACGCATTTCAAATTCAATAAATACCCTATTCAATATATTCAAATTCTTATACTACAATTTATAATATCTTATAGAATATATATACAATATACATTACATATTATAGTTTGTAATCGACATTGATTTGTTATACAACAACAATAACAACATTACCCCATTGCCTTGGAGGCTCCCGCCTATGGCAGGGTATGTGAGGTCTTCCGCCTATGGCAGGGTATGGGAGGTCGGATATACGCAAGGCTCCCGCCTATGGCAGGGTATGAGAGGTCTCCTGCCTATGGCAGGGTATGGGAGGTCGGATATACGCAACTATATCCATGTGTTAGAAACACATAGAGGTTGTTTCCCGATAACTCATAATGAAATTTACGTGTCGATCAACAGCTACTTCACAATATAAGTAGCGAAACCAATTTAGTGAGTCATTTTGTTTTATTCCATCATATTCCAAAGTCAAAGAAGAGTGTGTCCTTAGGAATGAAAAGATGATTTGTTATACTACATTTAAATCAAATGTAACCAAATTAACATGATTTTAGCCATAGAAGCCCACAGGAAGAGGGGACCAGTAGCAAAATTTTGGACAGCGACCAAGTAGCACAGATCAGGGACTTGACAACATTAGCAGCAGACTGGATGCTAGAGAAAGAAGAAAAAGTTAAATAAATATATAAGCATACATAAGTTAACCCATGAAAGATTGTTCCCGAATCAAGGTCGACGGATTATTTTAGTACAACTTAATATCCGACAAAATCAAAAGCTATCGCTATTATATTTTACACAATAAAATACCAGAAGAATAACATTATTTTTTCTTCATATTATCGTCTAAAGCAGCAGCTTTACAGATTGGGCACAAATTCTTCATGGACAGCCATTTCCGGATGCAATGCACATGAAAATCATGTCCACATTTTTTCAGCGTCCCAATATTATCCTTGTGTTTGTATTCTTCCTGGAAAATATAGAAAACTAGCATATATCAATGTGTTCCTCAACAATTATAGCAGCAGATGCTTTGAAGTTTATGAAGTTCTCAACTGCTAATATGGCACCATGGCATAGGTTTAAAAACTATCACATCATATCCAATCATGTTGAACATACATCATATGTGTAGGCTTAAGAGTTCACAAGCTGATACCGTTAGTTTATGAAGGCACTAAAGATATGTACAACAATTGATGATAATAGATACTCTGAACTTTGTTTCCATTTCTAATGGAGTCAATGTCACACTCTTTTTTGACTTTGGAATATGATGGAATAAAGCAAAATGACTCAATAAATTAGCTGCGTTTCTTATATTGCGAAGCAGCAGTTGATCGACACAGCTTGACGCAATTTTCATTATGGGTCATCAGGAAACAACCTATGTCTGTTTCTAACACATGGGTATGATTGCACACATTCGACCCCCATTCCCGTCTCAGACGGGAGCCTCTAAGGCAATGGAGTAATGTTGTAGATGCTCTGAACTTTACAGAAAATATGTTTTACAAAGAAATGAAGATATGAAACTCTCACCAGGCAAATAACACATCTTCCCTCATCTTGGACATGATCCGAGGAACAAAATATCAATTCTGTCAGACACTTTGGAATTACATCATCAGATAAGCCAGTGTTTACGTTCCCAATCCTCTCCACAAGTGCAGAAAGTTCCTGCTCGTCGCAATAATATATATCAGGAAAAGTAGCCTAACGATGCCTTATGAACTTGGCGTCAGAGAGAAGTTCACTAACCTCATAACTCATATTGTCGATATCAAGTCTCAAGTCCCTGTGTTGATCAAACAGACTTCTAGATCCACCCGCGGCATAATGTTCCGCAATCACATCACCCTGAACAAAGCGTGCAGCCTCGGGAAAAGTTCTATATATGTCACTAGAAACCCTATTTCGCCCTCTTTCTCGCAACATTACAGTGGAGAATGGGCTAGTATGTTGGCAGGTACGGCTGTCTTGAGCAAACTGCCTTCCCTCGTTAGACACAGACGTGCTTCCCATGGTCAAGTTACTAGACGAGGCTCTGAAATTTGAGACGGGTCTTTGAATATTAGTGCTTCGAACTCCTCCGGCATATTGGCTCGAGAAATCATGCGAAGTTTGAATAACTTGATGTCTATTTAACAAGCTGTAAAGGTGTCTTCCCGTCCCATGAGAGGCAACATGGTTTCCTATCACCACATCGAAGTGACTTGCTTCATGACCAAATAAATTATGATCTGCAATTTTCAAAAGTAAGATATTTAAAGGACAACAAAGAGCACAAGATCCAAAAACTCGAACCCCTACCTGAGACAACATTCTGCCCAGTAGAAGCATGTGAAGGAAATCCAGGATTATGCTCCCTTGAAGGAGCACTAGAACTTGTAGCCAAAAAACCCGTTGAGATAGGGTGATCAACAGTCATAGTAAAAGGAGAATGAGGAGCATTTGAATACTGAGCCTGAGCCAAGTTGTTCTCCAGGTCAAAGCTAGGTCTGCTTCTCACGTTCCTCAAATTACCTTCACCTCCTATTGACAGGCCACTGCTGGGAATAAAATTCCTAGGTGCACGATAAGAATCTAAACTTGATTTATCCAGCCGTGGCTCAGAAGGAATAAACTGATTTGACGAACTTCCAGCATCCCAGTATCGGCTTGTACTGCCCATCTCGAAGATTACAGGAACATTAGGGCTTCTTCGCTTGTACTGTCCCCTACTGTTAGCCACTGAAGGTTCCAAATAATCACCATCAACCCTGTGGAACAATTGCTGACCATGATTGGATGAAGACACCTGACACGCATAACAATCTGGGACTATGTTCCCTCCAGTTGATGCATGCACAAGAGGATCAACAAATGGACCAGGAATCTGCTGTTGATAATGTGCAATTTCTGCATTAAGATCCGATGAAGAGTATCCCACTGACATAGCGGTAGATTGCCATTGCGAAATGCCATGTCCCCCTTCAACAGTCAAGTTATTCAGGGGATAGTTAAAAGTACTGCCTTCAGATGCTCCGGTGGATACTGCAAAGCAAACCAAAGTAATCAAGACAAGCAACAACTACTAAGGAAATAATAAAGGGAAATGGTACCCTATGAACAATAACAATAAGATTACATGGTGAGTAAGGAGGATATAACATCTCGGACAGCTTGCACAAGTATAACTCCCTCAAAAGCGAAATCAATATATTATTAATAGGACAAGTTAAAGAGAAATCTGCTACATAATTCACACTAGGGCCACAGAAGGTAGAACAAATTTGGGTCTAATGTAAATACGGTTACATTGTATTCTACAGTGAAGCTCACCCGATAACGGCTCTCAAACTCGGGGCTAATAAGATAACATTCTAGAATAAAAATTTTATTTCTGCTTCATAGAGGATATTTGTCATTAACTGTTGCTAAATTTTCTCAAACAATTTCTTAAGGGCAGGTGTATTAGTGACTTCCTTACCATCAAAAGCCACAGATTACTTGTCTGTAAAACAACTAAGCAAAAGTAAGTAATATATCCACCGAACTATGTAATAATTTTTTTTTTCCTCTAACAAGTACCACCTATATTTTCATTGGAGCAGTACTATCTTAAATACTCAACGTTTATTTTAACTCCTAAAAGAAGTAGTTCTAGATTCGTGTTAATCAACTAAACTATACAGATGAGCCAGTCTGAGGGCAGCATCAACCATATGGCCTATGACAAAAGCAACGTAGTAATCAGACACGATACTATTACACTACTATCATTATTATCAAAATTGCATGAAAGTTATTGTGACATTATTGAAGCATTAGCAAGGCACTATCTGGAGAAATTAAGACTGAACACTGTGAGCAAGAACAAGGTTGACGAAAGGTTGTAATTTACCAGGTTGGATGTACAGTTGTTCTACATGTTGCCTCCCATGATCACTATCACCTTGAAGGGAAGAGTCGAATAACTGTTTGTCCCCCATGGAAATGCAGATCACACAATCTTCACCTTCTTGTCAGGATCAGTAACAAACCTGCAATTTATAGAGAGTTGAATCCAACAGAACCCTCTACAAAAGCCAAAAAAATTCACAAGTGATGCAGATGCACAAGCCAAGGCATGGCATCAAATCAAGAAGCCGAAGCTCAGCGCTCATGCCCGGTACTCAATTCAATAATCTTCCTTTTCGTGTTTGCCTCCCCAGAAAAGTAGGATGACCTATGAACCAAACCGAGTGATTTGATCAAGCACTACAGCTAAAGAAATTTCTACCCAGACTTGAAGGAACCTGGCATTTACTTCCCCATAATGTATATGAAGGAATCATAGAGCAGAGAGAGAAAGAATATTTGTCAAACAGGAATAAGCATAGAGAAGGCACAGTTATAGTACCTTTACCATATCCTCTCACCACCCACCATACGAGGACCTACCAGGTGTCAATGCAGGGAGCACACCAACTGTTCAATATAACTTCACACATTCAAGATGCACCCACTCATGGATCGAGTCCAACTCTCAACTTTATAATCAAAAAAATCACAAAATAATCAACTTATAGATCTCAATATAGTAACAACAGATCCTTATTGGTGCACCAGAAAAAACATATACTGAGAATTTTCACAGGAAAAAATAATCGCATGGACAAAACTTGCTCTAGCATCGGATCATATAGTGCTAGCGATACCTAGTGTCAATTGGTAGGACTTGTGGAAACATATATCAACTGAAACATATTGTTGAGTGGATACCTGGGGACATGGAAATTAAAGTTCCAGAAAAGCCACTGAAACTCAGCTTGGCTGCCTCTCTTTATGGCATTTGGCATAAAAGAGACCAGAAATCATACCAGGAGACAAGATATTTGCAAGGTTCAGTAATAGTTCAAAAGATGGCTTTATTAGATTATTTGAATGACTATTATGTACCTTATAGCCTCCCATATTTATTTATTTATTTTTGTGGTTACGTAGACATCCATGGCGATCATTTTGCACTTGTACCGCACCATTTTCTTATTTAAAGGGTTATTTATGTTACCCTATGGTGTTTCTGTAGATAATGCTGCTGAAACTGAGTGCCAAATGTCCCAACATAAATTGGCATGACTTGCAAAGATGCAGCATGCAGAGGCCAAGATGTGATGGACATTATCCGGCTCTTAGGGTGGATACAAAGGAATAGAGATAACTGGGTAATTCCAGCAAATGTGTGTATAGATCTCAAATGTATTTACTAGGTAGTATGGGAGTGCATAGGCAGGTTTTTAGTGTTTGGAGCAGACTGGTTTTGACATGATCTGCTTTGTCTACAATGTAAAGCCCTTCCTTATCATCGATAAAACCTCTAGTTACAGAACTGACAAAGAATAGTTTTCAAACCAAGTATGTTCAGTAGGAAAGAAAGCAGTGTCAGCACTGATGGGAGAGATCATGAACAATCTCAGGCTTATAGTAGGAACTTAAAGAAAATATCATTACGTAAAACAAACTGGACTTTGGCTGTGACTTGTGTACACTGTAGTAGGCATTTGTAGTCTGTTATTCTGTAAGCAGTATTTTGAGCAATTTCTGCCTTTGGAATCTCAGACTGTAGTTTATCAACCAAAGTCACTGCTTGACGAATAATAATAATATAATAATAAGCAATTTTAAAAAGAAATGTATATATACATATATCGAGATCATATGTCTTGTATGGATAACACTACAGTGAAGATTCAAAGGCCGCAAAGAACCAAATCCTTCATGCTGGTACATGCTTCACAACTGAATGGTTTATCTCATAGGCTGGACCACACCAGCAAGGACAGCGTATCCAAGTAGAAGTTAACTGTCACTAAGGAACTGATGGACATGAAAGCTAGAGCTCGTCCACAAGCACATATACAATTTACTGTTAAATCTTCAAAATAAAATTCATATAGTTCAATAAAAGAGTTGGCTTTACCACTAAATGGCTTCAGAGTCAGTTTTCACATATTCTCATATAATATAAATACAAAAAGTAGAGAGCAACCCTTCAGAGATCTGTTAGTCTAAAGATGCTCGGTTCTGTATGCAACACATTGTAAATTTGACTTCCTTTCTTTTTTCTTTTTGGTGAATAGTCCTCAGAATTTTGATAGCCACTAGTTCAACAGAGTTTCAATACAATAGTCCAGAAAAGTTCTGAACATGCACATAGGATCCAGCGCATGCTAAGTGTCCAGGAAGAGAAGAATTCAGTACGAGAAGCCAACTAGTTCCTCTAACTAAAGGTCGTCAACGCCATGACATCTGAAGATCCAGAACCAAGCAATTGACAGATATCCAATTCACCCACTTAGCACCATTCCCCCACCAGCACCATTCAAAAATATTCAGGATAGAAGTTAATTAAACACCCTACGACTGGGCAAAAGCTTGAGTCGAGTTATATTCGACCTGCAAATTCTCCTGGCGTTAAAGAATATAGACAAGATAACATCGTCGCTCTCACCAGATATAGCCCAACCCCATCTTGAGCAATTATTGGCCCAGCCATCTATCATTAATGATGACATGAGTAAGGAATCTTTAGAACTGGAGGGAATGTCCACAAAGCCAAGCTCCATAGCGAATAACCAACTATATAGTTATATATATGTTCACTCTCCCAAGTGAAAGGCCAGCCAATAAGACACTGCAACAACTAGCAGGTCAGACTAATGACTCTTGAAGGGGAAAACCACGTATCAAAACCAAATCTGTTCATGGGCCTCCAGAATTGACCACTTAGGTTCCTGCAACAGCATCTGTGATTCAGATTCTAAAACTCAGTGAGCTATGCTACACCAAATTGCACCATACATATATCTAGTGACTAGCGAATTCTGAGATCTTCTAGAAAAACAAATAGGCAAAATTTAAGGTGTATTAAACCAAGAAACTGCAGTTTTGACATGATCTACCCTACTAAAGCATGGAAACTGGAAAGTAAGAACTCCGGCCTATATGTAGTTTGATGTATTATAATTAGAATTAATTCAAGCAGAAGATATAGGAAAGCTGAAGGAGAATTAGTACTTCTCATCTGACCCCACAAATGCTTCAAAATAATTCTTTATCACAGACTGCAACATGGCTGAATAAAGCAACCAAACACCTTTCCAGGAAACTACCAGCTCAACTAATGACCATCCTTCTTCGGACATCTAGGATGGTTATCAAACTCGCAGAGATATATGTTACCATATGTCTGCATCATGAGCAACCCAAAGCTGCATGAAAAACAATCTAGATATCCTAATTTATCTAGAGGTAATCCACACAAAACCATTTATACATAGTTTTTCCACCATGGACATAAGTAGATAGGAAACAGGGCATACTAGAAGCGGATAACATAAGGCAGTCCGATTACCCAACTGCTCACCCCCACGCAAAAGAGAAATGAAGCAAAAGAAAGAAGAAGAAAAGGTTACGGTGACTAGGTTCCAAATAAATCAGGTGCAGAACACAATACATTCAGTTTGCAACAAGACTAAAAGAGTAAATTTACTCAGCGAGCAGAGATAAGTGGGAAATTCAACAAATAAAATCTAGAAACTTTAATTTTGCTAGAAGGCAATATATGTATACACATACAGATATATATATATATATATATATATATATATATTTATACGTACACATAGATATATACATACATACATACATATATGTATGTATGTACGTATGTATGTGTGTATGTAAAAAATAACAGATTTCCTGAGCATCATGAGACTAAAAGAACAAGCTTTCTTCAACGGAAATCTGACGGACCAAAAAGAATCAAAAGAAGATAGAAGCATCCATTATGAAGACTTTGATTCCAAAAAAGAGCGAAAAGAGAAACATCTCAGATGATATAATAAGGCAATGATTGTTAAAAGAATCTCTCATGTTGTTGGGAAAACAACAGTTCTTTATCTACCTATTGACAATTTACTAAGTGGTATGTATGAGAAAGCTGCAACATAACCTAACATGTGTAGCCAAAAACAACACTTAAAATCTATTTGGAATTGAACCCGATGCATTATACTCAACATATTGCCCAAAAAGAAACTACATAGCAGCTCATAAAACGGTGGCTAATGTTTTCACCATAAGTGATATGATTACCCCTCTAATGTGCTCAACCAAGACGATGATGATAGAACTCAAGGCATATGATATCTCAATCAAGTACATGTTAAACATAAAAGAATACAACTATAGAGTAGGGTGTATCTAATTTAATGAGTACAACTACAAAAAGGACAAGTAACTACATTAAACGAAAATAACAAGCAGTTAAGAACCTTTCAAACTTAGCAGTGTCAACACAGTGACAGATGATGTAATAGGTTTCCGTGCTTTTACCACAAATACCAGGCACATAAGTTCTGGTAGAATAAGCAAACAGAAGAGAATCTAACCCTGTTCTTATTAGGCGGCCAAATGGGAGACTTATGTTTCCGTTGAACTGATACTAGAGTCGGTCCTACAGTTTGACAAGGACTAAGGCTCTGAAGGGAAAGCGATAAAGAAATCTGAAAACACAGTTTCCATGAACGGTGCTGACCCTTCTCCTTTTTCACCCCTAAATGACCATGAATCACTAACTATTGATCTTCTATACCCATAATCTCACCTCTCCTGTCAATAATATATTGATGAAAGCAAGTGATGATAACGGTATATTAAGAAGGGCTGCCAGTAAGCATGAAAGGTTCAATCGTTGCAATGTATCTGCCATTTTCAATAAACTACTACCCACTCAAGAGGCAAAATTCGAGTCTATAACTAGGTTCCTGTAAATCTTTCGTTAACAAGTTAAAGAAAAGGATAAACTCATACTACATATACAGAAACAATGAAAACTACAGAACTAAGTAAAATAAAAGATAAACAAGAAAACCAATAAAGCTTAAAAAAATTTAAACATAAACGATAATCATAAAACCAGCAGCTTAATGAAGTGACTGCAAAATCGGAGGGTGATAGTCGGTTTATAGGAGAAATTACACCAGGCGAAGAGACATACCTTCGTGGGTCACCGATCAGTTGCTTCCGATGATCGCTCAAACCCCGTGAACGACAAACTCACACGCAAAAGGAGTTGGAAAATCAGGAAAAGTGGGGAAAGATGATCAGGTAACTCCGGGGAAGAATGTGTATGATGAATTATATATACAGCACTTGCTGCAGAATTCTTGTTCAAGATAAGTTAATACTATTAAATACAATCTTTACACCTAAACCAAAAAAAATCATTCTGTGATTTATACGATTAATTATAGTAATCTTTTCTTAAAGATATGCATATAATGAGAAATACTGAGTTATTAAGTAGATGATTAATTCGATGTATTTCACCAAGACGATGGACCATGTGAAGATGACTTTGCTTGTTTATTATTATAACAACAATATTATTTCATTGTCTTAGAGTCTCCAGTTTATGGCGGAGTATAGAAGGTCGGATGTACGCAACCATATCTATGTGTTAGAAACACATAGAGGTTATTTCCCGATGATTCATAGTGAAAATTACGTGTCAATCAACTGCTACTTCACAATATAAGAAGCGCAACCAATTTATAGATTCATTTTGCTTTATTTCATCAAATTCTAAAATAAAGGAAGAGTGTGTCTTAACTCCATTGGAAATAGAAAGGTGTTCTCCAGTCTATGGCGGAGTCTAGTAGGTCAGATGTACGCAACCATACCTATGTGTTAGAAACACGTAGAGATTGTTTCCCGATGACCCATAATGAAAATTGTGTGCCGATCAACTGCTACTTCATAATATAAGAAGCGCATCCAATTTAGAGATTCATTGTGTTTTATTCATCAAATTCCAAAGTAAAGGAAGAGTGTGTCTTAACTACATTAGAAATAGAAAAGTGTTTATTAGTATAACAATTTGTACATATATTCTACATTTTATATTATTAAATACTAAAGACCCTCTTAGCTATTCGACATTCCATAATCAATACAAATATGCATCAACAAATTCCGGTTTCATTGGAACCTTAAATAATTTATTACTCCTTAAACAACACTTTCTTTTCCATACTTGCAAGTTATACCTTTTTTCTTGTTCAAAGTTTATGAGGCAATTTCCAATTGATTTATTTATAAAAGGAAAAAGTATTATCAACAAAAAATTTTTTTGGTGGAAGTATATCAACACTTCAAGAGTTGGCGTTGGCACTTTTTATTCATGTTTAATTATCATACACGACTTAATTTAAATTATTGATTAAATAAATACACGTTAGTCTATGGTTGTAGAAAAGTGTATATTTGCTAGATTAAATCGGGTCTCATTCATCCCAATAAAAACCTGGTTTTATATCTGAGAATACTTAAATAAACATAAAATATTACTGTGGACCATATTAGAATCATGATCACTCTACTTATATGCTAGTAGTCCTACTTATCAAAGTTTTGTTAGGCAAGGATAGTATCATCGGCAAGGATGTTGGCCCATCTGATAGGGGTACTATAGGTATCTTCAACACTGCTATTAGAACCGACTATTAGATGGATGTAATTATTGTGTATATGGATTATCGATAGGATGTTGGTCTATTCAATGAGGATGGAATATAACACCATCTCAACAAGAATGTGGAATCCTGATTAAGTGAGGATGTTAGCCCATGAGGATGAAGTGTAACACCTTAACTTAGCACATATGTTGACCCGTTTGATGAGCGTGGAGTTGTACTTTACATTGAAAGATGATCTAGATAAGAAATATGTAGAATTTGTTGTTGTAAATCTACGAGAATTAACACATTAGAGGCCCTCGGAGTTGTTACTCCAAGAAAACCCTCTTACAAGTCAATTGTGGGTTGTTCCGTATTCGGCATATAACGCATGTTAGAATTTAAAGAAACATGTCTTTTTGTGGGAATATTGAGTAGATTGAGAGAAATGTCCCAGATTATGTCTGAATGTTTCGAACATCCCTTCTATCTGGCGAAGTTAATTCTTTTTGTATGCCTTGACTGAGCAATGCATGTTTGGGCACCGTCAGATCCTGCCACGTGCCCTGCCCTGCATGTGCATGTTGGTCTAGTGTCAATAAGCTGGCACCACGTGTCGTTGTGCATGGTGAAGTTGCTTGCATGATATTGGTTAACTTGGCTGAGGCGAGCAAATATGCCTTGTGCACCGAGGACCCGACAACCTGATGGCTATGACCAAGGTGACAATGGAGATCAAGGTGATTAGCCTGAATGTAGTTTTCTAAGTATGATTTGCTGAGGTTAACTTGATAGTGGAGGCCGACCTGAGTTTCACGTCGACCAAGAGGCGTTCTGCATCTTCTAGAAAGCGCCGACTTGATTGTGTGTTTGCGTCAATGTAGCTAACATGTCGCCTTGAGTGATCACATGGTGTTAACTGAGGGCTAGAGAGCTTATTGTACTTGTAGCTTCTCATAGCATTAGTTTTATCCTCATCAATAAGGTTGAAGTGTCTTATAACTAGTTCTTTAGCTTTTATTTTGTCTTGCAATTTTTATTTCCACCAACAAGATTCTTTATTTGTAGGCGTTCGGTCTTTTGACTTGTAAATTAAAGTTTTCACTATTTTCTTTGTCTTTGTTGCCATATCCTTCCACCTTGTATTTGCTCACCACTTGAATTTCTTAAAACTTCTTACTATAATACTACTTTTTCTAAACTCTGCTTGTTTATCTTCCTTCAAGTTCTATCAGTTTATATTAAATTCTATAAGCTTTTGTTTTTTCAATTTTATAGGTCAGATGCAGACATCCAACACGACAAGATGACATTGCATTGTTGAACTTTTTCATAGGATCACCTCGTAGTCTATGGTATCCAGTCTATGGTCATGTTATTTTCTTTTTGAACTTACCGACCATAGTTTTGTTCCAGTATTATCTTTACTATGTTAATGTAAACGTGTATCTTTTTCTGTATCTTGCTGCCTGGTGAGCTTAGATGCCATGGTTGATCCAAGAGATGACCACAAATTCAAAGAGTAGAAGCATATATTCTTGATATGGGCGTAAACAACTTGAATTGATATGTTGATAAGTGAAAACAGCTTTTTGTATTCCCCCGTATTACTTTTCTAAAATTATTCAACCATTTATTTTTTACGCTGTCTTGCTATCAAGTTCTTTTGTTCTTGCATTATCTTCAGTTTGTTGCTCACGCTTGAGCTCGTGATGGTACTATATATCATCTTTGTTCCAAGAAGCAAACTGTGGTTAGTTTTACTTGTTTATTTTATTCATCTATACTTGGATCTTGGATGGAGATAATTTGAAAGGATTAGGATGAATTATTTGGCCTTTGGAGAGGATATGAGCTAGGATATAAAAAAATTTAAAAGTAGAAGACGCAAAATTTGACTCGGGTGATGATTGAGTGACCATTTCTTTTTCTAATTTATGTGTTCACATGAACTTATTTTAGTTTTTGTTGACATCAGAATAAGAACATATATTGTTACTTCGAAAAAAGAGCTTGTTTGATAATGAGTACTTTCAGCAGTATGAAGAGTCAAGTCAATTCGAAAAAAGAGCTTGTTAGACCATATGAAGCAGTGCGTCCTTCTCCTTAGATGTGTAATGCAAAAAGCACAAGAGATATATTGAAAGTAGTATAAGGTGGACATAGAAAGAAACAAATTAATGAAGACATCTTCATAAGGCGTGTCTACTATGGTGGGTCATACAGATGCATACATGTCATATGGTGAGAACCTATACTACAACTTTTTTCTAGGGATAATTACCTTTTGCACCCCTGGTGTTTGACATAATCGCCAATACCTCCCTTAATGTTTAAAAATACACCCTTACCCCCCTGATGTTTGAAAAATATACCCTTATCCCCTTTGATTTAATTAAAAAAATGTTATTAAAAAAATATATTAGAACTGTCTGTTTTGCCCCTACCCTCTTCATTTTTTTCCTTTGCCCGAGCCCCTCTCCCCTGCCCGCCCCCACCAGCCTTTGGTATTGAATACCAGTATGAAGAAGAGCTGAATTTCTATCCAGTATAATGAAAAAAAAAACAATTCAAATGAGGAAATAATAGTGAATTCTCTTCAAGAGTCCTCCAACATCTTCAAATAATGAGTAGGAAAATATCAAAAATATGCAAGTCGCTCAGCTAGAGCCGGGGTCATTGCGTTCTTCCATCTACAAATCCAGAAAATAGTAGTGCAAGGCATATTGAGAGCAATGATGGCCAGTTACCTTCCCATGTCAAAGATGGAGGAAAATGGTTTCAGCACAAACAGATTTTCCATTCTTGTAGTTTGAAGTTCTTGATTGGAGGAAACAGTTGATTTCTCTCCAGAAATAATTCCACATTCATCTACTTGATTGATTGATCTTTGATTCTTCATGTATTTCTTGTTTAATTGAGTTTTTCATCACTCTGATTTTAGGCATCCAAAAGGATGCCAAATAAAGTAGTCTAAGAACTTTCAGTTGACTTACAACAGTTAAGCAAGAACCTGCAAGATCAATTTCATGCTAACCAGGTCCAGATTACCAGACAAATGGGTAAATAAGCACATATGGAAGAATCAACCCCCCCCCCCCCCACTGAAGAATATCAACATCCCTATCCAAGAATAAGCACCCGAATTTAACCACCATTGTACCCAAACTTTTTACCTCCTAGTAAATTGTTTGTGCTGGGATGCAAACATCAAGAAAATCAAGGTCGTGATGTTAGGATCGAGTAAATGTATTCGGTGATTAATATACATGTGTTGCACTATCGGTGAAGGACAAAAAGATACCGGTTGGTGATAGAACAATATAGCCTGGATATAATCTCCAAACCATGTTAACATCTAACGAAAAATGACCTTCATAGTTGTGTCCTTTACATCCGGATGAAGAGGGCGGGGGTAAAGGAAGAAGATGAAGAGGTTAGGGGCAAAAGGGGCAGTTCCAATATATTTTTCTAATAACATTTTTTTAATTAAATCGAGGGGGGTAAGGGTATATTTTTCAAACATCAGGGGGGTAAGGGTGTATTTTTAAACATTAAGGATGGCATTGGCGATTATGACAAACACTAAGGGGGCAAAAGGTAATTATCCCTTTTTTCTATGATTGTTTCAGCTAGTGTTTAACCGAATACTGAATCTAATGAACTAAATATGTAGAGTGTTTAACCGAACCTACTGAATAAACTTGAAGACAAAAGTATGAAATGAGGAAAATGCGAGAGGCATTTGTCTTGCGATTTTGTTAATCTTGTGGTTTACTTGATTGATTGTCTTTGACATGTGACTTTCCGTGCATGTATAGGATCAAGGCTTGGGGGTTATATCAGAAGGTTTGGATGCATTGAAGAATATGGCCCATGACATGAACGAGGTTTGGTGTCTTTGGTAGAATCTGGTTGATATTTTTGTAAAGCATATATATGTTAAGTTTGCTGTGTTTTGTGCACAGGAATTGGACGTAAGCGCCATAACATATGTATTTTCGGTTCAAAACAAAGTAACTAACTCTAGTATGAATGGCAACAAATAAAGCTAGCGTTTAACTGAATATACTGAATCAACATCATACAGTAAACTCGAATCAACTTCAATATATGTATATTTCAACTTCAGATTGTAAAGCGTTTCCACTCCAAAAGATAGAGTTAGATGAAAAAAGACGTAGGTTTTCGGTTCTTAGCAAAATATTTTTTTCCTTAGACCGACATTTACTCAAATTTATTCGAGTATTTGAATATATGCCTTTGCATAAAAGGCCGATTAACATAGCTTCCAGAAGATCGAAACAAGCATACGAAAAGGAAATGCATTCTCGTGTATCAATTGAATTATTAGACACATGAGCTTTTTACAGGCATATACATATATATACCTATGTCTCCATATGTTTGTGTGTATATGTAATCAAATTATTGAATCATATGATAATCCACTACTTCAGTTAAAATGTTATACTAACGTTTTGCCCTTAATTTCCTGACTTTACAGAAGCGCATAAATCATATTCATTTTCCCCCATCATATATGACAAGATAAAGCAAAATAATTACTTCTATTTCCAATGGAGTCAATGTCAGACTCTTCCTTGATTTTGGAATGTGATGGAATAAAACAAAATGATTCACTAAATTAGCTGTGCGCGCTTCTTATATTGTGAAGTAGCAGTTGACCTACATAGATTGCCGCAATTTTCATTATGGGTCATCGGAAAACAACCTCTGTGTGTTTCTAACACACGGATATGTTTGCGTACATCCGACCCCCTGTACCCCACCATAGACGGGAGCCTTTAAAACAATAGGATAATGTTGTTGTTGTATATATGTATATATATATATGACAAGCAATTATTTAGGTTAATATATTTAATGTGGAAACATAAAAAGCGAAAAACGATTTGTATTCGTTAATATGCTAGTGTTCACTCCATTGCCTCAATATGCTAGTTTTCACCTTTCTCCATGATAGATTTTGAAAATCAATCTCCATAACTTACGGACAAGTGTTTCAAGAATTGACATAATTCGAACTGCTACCACATTTACATCGATTAGAAAATATGTTAATCTTAAAATGCTTTAAGCTTGTCTACATGACTATATTCGTAAATGCTTGAAAATCAATCTCTTGTTTAATTTAGCAAATTGTCTTTATAAATTTTGTATATTTGTTTCCTTAATAGATTTATAGTAACGAAAACTCGCTCATTAGCTACCATACTATATAATTTACACATATATATTAATGATAGTTAATAACTTAAAAAGAAGCATTTATCACTATGTTAACAGAGAGAAGAGATGAAGAAAAAGGTGGGGCATAGAGAAGCAGAGAATTATTCCATTGGCAGTAAGATCCGAGAGCTTGAAGCCAAAAGCAGTTAACTTATTTTTCTGTGTTTCGTTGTCATATATGTGTTTTCTGCTTATTGTATTCGTTAATCATGTGATTGTGGACCTACCCTCTCCTCATCCTAGAGAAGGACAACTTTTCGAGTTCTTTATTTTTGAAACAGAAAATTATTCATCACATGTGATTCTGCAAAATGAATTTATACTGTTGTTATAGAACCAAATATAAAATACATACAAGGTCTAAGGAAAACTGAATTTATCCAGTCTACATGCGTCTACGATGTAGTTGTTTTATTATGACATATTGATAGGTAAAGTTATCCACTTTAAGTATACTAGTGGTGACATTGTACGATTGGATTTTGCTGACATCTTGAGCTGAAGATACTCAAAGGGTTTATACATAAAATGAGGAAGTCTTCGTCAGATAGTCTAGTTGATATTTTAATTGAGACATTGTAACTAGAAAGACAAAGATTCGAACCAAGACACACGGTGTAGGTGAGATAATGCTATTTGGTCCAGTAATTACTTAGGCTATGGTATCCAGTCTAATTAGGTTAAAAGAATCTTGACCAAATTTATACTAGACACCTTATATGAGTTGTCTTGTAAAACCACTAATTGCTTAGTTCATGGTATCCGGTCCAATGGGGTTAAAGGGTCGTTGATCAAGTTTGTGTCATGCATCTTATGTCGGTTGTTTGATAAAAAGACTTACCAATCTAAGAGACTGTTGGATTCCTGATTTATATCATCCACAAAACTTATTAAAAATAGAACGTTAGAGATCGGGAAGATCAAAATATGAACTTTTTCAACTAAAAGATGAGCAATTTTTACTACTTCTAAGAGTTTCGTGGGAAAAGTTAAAACACTCGATTGCTATTACAGTGTGTGATGTTGGAATTTACATAGTAAATCCATTACCCGAGGATCGCTTAAGAGAACACAAAAGCAAAATAAATAAATGCGGAAGTGTACCTTGCTCCGTTGTTTAACGCTGTAGGGGTTCTGACACGTGTGACAACTGTGTCTTCCAAGAGATGCACGAACCCACTAGTTGTTGAATTCACTAACAAAATATCAACAACTACCACTACTATTCCGATGGAGAGAATAGATAGTGTGTTTTCTTCTCAAAAGTATTTTATAATATATATATATATAATATATACTGTTCTCAAGTGTGCAAAGAACAAAAGAAAGAGCCTTCTGAATTTGAACTTTGCAAAATGTATTTTATTTACTGCAAAGCAACGAAATCTTTCTGCCAAAATTTGTCCCACATAGTTTGCATTTATATAGTGGAAAGCATCAATTTGCTGAAACGTTTGAAACGTAAATGTTGAAACGTTTCTTAAGAAAATGCTTCATCAATTTCCGTTGAAATGAATATAACATTTCATTAATATATGAAACGGAAATATTTGATATATATATATAAATTATATATATTAAATAGCTTACTTAAAATACTTCGGGAAGAATACTCGTGGGCTCTTGTCCCTCAGGGACCAGATGTCATTAATAATACGGTATTGACTTTACGAGTCCTACCATCAAGGACTGTAACCGTATGACTGTCTACACATTTAGTGATCCATTTAGATTACACTGTGTATCCACTAATATACCGAAGTAATCACTTAATGTGTGGATACGTACAAATATTACGTAACATTAGTAACATATAATAATAACATACATAAGTCCACATATATATTTGATATGTGACTTAAGTCACACGTGTCGTGCACTACACGTATGAGCATATCAAATCCAACAATCTCCCACTTGGACTATGTATGTTTATGTTACTTATTTGAGCTCCTTTACTGAATGGCCAATAGTGTAATCAACTTAGTCCGGTCCACTCAGTCAATGCCAATAAAAGAAACAAGCAGAACGTCGTCACACTTATGGGTGACGGGTCCCGAATCATGAATCATGATACCAACATTAACTGAACGACATGGATGCTAGAATGGATGTGTAGTGTGGAAATTACATGCTATGTGATCGTACATGCCAATATCCAACTTGGTCCTACTTAATGAGATCGACAGAATTCAGAATGAAAGTCGCAAATAATGTACAATCCTGAAAACTGCAGTACAACTGAAACTGTAGTGTACATTATAATGAATGTCTGAAACAATGTTCTTTAGTGAGCACTACAAAAATGAAACCAATAGGCTCCCACTAAAGCTGAATATCTTTGGTTGTACCAATACCCATACGAGCCACATGCCCGTGAAACACCATAGGTATTACCCTTTAGTCAAGGGATCAGCCACCATAAAATCTGTGTCTATGTGCTCAATGCAAATCAGACCATTCTGAATTATCTCTTTAACAGCCAGATACTTAATGTCTATGTGTTTCGACTTAGACGAACTCCGGTTGTTGTTTGAATATAGCACCACAGAGTTATTGTCACAATAGACTTTCAGAAGTCTCTGAATAGTCTCTACAATACGCAGCTCTGTGACAAAGTTGCAAAGCCATATCGCTTGACTAGAAGCATGGTAGAATGATACATACTCAGCTTCCATAATAGATGATGCAACAAGCGATTTCTTTACACTTTTCCATGAGATAGCACCTCCTACCAGCACGAAGATGTAGCTGCTGGTGGACTTCATGCTATCTTCACATCCACCAAAAAATCGGAATCTGTGTACTCAATGATCTCCAACTTTTCAGATTTCCGATACGTCAGCATGTGGTGTTTTGTTCTTTGTGGTACACACACTTGTCAGCCTGATTTACCTCAAAACCGAATGAGGTAATGACTTGTGCGAACTTAAAATACCATTGTTAAAACTGCTTTAGTCCATAAATGGATTTCTTAAGTCAATAAACCATTCTTTTATTTTTGATCTCCCACTTCAAAACGAGGTGGTTGAATTATGGTTTAGTTGATGTCAACATTTAGAAAAGCAGTTTTAACACCCAATTGATGTAACTCAAGACGAGAGGATCGTTTTAGTGGTACATGTTTTTGAGATATTGATGGTTCCTTAACTGCATCAGTAGTTCCTCGTCCATCAGAAATGATTTCCATAGGTTCTTGTGGACCAGAACTACTAGGGATCATATCGTTAGATGTGTGTATTCATAGTAGACTCTAACCAATGACTGGTTCGATTCGCATATTTACACCATCAGAACGATCTTCATCTACATCTAATTCAGTGATCTACTGATGCAAACTATTTCCTCCCGGAACCGAAATATTCTCAAAGAACTGTTCTGAATTTGTCTCAAATGTAATTCTGCTAGTGAGATCTTAAAATTTGTACCTCCGTGAAAAAACCAAAGAACAAAATAACAAATAAGTCAATATCAACTGCAATATAACTGAAGTTCAAATCAAGTTTAGAACACTTCCATCTCCCAAAAATCTTTCAATGTTAAGTGGTCTTTGGAGTCTCCTTAACATTGTCTAACAATTGGGTTGTAGTAATTGAAAAAGTCCGGCGATAATAAGGAAATACGTGACTAGTTCATCGGCCCAAAGAAAGGTGACTACTTTACGTATGGTGTTGATGAAGCATTTTCTTAAGAAACGTTTCAACATTTACGTTTCAAACGTTTCAGCAAATTGATGCTTTCCACTATATAAATGCAAACTATGTGGGACAAATTTTGGCAGAAAGATTTCGTTGCTTTGCAGTAAATAAAATACATTTTGCAAAGTTCAAATTCAGAAGGCTCTTTCTTTTGTTCTTTGCACACTTGCGAACAGTATATATTATATATATATATATTATAAAATACTTTTGAGAAGAAAACACACTATCTATTCTCTCCATCGGAATAGTAGTGGTAGTTGTTGATATTTTGTTAGTGAATTCAACAACTAGTGGGTTCGTGCATCTCTTGGAAGACACAGTTGTCACACGTGTCAGAACCCCTACAGCGTTAAACAACGGAGCAAGGTACACTTCCGCATTTATTTATTTTGCTTTTGTGTTCTCTTAAGCGATCCTCGGGTAATGGATTTACTATGTAAATTCCAACAAGTCGACGTGATATATGAGACTTCGACAACTACGTCTTCCTTTGGGCCGACTAATAGCTGTGCGAAGCACATACACACCTGTCACAAACTTAACAATTGCACATGCGATGATATGATTGCCACACTTTAAGGGGATCATATTAAAGTCATACATTTGCTAAGATGCGTATCCTTATGGTTCTATACACCATTGCAGTTTATCAATAAATATGAAGATTTATGTTTGACCGTAATATTTGCATCCAGAAATACATCTGGTTGAGCCCTTTTCTTCAAATTTTGAGACGCCACTAAAATTCTCAAAATCAAGAAAATAGCGCCTCATTGATAATTCTTAAAACCAATGAAGATTTATCAATCAATGCCGTTTGTGACATAACCGAATGATGAAACTTTATGAAGGTCTAAAGTGAACCGATTCGGTAATACCAAGTAATCTAGACAGTATTGCCATTGCACACAATTCTCAGGCCATCCGGTAGAGTCACTATCCGTAGACGATCTCGCTTAAGAACCAGTTTTCTAAGACAACACCATGTGTACGGTTAATTTATCACAACTTCATTATTCATCTATCACAAGCAAATATATTTGATTCATAACGATTGTTAAAATGGGTTTCTTGTTGGTCAAACCGTCCAGTCAAACTGATTAAACTGTATAATCACACTGAACAATGTTAAATATATTTTATATTTCTGTAAAGTGCAGTAAAACAACTACTGTATACGTAATACTGCTTATTAATCTTTACATATATGCAACATGTGCTTCTGTATTTTGCAACAATAAATATGCACGGCAACAGCATTTAATTATATAAAAATGTCACATGAAGTCCACAAAATAACAAGCAATACATGCATTGTTCTGCTTAACTATATAAATATCATTAATGTTGTAATTAATATTAATACTGTTACATGTACCATGTATGACAAGTGTGTACCTATAACCATGGAACACATAACAAGAAGCAGAACATAAAAGAAAGGTTCTGAAAGAAAAATCGTATTAAACATAATAAAAAAAAACCTTTATGCTCAACTACAAACTGGAAATTGATTTGTGCTCAACTGAAGCCCGAAGTTTCTGATACTTGAAATATTTGTTTTCTAGTTCTTAACCTCGGAAGCAGTCATTCGAGAAATTCAGTAAACAAAATTTGCACAAAGAACAAAGACTTTTTTGTAAAAATTCCTTATCAGAACAAACTACCGGTGAATAATCATGAAATATAAAACAGCACCGTGTTCTCGTTAAGAATGCTCTGATACCACTTGTTGGAATTTACATAGTAAATCCATTACCCGAGGATCGCTTAAGAGAACACAAAAGCAAAATAAATAAATGCGGAAGTGTACCTTGCTCCGTTGTTTAACGTTGTAGGGGTTCTGACACGTGTGACAACTGTGTCTTCCAAGAGATGCACGAACCCACTAGTTGTTGAATTCACTAACAAAATATCAACAACTACCACTACTATTCCGATGGAGAGAATAGATAGTGTGTTTTCTTCTCAAAAGTATTTTATAATATATATATATATATAATATATACTGTTCGCAAGTGTGCAAAGAACAAAAGAAAGAGCCTTCTGAATTTGAACTTTGCAAAATGTATTTTATTTACTGCAAAGCAACGAAATCTTTCTGCCAAAATTTGTCCCACATAGTTTGCATTTATATAGTGGAAAGCATCAATTTGCTGAAACGTTTGAAACGTAAATGTTGAAACGTTTCTTAAGAAAATGCTTCATCAATTTCCGTTGAAATGAATATAACATTTCATTAATATATGAAACGGAAATATTTGATATATATATATAAATTATATATATTAAATAGCTTACTTAAAATACTTCGGGAAGAATACTCGTGGGCTCTTGTCCCTCAGGGACCAGATGTCATTAATAATACGGTATTGACTTTACGAGTCCTACCATCAAGGACTGTAACCGTATGACTGTCTACACATTTAGTGATCCATTTAGATTACACCGTGTATCCACTAATATACCGAAGTAATCACTTAATGTGTGGATACGTACAAATATTACGTAACATTAGTAACATATAATAATAACATACATAAGTCCACATATATATTTGATATGTGACTTAAGTCACACGTGTCGTGCACTACACGTATGAGCATATCAAATCCAACATGTGAGAGTCCTGTCCAAAGGTAGAGATTTGTTAAATTGGCATTGGACTTGCAATCGACTTGGTGCGTTAAAATTCGTACATCGAAATCGAAGAGAAAGGTTTACAACTTTGAGCCTTATAAATAGGCTGTATGCTATTCGTTGTTTGAGGTAAGAGGATATATTGAGTATTAAGTATTATATAGTAATTTGCACATTGTGTTATGTATGTATTTCTTTGAAGGTACTATGCGGGCATAATATTTTAAAGAGTATTTTGAGCTTCGTTATTAGGTTCTTAGAATATTTTGTATTTTATGTACCTTTGGGCGTTAAACTCTATTTTTTGAACGTGCGTTAAACTCTATTGATGAAGCCGGATCTTCACCAAAGGTCTGGATTACCTCAAAATAGTTCCGTCAGTTAATCATGAAAGATTTGTTAAAAACACAGATCAGAAGTCCCGGGGGGTTTGACCCCGGGAAAAACCCTCCGACGCTCAAGTCAGTTTGGGCCATATCTCACTGAGATGTAAAAGGAGAAGTTAGGATTTTCTCACAGTATTTGCCGAGGAGCTGAAAGTATCTTTTTTCCTCTTCGTTTTGGTTCCCTCGCTTTTATAGACTTTCCCGCCTTTTTCTTCTGATAGTAGATAATTGGATAAGATGTTTGCTTGGGGCAGAAAACTCAGGATGGTGTAGGTCTGCTGATGTGATCAATAGTCTGACTGATGTGATCAATAGGTCGGACTAGTTGACGTAACTAGTAGACCGGCTGTTGTGACCTTGGCGTGTTTTATAAGAGTAGCCAGCTGTAATCACTATGTTTGAAGAGTATCTGTTTGAGGGTCCCACAAAATAATATCTTAGCAAGGTTCATTTGCCGATAAACAGCTGACCCTTAACAAATCCCGAAGTACTCAACTTGCTGTGGTACACAGCTAAGTTTTGCTGAAGAGTATGATTGAGCCATATACTGAAGTTGGTGTCGAGGTAAAAACCTTGGCATATTTTTTGGTGAGGGTGTTGGGTTGTTCCTCTGAAGTGCGGCCGAAACTGAACTGCACTATATAGGCACTGAACTGCTGAACTGCTGAACCGTAGCATTCCAAATGCTGAGCCTACTGAAGTTGACTGTCGTTGACTAACACATGGTTCAATTATGGTTTATCAACTATGAACTTTAGTTAGAAGTTTGAGTTTTTGTTAGTTCTGTAGAAGAGTTTTGTTTTTGGGTACTATTCACTTTAGTAATATTTGTTTTCACTTTTTTTCCGGTTTATATAAGCTAACTCTGGTGTCCCTCGACTTGCTTTTTTTTCTTCCAGCTTTTATATTTTTTCTGTTATTACTGTTAAGAGCCATAAACCCGAGTTTGTTTTCCAAAAAAAAAAAAAAAGAACTATGTTTAATATTCATTTTTATCATTTAATGTAATGCTTGTGTAACGCTAATACTTTGTTTTTAGTGTTGATTTTCAAGTATAATTTTGGAACCATACATAAATTAATAGATAATGATAGAAAGTTGGCAAATTTTTGGACGGTTGATGTGTAATTTCTTAACTACTAACTAGCAAGTGCACTAGGTACAATTGTAGCGTAGCAGGCAAGAGGGTTGTCGATCCCACGAGGACTAGTTTTAAGTACCAAAATTATTTTTTCGCCTTAATTTAAACCTAACCAATAAAATTTAATAAAATCAAAAACTAACTACTAACTAAATATCAAGCCTTAACTTTTCTCTTTAAAGATTTTCTTGACTAGTTTATGTTTCAGTTGAATCATTTTCTAAAGTGTAATCCACTCTTTAACCCAAAATAATTAATTAGTTTCTATTCCAAACCGCTAAGGAAGAAATTCTCTATTTTAATTTTTACCCAATCCCTTGGCGTAGAAACCTAACTCGGTGTGACAAACTCCGTATCCCTACGCAAATTTTAATCCATCGAGGCGCATTTAATTTCCTTAGAATTTTCTAGTCATCCACCCGTAGAAACCGAATCTATCCCTAGTCAGTTTTACTACAAGTTCGTTGTTGACACAGTCGTAATTAAAATCTTCACCTCCCGGTCCTTCGAAATTAATTATATGTTCTATCAATAGGTAGCTAATCTATTGACGCAATAAACACACCAACAACAATTAACGATTGGGATAATAAACTAGTAAATTAAATAAATTAAAGAGGGAAAACTAATATATTAAAACACCAAAACAATTCAACTGTCACAAAAACTAGTCAAGAAAATAAGAATCTAGCCACAAATTAAATCCATACTATCCATCAATAATTGCATAAAGAGCATTAGAAAAACAAACTGCGTATAAAATTACACTGCACAACAGCGTCGGAATCCGCGCTGCTAGACTTTCTATTTCTCTTTCCTGCCTCACGGTCAAAACTGCTGGCTGGGCAACTTTTGCACTTTTTCTTTTCTGATTCTTATGGAATAGTGATGGAGAGAGAGGATAAACAGGCCTTGGGAAACGCGAGTGGCTGTGGGAAAAATCTTCAAAGCTCGGTGCTGCTCCCAGGAGCTGCGCGCTCCATTTCTACTGCTTCCACCGATATTTATACACGCGAAATGCAAAGATAGAGCTGATCGGCTCCTTCTTTCTCTCAACTGTTCAGGAATATCAGCAACAAATATATCTGATATTTTATTTAACAGCTTGATTCAATCTTTTGTTGAAGCTTATCTTATTTTTTTCCCTGCAATATTAAATAAAATATGTAGTATCCAACTAAAAATAAATATTACATTTAACTAAATAACATAGACTTCATCATCATCTAAGTGGTAACTCAGTTAAGCTCAGAAAATGAAGTTAATTTAGCTAACAAAATTAATGTTTTCTGTTTAATCACATGAACACTTCCATTATTCAATTTGATTATTATTATTACTTTTTAGCATCAATTAAGTCAAATACTGCTCGATATAAATGGTAGAGTGTACAAAAAATTTGTATAAAAATTGATTATATCAACTACCCTCCACTTAGCCTTTGATCGTCCTCGAGCAAATAAAGTGACTTTAAAGAAAATATGCTTAATCTTTCTTCTATAGAACATGCATCAGTGATGATTTCACATAAATAGTCACAAAGTACAATCGAAATAACCAATGGAATAACTTTATAATTCAAATATCAG
>AP025044.1:1265024-1280024 GCA_036186865.1 Eustoma russellianum
TAATTAAAAAAACAAAAATAAACAGAAAGAGAAAAAGATAAAAACAAACGAAATATAGTTTCCTTTTTATTAAACAAAAAACGCGAAGGCGTAAGAACCTTCGGTTGTTTTTTGTTAGTTTCCTTTTTTTTTGCCTTTTTTTATATGTATATATATACTAAATATTTTGGCTTAATCTCAAGGCTATAAATAATTATATGATATTAAAAATATAGTCCCCGGCAACGGCGCCAAAAACTTGATGTGTAATTTCTTAACTACTAACTAGCAAGTGCACTAGGTACAATTGTAGCGTAGCAGGCAAGAGGGTTGTCGATCCCACGAGGACTAGTTTTAAGTACCAAAATTATTTTTTCGCCTTAATTTAAACCTAACCAATAAAATTTAATAAAATCAAAAACTAACTACTAACTAAATATCAAGCCTTAACTTTTCTCTTTAAGATTTTCTTGACTAGTTTATGTTTCAGTTGAATCATTTTCTAAAGTGTAATCCACTCTTTAACCCAAAATAATTAATTAGTTTCTATTCCAAACCGCTAAGGAAGAAATTCTCTATTTTAATTTTTACCCAATCCCTTGGCGTAGAAACCTAACTCGGTGTGACAAACTCCGTATCCCTACGCAAATTTTAATCCATCGAGGCGCATTTAATTTCCTTAGAATTTTCTAGTCATCCACCCGTAGAAACCGAATCTATCCCTAGTCAGTTTTACTACAAGTTCGTTGTTGACACAGTCGTAATTAAAATCTTCACCTCCCGGTCCTTCGAAATTAATTATATGTTCTATCAATAGGTAGCTAATCTATTGACGCAATAAACACACCAACAACAATTAACGATTGGGATAATAAACTAGTAAATTAAATAAATTAAAGAGGGAAAACTAATATATTAAAACACCAAAACAATTCAACTGTCACAAAAACTAGTCAAGAAAATAAGAATCTAGCCACAAATTAAATCCATACTATCCATCAATAATTGCATAAAAGAGCATTAGAAAAACAAACTGCGTATAAAATTACACTGCACAACAGCGTCGGAATCCGCGCTGCTAGACTTTCTATTTCTCTTTCCTGCCTCACGGTCAAAACTGCTGGCTGGGCAACTTTTGCACTTTTTCTTTTCTGATTCTTATGGAATAGTGATGGAGAGAGAGGATAAACAGGCCTTGGGAAACGCGAGTGGCTGTGGGAAAAATCTTCAAAGCTCGGTGCTGCTCCCAGGAGCTGCGCGCTCCATTTCTACTGCTTCCACCGATATTTATACACGCGAAATGCAAAGATAGAGCTGATCGGCTCCTTCTTTCTCTCAACTGTTCAGGAATATCAGCAACAAATATATCTGATATTTTATTTAACAGCTTGATTCAATCTTTTGTTGAAGCTTATCTTATTTTTTTCCCTGCAATATTAAATAAAATATGTAGTATCCAACTAAAAATAAATATTACATTTAACTAAATAACATAGACTTCATCATCATCTAAGTGGTAACTCAGTTAAGCTCAGAAAATGAAGTTAATTTAGCTAACAAAATTAATGTTTTCTGTTTAATCACATGAACACTTCCATTATTCAATTTGATTATTATTATTACTTTTTAGCATCAATTAAGTCAAATACTGCTCGATATAAATGGTAGAGTGTACAAAAAATTTGTATAAAAATTGATTATATCAACGGTCTAAAAGAATCACTAATCAGTGGCACTTTAACCCCAAAAGGACGCTTCGGTCCATATTGTTTTGAGAAATTTATACGAAAACTTATCATATACTTTGTGTAAGATGCTCTTTTCATTGTTCGAACATGTGATCTCACAAAAACGCTGTTTTCATTGTTCAAACATGTGATCTCAAGGTCACAAATCAACATCCTTACTCTATCCTTTAACCCCAAAAGAAAACAATATCAACCAATCAATCATACTCAGTATATCCGAACGGTCGTAAAAACTATCGATATGGTTTGAGGAGCAGAGGGCATCAATTCTTTTCTTTATTATTGTTTTTAAACTCATCAATCAATCAATCTTCTCGCCTGGAAATCTTGTTTTGACCTAGAGATCCAAAGTAAGTTAATTTCACTTTTACAATTAAATTTGACGGTAAATTATAGATATATTGCGCAGTACCACACGCACCAAAAAGGGAAGAAAGAAGCGACAGATTTGATCAAGTTCAAAAAGGTTTGCGACTTTCTGTTTCCCTTTTGCCCTTCTACTGTAAAATACAGAAACGGGGATGAGCAAAACATCTTATACGTACTAATAATAGATTATTGCTTTTTTTTTTTTAATTTCTGAAGTATATATATGTGTCTCTGTGTAATTGGACTGTAATTCCAAGTAACTTATACTATATGTTTTATATTATGTTATCTACTTTATCGATGTGACTGTAGACAAAATTTTCACTATATATTAATCTATAAGATATGATATCATCTTAAGTTCTATCCCTCTTCAAACAATCAATAACTTGTCCTAAAAAAACATTAATAACAATGCTTTCAAGTAAAACTACACTACATATACACAAAATTTAATTTAGTTGATAACAAATATTCATCGTAGTGTTACTATATTTGCATTGTAGTGTGGGACCGCTGTCAAGGTATCACGTAGGGATACATGAATCATGTAAGTGAAAGAGTATCAACTATCAGTATTATGAATATTCAAATTTTATCAATGATTTGAATTTGAGTGTTACTTAATAAATTTCCGTTTATAATACTATTTTGAACACATTTTAAGTGGAGTAATACAAAAAGAGAAGAAGATTAAACACACATTTCTCACACTGCTTTCGTATTATCCATTTAAGATGTATTTCAAAATAATATTTTAAATACACTGTTTTAGAACATTACTTTTTGAATTTAAATATATTATAAAGTTGCAAAATGAGAAAACCTCCTTGAGAAAACACATTTCTAATTTATATCTTTTATAAAATTGAAACGGAAGGTGTTGAAGTTAAAGCATAAACAGAGATTAAATTTGTTGACCGTTGACAAATGTTAACCGACACGAGCGTCAATCATATAATGCTAAAAACGGTTAACCGAAACTCAAGGTATTGAGGTTAAAGGATAAATAGAGGTCAAATTTGTCGGATGAGTTTCTAAGAGGCTAAAAGTAAGGTTAAAAATGCGGCATCCAATCACGCATCGCCACGTGTACAAAAAATAAGGGGGTGATGCATTTTTTTTTAAAAAAACTGATTTGTATACGTGGCGACACTTGATTGGAGGTCTCACTTTTAGCCTCTTAGTATCTCATCCACAAATTTGTCGACCGGTGACAAGTGTTAACCGGCACGACCATCAATCATATAATGCTAAAAACTGTTAACCGGTTCCCAGGACATATCTCATTCTGAAAACCTGATTTACATCCCTACAAACATGTGAGACCGAGGGTACCAGAAACCTTACCGGTTGGGTTAAACCCCTAAAAACTGTTAACCGACGTGACCTTTTTTTTGACAGAAAGGGATCTTTTCATTTCAAACAGCAAAAATGATACATCAGCTCAAGTTGAGCGAATTAACTATCAAAATTTACATCCGTGGCTACACTATTAGTGAAGGCACCCCATGCTAATCTAATGTTGCGAGCTCCTTCTAATATCATATGGACAGTAGTATGTATTGGTGGCCTCTCAAAACCTTCCTCGTTTAACTCTTTGTTCCTCAAATTCCACACAGTATATACACCCTCTCTGAATATATATATCCATTTGTATGGCAAGGTCACTACTCCAAAATCTTCTTTAAAATTCAAATCGATCCATTCCACAACATTGTTTGTGTTATTGAAGAACTTGTCACATGCCGTATGCACAACAAGCCGCTGCCATATTGCCTTTGCACCCTTACAGTCCCTTAGTGCGTGAGTAGTGTCTTCATTATGCTGTAACCGACGTGACCTTCAACAATTCAGCAGATCTCATCAAGATAAACACAACTGACCAAGGGGGATATGGGTTGGGATCTCCTAACCCCCACTTTCCTCACCTCCTTTATGACCGCGTGACACGTAGCAGCAAGGGAGGTTGTGAGGCTAGATGATGGTCACCCGTATCTAGCCTCACCACCCTCCTTGTTGTCACGTGTCACACGGTCACGCGTTACCGCATCCCTTTTTCATTGATGGGATCCTATCCTGCGGATGAGATCTGAGGAGGAAGAATATGAGGTAGAATATGAGGCCTCCAATCACGCGACGCCACGTGTACAAAAGGGCCCGCTGTTTACTTTTTTTTCTTTTTTAAAAAAAGTCATTTTGTACACGTGGCGTCGTGTGATTGGAGGCCTCATATTCTACCTCATATTCTTCCTCCTCAGATCTCATCCGCCTATCCTGGGGGATATCACGGACGACTTATGTGCTGTCGGAGACAAGGACAATTGGCCAGCTTCTCGGGAACTGTTCTGCTACTCTAACGATGTGGGCCGAGCGGTGAGGTGCCCTACGGGACGGACAGCTTGGGGGGGGGGGGGGTTGTATTTGAGGACCATGACTGCAGCCCGTTTTAGGAACCATAATTTGGGGACCAAGCTTTAATTAATATGCTGTAATCATTCTACACCAGATGGAAGGCCTAAAAAGGTAATTATCTTCTCATAGCCTTTTCTCTACTTTTCAATTTCAACTTTGCATAAACACATGCTCCAAAAGTTTTGTCAAAGGGTGACCCTCAAATTTACATGCAAGTCCTTCACGTGTACCGGAAATTATTAGTTAATACTCATTAACTAATAACTAATTCAAATGCTATAAGAAAATGACAAATGTGCATTAGATCCATTAAATGCTGGGTACGGTCAATTTTTTGCACTTGTTTTGTAAGTTCATTGGTTGCTGGTGGCAAGAAGAAATTAGTAGGTGATTGTGTGGCAAGACAAGTTTCTTAAGTTTATTACATCAACAAATAATATCCATTCCCTCAATATATATATATATATATATATATATATATATATATATATATATATATATAATCAGATGAGCTCCATTTATTTAACATCTCTATAGATTAAGTGCACTAACAAATTTATCAATTAAAAGGATGTTGAATTTTTTGCGTATTGACCATAGTAAAAGATGGATTTGTTGATTTGATAATAATTTGTCTAATAAAAGACAACCACTTCTTGAATTTAGATCAGATCAAGAAGCGATCTGACTCTTTATCGGACCTTGTGCAAACATGGGAGCTTAGTGCACTGAAAACGTTATTTTACAAATACAATGGCCCGTTACTTTTTCTTAATCGTCTTATTGAAATGATTATAGAAAATCCATATAGTGACTTTGTTAATGGTTCTCAAATGACATATTTCCATGGTTGCAAGTAGAATTTTATGATATAAATGTTTAATCAAATCTAATACATGATAACACAAATGTTTAATCAAATAAAGAGTAAACATATACCTGGTATAAGTTGTTCATTCTTGTATCACACTATATGTATACTATATAACCCACCAATTAGTGATATGTTAGAACCTGCTTACACGCATATACCCGTATTTTGTATTGAAAATAATTTATCAACTATACATACCACTTGTCTGAACACTTCCATAGCACAATTTGTATAATTGCTCGATTCCTCCCTTATTCCTTTTTCCTGTTCTTTACAATTAAAGGTGCATCGGATCCCGCATTTACGTAGAATCTGAAAAGTATCGAATCGTTTCGTAATCTGATGTACACAGCTTTACCATACGATTTGTTCTTGTGGTTGAAGTATAGTTTATTCTAAAATATGATCTCGGTATTGATAATTATATTAGAATTCAGAATTAGTCTCGAAACTCCACAAATGACGCAGAGCTCTACACATTCTGATTACAAGCAGCAAAACGCCAATACATACGTACAAATGTATATATTGATAATAGGGACAGGATTGGGGTGTGGCCCAGCAGCTGAATCCATGGCTGACTAACTTTGAATCCAATAGATTTATAGATAAGAAAGAACAGAGGGACGTAGTCACGTAGTAATTCAGAAAACCCTGTTACTGATTAAGAGAGAGAAAGACAAGAGCAATTGTTGCTTGGCAAAAAAACAGAATAGAGAGAGGAAATATACTCTTTAGCTCTCAACCCTTTTTATTTTGGTGTCTTCTTCTCAAACCAACTCCAGATCTCTGCAAAAGTAGCCATAACCCTTATATTATTGTGTTGCTTTTGTGTGTTTAGGATATCTGTTGAGTTGGTTTTTTTTTTAGGTTCTTTCTAGTTTGTTTTTTCTTGGCACAATCTCATGTGTATGTATATGTTCTAAAGTCTTGAATAATACCAAAAGTTTATCTGTTTCTTCTTGGAGAAAACTCCCTTTTAGCGTTTGTTTTGTAGCACTGTTTTGGCTTCCAAATACTAAAATTCCACCTCATCTTCAACCCTTGGATCCAATATATATGCTAGACATGTCTGGAAATCTTTTTACCACTTTTCCTTCTTCTCTCAATGGATTTTCTCATCAAGAACAACCTGAACCAAACCCTAACCCTAAAACAAATCCCACCAACCCTGCTTCCAAGAAGAGGAGAAACCAACCAGGAAATCCAGGTAATATAGAAAGATTAATCCTTTTTTTTAAATATCTTTAGCTTAGAAATTAAACCTTTTTCTGGGGGTTTTCTTTGGTCCTTGGAACCAAATGAGAACTCCTTTTAGTGAATCCGGATTTGTATATTTTGTTTGCCTTTTCTATGTTTTAGCTCGATAAGAGTTAAAATATGCAGAAAAACAATCAAGACATACAGAACCTACGTATAGTTCCAAGGACTAAAGAAAAACGCTTGTTTGTATGTAATGCTTTTTAGGTTACTTTCTTGTTCGTTCTTTAAAGTGAAAATCTTTGTGTTAGATCCAGATGCTGAAGTCATTGCTCTTTCACCAAAGACCCTTATGGCTACAAATCGATTTATCTGCGAAATCTGCAACAAAGGATTCCAAAGGGACCAGAATTTGCAACTTCATAGAAGAGGTCACAATCTTCCATGGAAGTTAAAGCAAAGATCAAAACAAGATGTAGTGAAAAAGAAAGTTTACATATGCCCTGAAAAGACATGTGTACATCATGATGCATCTCGAGCATTAGGTGACCTCACGGGTGTAAAAAAGCATTTTAGTAGAAAGCATGGTGAGAAGAAATGGAAGTGTGATAAATGTTCAAAGAAGTATGCTGTCCAATCTGATTGGAAAGCTCATTCTAAAACATGTGGTACTAGAGAGTACAAATGTGACTGTGGCACGCTCTTTTCCAGGTACTATTATATGTTCTTACAAAAAAGAATATGTTGTTCGATTTTGGAATGTCTGTTCTTTGAATTAAATGCTGATCTTGAACGAATCCCTTTTCTCTTGAGGTAATAAATGTGGGTTCTTTTTATTTTTTTTGGGTTCAATTAATGCAGGAAAGACAGTTTTATAACACATAGGGCATTTTGTGATGCCTTAGCTGAAGAAAGTTCAAGAATAACATCTATAGCTGCTACCAGTTTGAACTTCACAAATGAGCATGTGAATCAGTCAATGGGAAATCATCAGTTAAATCTGATGAATCATGGATTCAGTTCAGGGATCCCTCAGATTAGCTCAGATTTTGTGGGAGATCAGCTGAAGCCTAAACTATCATTATGGTTAGACCAACCAAATTCTCAGCTTACTGATAATTCAGCTAATTCAAATATTTACATTCCCTCAAGCACAGCTGGACTACATGATGTGATGAATATTCCACAAATGGCATCTTCTGATGTCTTAGGATATCACTCTTTACTACCGTTGACAAATAATCAGACCTCTCAAGATGATGGAACCAACAAAAACGCCACCGTTTTGTCCGAAGATATCAATTCTATGTTCTCTAATTCTCAGCAGAACCAATCAAAATCTTTTTATTCTATGTCTGCTACTGCCCTTTTACAAAAAGCAGCTGAAATGGGATCTACTAAAAGCACCCCATCATTTTTCACCAACAGCTTTGGACTTATGAGCTCCTCAAATATGGCTTCTTCTACGAGTTCTTCATTAACGAATAACAATCTTGATCATCAGTCTATAATGATTAGTGGCCAAGAAAGTCAACAGGGTCCTTTGACTTTTGGGTTGACCGGGGTTGACCACAGTATGACGAGGGATTTTCTTGGCTTGGCGGGAGATGGTGGACGGCCGTTTTCACCTCATGAATTGGCTACGTTGGCTTCTATGAGTTCGGCAATGGGGTTCGGACATTTTGGTCGGAATCAATAGGACGTGTCACTTTCATGATCGTTGTACCACACTATATAGTGAACCAACCTCAATCATCATGCTTGGTTTGATTTGATTCAAATGTTAGTATTCTATTTTTGTCTTGAATTTTATTCCATTCTTCTCGTTTTGTAATTCGACTTTTAGATTATTATGGTCATGGTCCATTAGAGATTTTATTTACAGATCTACAATACTAATAGTGGATTGCATAGAATTCGATAACAAAAGCTGGAAAAAAGAAATTTTGCGATAACAAGGCTTCTTTCCTCTCGACTGTTTTGCATGAAATAATTGTCAAATATGAAGCCGTTTGTCTCGACTGTTTTGCATGAAATAATTTTAACCAGGGTCACCTTGTAGCTCTTTCCTTTATATTTTAAAGTCATAGTATCACTTCTCAAACATTATAAGAAGGTCTTTAAACCAACAATAATTTTATACCAGAGCCATCAATTAATATCACGAAAAACAGATAAATCAGACTAATTGGTAATTGAAAAGGGACATATTACATATATAGATGTGAATGCAGTGAGAACGGGAGGGCCGAGGGTGGTGGAGAATGGAGATGGGTCCCGCAGAATGAGGAGTTGTTGGGTTGCTTCTTCTTCTTCACCTCTTGTTTAATATCTTTGAATTGAGTATGGCCTGCCCTTTCTGCTTTTATGATTGATTGTTTATTGAAATCAATTAAGATGAATAAACCCCCTGGCTTTGTCTGGTAATTGAAGTCAAATAAAGGCTCCACTATGACAACGTAAAAGAGCAAAAATTTTATTGTGAATATTAATCAACTAGTGTTCCAATAAAATAATGACAAATAAGTTTTGTCTACATGTAATCAAGGAGGTGATTGGTCAAAAATAGGAGTCCATAAATTTTCTACACATTTCATTGGCCAATGACTAACTAATCATACTTGGTCATTGACCATTGTAAAATTTGTGCGTAAAAAAGGGTTTTTAAGTCAAATGAAAAGTGAAAAAGGGAGCTTTGGAACCAAGGTTTAAGGCTAGATAAAACCCTTGGTAAAATGCATTGTCGCCGTTGGTGATATAGGCTTTTAGCTTAGTGGTTTCTGTTTCTGAAGAAAGTTTTGGGGCTTAGGCATATTAACTTTCTTATAGGCTACAATTTAAGCCTGAATTACCTGTTGACTTTGACTTTTCAGTAACCCCAAAATGTGCCACATTAGGGTCAAATTATGTCGACACATAAACAATTAGCTTCCGGTGTTGCATAATTCGACCACTAGTTAGTATTTTCTCCATTCTATAGTTTAATATTTTTTTCTCAAATGTCGAATAATATTGCCTATTTTCATACACTCTTAAATTATAGGATGTAAGAAGTGATGGATAATAAATAAAAAACAACTAAAGGTTTACAAAATCAACCAGAAATAATTGACCTATTAAACTTCTGGAGTCTGCTGTACAAAACCATGTAAAAAAGACATCAACAAATGAAAAATCATTTTGAAATGAGTAACGTACAAACTATTGTTGGGCTAAGAGCCAACTGCCGGAGCTTTCTATCCCAACAAGTCGTAACTTATAAGGATCATACGCATTCTACGATATAACAATGGTTGCATCCTTAATATAAATAGTCCATTTATACTTAACCGCCGCTAGCACCATCATAAAGAAAAATCCTCGTTTGACACTTCCTGCTGACGTAGTTTTACAGACAAACTGTGTAAATAATATTGCATGTTCTTTGTATAATCATATCAAATCATAACACGCATAACATATAGCTAAAATTTTGTGTTACCCCCAATAATACAAGGAATTATTTGTCACTACTGTAAGTGTATGCCAAATAATACTATGTGTTCCAAGTTCATGTTGAATTAGGTATCTACTTTGCCCAATAGCATAGTTCAGTTGTTATTCGGGTTGAGAGTTGCTCCAAGAAGTAAAAGGTTCGATTCCAGAGACACACGCAGTGTGGATGTTTTCACTGCTGTCTGGCCCAGTTTGCAGCGGACAACTTATGTATGACCTTTCCCAATTTAGGAGGCCGATGAACTTCTAATTTGCATTATTCACAATGATCTTTGGGACTGAAGACATTGGAGGTTTTCATGATCAGTATATGACCTTTTGTTTCAAGTTGGCTACTTTGCTTTGACATTAGCATCGAAAGGCAGCCAAGTTGGCCTTTTCATGTTTTGCTTTTTCATGGTGATCAGTGAACATAGATATGGAAAACCTTTGGATTAGTAATATCAGGACTCTGCTCTTCCTTTCTGCGACTCTGCTGTCTGGGAAAAAAGTCTCAATCTTCAGCCGGCACTTTTTTGACTTACTAATAGGACTAATTGCAATCTAGGGACCTATGTAGCATGGCCTTTCTGGTTGGAAAATGGAAAAATACGTCCTTCACGTGCAAAAGTACCGAAACTGAAGGGAACGATTATAGATAAAGTTGCAATGTCTAGAATCTCGTGGCTAATGAAAATTATGTTTGCCAAGAGTGAAAACAATAAATTATACGTACAAAATTCATAATTTCAAAGTCAACTCAACGGTGCCACACTTATAGGACGGTTGATGTTGTTCTGGAGTGTGTAATAAGAGTGAAATAGTAGGTCACTATGTTGCTTTTACTGTTTGAAGCATAGATTAGAAATCTCCCGTAAAATGAAGAACGGACAAATTTATATAAGTTGTATCGAAGACATGGAAAGAGATGTTTTTAGCGGCATCCGTTGATGAGTAGTTATACAATGACGGTCCAAAGATGAATCATTGAAATCAAATTTCAAGACCGATGATGTCTTAAGTCGCAACGTGACTAATACTGTTGTTATCAAGAAAAAAAATCTGAAGATAAGTATGATACTAATGTTGAGAGTGACTTGAAAAAAATCTGTCGTAATTATGTTTCAGGATTATATTAAAGATCCTTTTTGTCTTTTTTTTTTGGGTAAGTCGTTGCAATAATGATCATTACTGCAATATGTTTACGGTGTTTAGTCCCTATAAAATATTTTGACACGATTCATAATGTTGGATAATTACTAATGACCATAATGCAAACTTATATTTGCAGTTAGTCGGATCATGATTTATAAGGCCCGACATAGCCCACACCAGCTCATAAAGGCCCGACTCAGCTGATAAAGTTCGCATTTGGTAGGCCCGGCTCTTGCTTTCCCTCGCAAGGTTGCAACTCAACAGACCTGATCTTCTTCCTGCCTACACTCTATATTCTGTTTAAATAAGTGGAAAATTAAGTAATTTTATTTGAAAAGCATATACCTAAAGATTTAGTATGTATGAAGATGTACACATGACATATCCTAATGGTTTCATGTAGGGGTTCCGAAAAAAACGTCGGAGGTTCTAACCTTGCGGAAGGCAAGAATGTTTGAACCATTTTCAGGCTAGCTGTATAGTGTAGGAGCTATTGGCCCGTGGAATGACCTGATAGGCTGCAATGCCAGCCCATCGGTCGTCCCTTCGGTGCCAATGGACTACTTGTGCTGTTCATGTACTATGACAAACTTCTACTAGTGGGCATTGGAAACCTGATTTACATTCCTACACTTTTATGTGAGACCGGAGGTCACAGATGCCTTTACTAATTGGACACAACATTTTTTTAGTATGTATGAAGATTCTATATGCCTCTACACCTTCTACTGAAGAGAGGCTTCTAGTCTAGGGTAAGTAGGTAGCACCATCTTAAGCCAGAATGAAATTTACAGATTGTGTCGAGAGAGACGGCTGATAACAATATTTGAATATGCGTTCTTATGGGTAATTGAAATCCAACCTTCTTTGTTTCTAACATATGGGTATGATTGTGTACATCTGACCCTCAATACCTCGCTATGTATATGCGAGAGCTTTTAAGACAATGGTTAATGTTATTGTTGTATAAGAAGTCTTTACTAGAATTCGATAATACATGGATATTTCATATGTCTTACACAATGAAATAAGTCAAAGAATAAAATGTCGAATGGAAGCATCCAAAAAAAAAAAAGAAAGAAAGAAAGCAGCATTACAATGTTGCAGCATCAACACTCTTCCACTCACATCCTTAAAGTGAATGCTAAAACAAAAACTGCATATGATGTATAAAACATTTTCTTGAACAAGCAAAGTGTATTCGAGGAATTGGCAATGGCATTCTCGTCAGACTTTGAATTTGCACCCTTTTTATGTCTTGGAGGTGCAGGGGCAGGGGCAATCACAGGTGGTGGAGCAACAAAGAATTTCTGAGGCAGAAGTACTTGATCTACTTCATAAACAGCCAATTGATTATCAGTATACACTGTATTCTGAACTGAAGCATTTGCAAAGCCTGTACTAATGTTTACTGAATTTCCAGAAGTGGTGATGTTCAATGGAAATTCCCCATAATCAGTGCCTCCAGCTTCAGTGCTTAATGGATCACTGGCAGTCTGGAATTGCGGGAGAGAATAGAAAGAAGAGAGGATGTGGAATTGGACAAGTTCTGATTTTTGCTGATCCGTGAGAGAATTCAGGGTGACTGATTGGAGGTTGGTAAATGCAGAATCGGTCGGCGCGAAAATCGTTAGGCCGGAATTGGAGTTGTTTAGTTGTGTGTTGATTCGGTCGGCTGTTTGAGTGGTTTGAAGTAGGCGGATGAATGTGGTGAAACGATTCGCCTTTTCGAGGATGGCGGTTATGTTGGTTGGTGGGGGTGGTCCTGGAGCTGGTGCTGGTGCCTGTGCAAGAATGTTTTCTGGGCTGATGAGGAAGAAAAATAAATGGAGAGCAAGCATATGGAGGAGCTGTTTTGTCTCCATTTGATTAGAGAAAGGTTTCTAAGATTGGGACAAAGGCGTTTGGGACTTGGGAAATGTTATTGGAAAGATAGTAGTATGTTGTTTTTGGGTGGAGAGAGATGAGGAGGATTTATAGTGAGATTGTAATAAGTTTCTTGTGCCAAAAACAAACTTGGAAAGTGAAGGGAAAAAGAGGAGGTGGGGTGTGAGAAATGGAGAGTGGTGAGTGTAGGAGTTAGGTGGAAGGGTGCATTTTAAGGTGGAGGTAGGATTTTGGTGATGTTAATTTGATGAGATATCAGTTTCTGCTTTGCTTGTTATGGAGGGAAAAACAGCTGGAGTGGTGAAACCAAAATGGAACAACAAAAACATTATATCTCATTGTCTTAGAGTCTCCCGTCTATGGTGAGGTATAAGGGTCGGATGTATACAACTATATCTATGTGTTAGAAACACACAGAGATTGTTTCCTGATGATCTATAATCCAAACAGGAAAACTAGAACAAAATCCATCAGTAGTAATTGGTGAGTATAGACAATCGGGACTAAATGAAGAAATGGCTTTGGCTTAGTAATTGTCTATGTTCTATATTATTGTAACATGTTGCATTATGGGTCATAATTTCTCCTATTTTTAATAAGCCAACCCATTGTGAGAAGCACCGTATTAAGAAGCTCGATTCAACTAACATACAGTATTGTTTGTCCGTACTGACGTCGTCAGACCTAGACAAACGTCATATCTGAAAATGGAATGACAAATGCAAAAGCGAAATCAGACCACATAGTAAAACATTTGCTGAGAACCTAGGACAACACCACCCCCCTCCCCGCCCCCACGCACACACGCTCCCCACCTCCTCCCTCTTTTTGTACATGCTCAGGTGAGTTACGGTTGAAGCCCGGAGACAATGTTTGTTCCAGGATGGGAAACAACAATAGTATATTACCATCGTTATTGCACAAGCCAAACCTTAACTTGTATGATTTTTGTTCCAGAAAAATTTTGCATGATCTTTGAATAAGGAAATCCCAGAACTTGTGGTAGATATGGTTAGGAAATCCCAGTTGTTACTCGGGTTGAGGATTGCCAACAAGAGGTCATGAGTTCGAATCCAGGGATGCGCACAGTGTTGGTGTTACTCTGCTGCCAGGCCAAAGGCGGGTAATTCTGTAAGATCTCACCCAATCTAGAAGGCCGTTGGACTCCTGATTTACATCCTCCACGCAGCTCCTTAGGGCTGGGGCAGTGGTTTGACCTAGTTTGTGGGGAGCACCTTGTGTGGGTAATTCTGTATGATCTCACCCAATCTAGAAGGCCATTGGACTCCTGACTTACATCCTCCTCGCAGCTCCTCGGGGCTGGGGCAGTGGCCTGGTTTGTGGGGAGCACCTTGTGTGGGTAATTCTGTAAGATCTCACCCAATCTAGAAGACCGTTGGACTCCTGATTTACATCCTCCACGCAGCTCCTTGGGGTTGGGGCAGTGGCGGCCCTTTGGGTTGTGGTTCAACCTTTTGCCAACAACTAACTATATTATCTGATAACATAATTTTAGTATTGACTTTTTTTTATAAAAATAAGGAAATCCCCATATTTTCTTTTAATCTCTTCTCATTTATTTATTTTTTCTTCTTGAGGTTCAAACTCTTTGACTGAACAAAACTCATTATAAAAATAAGGAAATCCCCATATTTTTTCTTCTTGATTTAATGAAAAAAATGCTTAATTGAGTAAGAGCGTGAGTGAGAGAATTTATTAGCGAAATGACACATGACTTAGATTTGGGTCTATAAGATGATTAAAACTACGGGCCACTAGAGCCCAAGAACCTTTATAATTACGGACAGCTAAAGCCCAAAGGGTCTCATAATTATGGAGTAACAACTGGAGCAGAGACCTCTTGCTGGTGTTTGTACAAACTACGGGAATATTATATAG
>AP025044.1:1282524-1374131 GCA_036186865.1 Eustoma russellianum
ATATATATATCTGTGTGTGTGTGTGTGTGTGCACGAAGATGTTTAAAAGAGATACCTGTATGCTTGCAACTCTCTATGCTTGGGCCAAATTTCAAGTGCTATTTTTTTTTTCATGGGCAGGTAACCGTAGCACATCTCAAGGATAGACCAACGCAACCATCGTCACAGTCATTAAGTCCAGGGGTTACTGGTGGCGTAAGGTCAGCAGCTGCAAGGCTTTTGGGTGGTGCAAATGGAAGCAGGGCTCTTGGTTTTGCTGGAGGGAATGGAGGAACTAAGTCAGTGAGTGGAACTAATGGTAAAATTGGAACTTTTGGAGCTTCAACCTCCAATTCTTCAGTATCTAATTCCAATTTTGATGGCAAGGGAACCTACTTGATATTCAATGTGGGAGATGCAATTTTTATTAGTGATTTAAACTCACAAGATAAGGTACACTAGAAGTTTTCCCATGCCTTGGTTTTAGCCTCAGACTGTACTCTGCACCAAAATTGATATTTTTTAGAAGCTTTTGCTTGTAGGATCCTGTGAAGTCCATACATTTCAGCAATTCCAATCCTGTTTGTCATGCCTTTGATCCTGATTCCAAGGATGGGCATGATTTGCTTATTGGTTTAACTTCTGGAGATGGTAAATTTTATTTCCTGTAATTATACGGGATGTGTGTACAACCTCCATATTGTTCAAATATGCCTTTGAACTGTAATACATTTATATTTTGTTGGTAGTCTACTCGGTGTCGCTTCGGCAACAACTGCAAGATGTTGGGAAGAAGCTTGTTGGTGCGCAGCATTACAATAAAGATGGTTCTGTTAATAATAGGTGAGATAGTGAAATCTGAATGCCAGTAATATTTCGCTAATGCTGTTAATATTAGCATGAGAAATGCCCTGTATAAATGATATGTACATATGACTTCAATCCTTTCAGCTTTGGTTATATTCTGTTCAGAGTAATAAGAAAATTTCCTCTTATTCACCTAATTGGTTTTGACAGCCGCTGTACTAGTATGACATGGGTGCCCAATGGTGATGGCACTTTTGTTGTTGCGCATGCAGATGGCAGTATGTATGTGTATGACAAGGCAAGTATTGAGTTACAGAGTATTTCAGCTGTGCTGTGTTGTTCTAGTGTAATGTATTATTCTGACATATTTTGGTATGTCTTATGCCCCTTTTCTCTTCTTTTCTAGAACAAAGATGGTACTGCTGATCCTCAATTTCCTGGAATCAAAGACCAAACTCAGTTTTCTGTGGTGCATGCACGTTACAGTAAGGTTATGAACATTGTTTTCACCCTTCATAGAAGCAACTGTTTGTTGGATTACTTATCGTACCGGAAATTGTTGTTTCTATGACTGTAAAATATGATGTTGCAATTAATGCGTTGCTCTGTGGCATTTATGTCTATACGTTATTTTTTACCCTGTACTATAGCAGCTAAATTGCCTCTTTTTGAGTGATTATTTTCTTCTGAGATGGGTGGCAGGTTGTTTGTTTGACTAAATGATGGTTGTCTGAGAAATACAAGTGTTGTTTTATCTCTCTCCTCCCCTCCCCCCCCCCCCCCCCCCCCCCCGGCCAATTTTAGAACTTTTGTAGGTTACCATGTAATTTGATTATGTAGTTCCCATACTATTTTTCCTTTTCAGTTTAAATATGCGTGATTCTATATTTGATGGAACAATCTCTAACCATTCAAGTTCATGACATGCTTAAAGCTTAGTCAGTTGGGATTTAATTGATTTCTAAACTCAATGATCTCCGCCTATTTTTAGGCGCGCTACCTTTTATTTTGATCTAAAGATTAGCATACTTTCCTTTCCTAATTACCTTTTCACCTTAGAAGTACCCAAGTCTAGATTGTCATCTTAAAGCTGATATATCATTTTCTCTCTTCTCCGAATCCTGGTCCTAGATGGCATTTTTGCCAATGTCATCTTAAAGCTGATATGTCATTTTTTCTCTTCTCAGAATCCTGGTGCTAGATGGCATATTTGCCAAGGTTCGATCAATAGCATCGCCTTTTCAACTGAAGGTGCTTATATAGCAACTGTTGGAAGGGATGGTAATGAACTATGTTCCCTTTTTCTGTCTTTTAAATTGCTTTTGTCACTTTTAGCTTGGGCTATTAGTATAACACCTATATTTTATGTATGTAAAAAAAATTGATGCCTTCTGCCAATAACTGCAGGGTATTTACGGGTATTTGACTACAAAAATGAACAGCTTGTATGTGGTGGGAAAAGCTATTATGGTGCTCTATTGTGCTGTGCTTGGAGGTCGGCTTTCTTTTTCATGCTTGCTACTGTTCACATTTAGACTCGCTTTTTCCTCCATGGAATATATAGACAGTTTGCTGTATTACTTTGATGCCAACCATTAGTGCCATCTTGAAAGAGAATTGAACTGATACTATTGCAAAAACAGCATGGATGGAAAATACATTTTGACGGGGGGTGAAGATGACAAGGTTCAAGTTTGGAGCATGGATGATCGAAGGGTTGTCGCTTGGGGTGTGGGTCACAGCTCATGGGTGAGTTCATTTCGTTGTAAATTTTTTTTTTTCCGCTGGTGGATTGATTATGCAGCTGCTTCACACGTTTCCTTTTCTGATACACTTGCAGGTCAGTGGAGTAGCATTTGATTCCCACTGGTTAGCACCAAACTCAGATGGAACAGGGGAAAATGTTGTCTACCGCTTTGGTTCTGTTGGCCAGGTACAGCTGACTTGCTTGGCACACTATTGTTCCCTTCTGCTCAGTTGTTGTGGTCTTTGGAATACATACCGTACAATATAAACAACACTAGGTTCCAGTGAGTTGGATGGCTATGTAAAGCATTGTCTCCTTGTGTTTTATATGGCATTCAATGCAACAACCAATTTATTTGCTAAACCTGAAATCTATGACTAGTTTAGTTTCCTTCGGGTGTTTATTCGTATGTTTGGTTCATTTTTCTATCTGGCCAGTGAGTGTTTTTAGGATGGCTTATCATCTCCTTTGGAGTTAACAGCAGTAGTTCATACTCATCCATGTCACCTGTGAATTGTTAGACATAGGAGCGGCTCTGCTTGTAGTGATTTTGTAATTACATAAAAAGAGATTTGTCTTTTGTTCTGATGATATGTTGGTGTCATTGTGGCAGTCTGATTGGGTATGCTTCTCTCTCTCTCTCTCTCAAAGACTTGATTGGTTGTGATTCCATGGGAACATAATGAAGGATCATAAGGGCCTCGGGGAGAAAATAAAAGAAGTGGGTAGCGTACTTCTAATTATGTTTCCATTTCCAATGGAGTCAAAAACACAACCTTTCTTCACTTTGAAATACGATGGAATAAAGTAAAATGAATCACTAAATTGGCTGCACTTCTTATATTGTGAAGTAACAGTTGATCGACACAACTTGGCGCAATTTTCATTATGGGTCATTAGGAAACAACCTCTGTGTGTTTATAACACATGAGTATGGTTGTGTACATCCGAACCACCTCACCTCGCCATAGGCGGGAGCCTCTAAGGCAATTGTGTGTTTCTAACACATGAGTATGGTTGCGTACATCTGAGCCTTTAAAACAATGAGGTAATGTTGTTGTTGTTGTTGTTGTGTTGCTCTCTCTGACCTTTCCCTTCCCCTCTCCTAGTGCTTTTGTTTTAAGTAGGATATTGTTGCTTCATTTCCATGTTTGCCGAGTGATCTAAATAGTTCCCAAATGAGTCAAGTTGCTTGCTTGCCTTTGCCATGGAATTTACTCCGTATGCTTGGCTCTTAGTTTTTGGAATCTAAAATTGTCACCTTCTTAATTGTTGCTTATTAGTTAGGAATTTTTGTTAGTTGAAAGTTCCTTAGTTGTCTACATTCTCATTTGATGAAGGCACATTTACATGGTGGACTTAAGATTTTTCTTTGACTTTTGCGTATGAAATTAATTGAAGTATACTTTTGAATATTGTGCGTCTATAGCACATCCATATGGACTGTATCTAGTTTCCAATCTTCTTGTTCTTCTACTTGTTTTAAAGACATTATCAACTTGATGTCTGAGTTTCAGGATACCCAGTTGCTTTTGTGGGATCTGGAGATGGATGAGATTGTAGTTCCAATCAGACGCCCTCCTGGCGGCTCCCCTACTTTTAGTACCGGAAGCCAGTCATCACACTGGGATAGTGCTTGTCCTCTTGGTACTCTGCAACCATCTCCAAGAATGAAGGATGTCCCTAAGCTATCTCCGTTGGTTGCTCACCGTGTCCACACAGAGCCTCTTTCTGGTTTGATATTCACGCAAGAGTCTGTCCTCACTGTCTGCAGGGAGGGACACATCAAGATTTGGATGAGACCAGCTTCTGTGGACAGCCAACCTGGCGGCTCCGATGTATTGTTGAGTTCTAGCTTGAAAGATAAACCGTCTGTTCCTGGGTTGTAAATCCAAGTTACAGGCAGTGATGCACCCTCTGTTGGAAGAGTGGCTACTTGTGCTAAATGAAAAGGAGCAGCATGGCACACGCAGGTTTGGCAATTTAGCCCTTTGTGGTATGGGCTTTTTAGAACCCATAAATTATAGTGCCTGATGCATGTGCAGAGAAATTAGCTACCAAAGTCCAGTGTATAGTCGGAGTTGAAAAAGCCTTCAAATCACCGGTATATTCGAGGGCAGAAAGCCGAAACACACTGTAAGTATGAAGGTGGCTGTCCATAAGTTTCCGGCAAGAATAATTGAAGATGCTCCTACATAGTCTCTGCTCGTGATTTTCTTTAGCCAATTTTGCCCATGGATAGCTAATTATTTTAATACCTCTCTCCTCTTGCATATTTAACTGCGTGTCTTTAGGTCAACGGGAGTGGTATTGTTTTGCTTAATTTTATTAAGTCAGACATATATTTAGGAACAAATCTAGTTCAGTTGTGGGTTGTTAAATTTTTCCCTTTTTCTTCAGTTCATAAACAAGTTATCGGTTGGGGTGCTTCTGTAATCCGGAGGATACTTTTCTAGAATGGTATTCAATTCTTTTTGGTTTGCCTAGTAGTGCCTTCGGCACTGAGACAAGGGGTCGGGGGTCGGGGTTGGGAGGTGCTGTTCTGAGATTCCAGGCTTGTTTGCATGGTAGCTCGCAGGTTATTGTTTAATATGAAGAAGATACAAGTGTGAGGGACGTAGTATGCAACTTCCCAAGCTTAATGCTCAAAACAGAAGCTGCATTCCAAACTCTGCATACCTGAACAGGTTATAGTCGTCTCATGGCAATTAGCCTGACAGATATTACAGAAAATTGAGAATAATATATTCATCAAGTTAGTTTAAAGGTATAAAGTGTTGTCTTCTGTAGAGGCAGCTAACAAAGGTCACAAGTGGCTAGAAGATTTTAAGGGCTAGAAAGCCCAACTAGCCCAATGGCTATATCTTATCTAAGAGCTATTGTGCTCGAGTCACTGAAATGACGACTTATACAAGTGTGTCTCTATGTTTGTGTATGTGTATACATTATTTACGTTTATGTATCTGTACAATTGTAAATAAACACCTCTTCAAGGTTGGTGTATATGTTTATGTAACCATGTTTGACCACTAATGTTTGAAATATCTATATAGAAACAGGTTTGGTTAATATGTCTGCTATTTGATTATTTGAAGGCACATGCTCTATATTGATAACTTTGGTTTCAATCTTCTCTCTAATGAAGTTTCTGTCTATCTCAACATGATTTGACTTGTCATGTTGATGTGTATTCTTTGCCATACTGATTTTAGGTACATTTCTCACAATATATACTGATCGAAGTAGCAACTTTTTGTCTTAGTTCTTCTAGAACTCTTTTAGACAATCTTTTATATAAGCCAAGTGTTAGTATCCTAAGTTATGTCTCTACATTACTTCTAGACATCACTGGTTGTTTCTTACTTCTCTATGTGACTAAATTTTCCTACAAATAAGTCTCATAGCCTGTACTTGACGTCATATTTGTTTTTGATCTAGCCCAATCAGCATGTAAATACCTAAATGTCTTTGCTTTCATTATATCTAAAGTACAATCCCTGTCCTGTTGTTGCCTTTAGATACATGAGGATTCTCAAATAAGCCTTAGTTCATTAGTAGGATCATGCCTAAACTGGCATATAAAACTTACGGCCTATCATATGTTAGCTCTGGTATGAGATGAATAGATTATTTTATCTACTAATTTTTGATACCTTAACTTTTCTGTAGGAGTTCTATCCCATACTTCTCTAGGTTTATGTCATGGTTTCTCTGATGTAAGAATAGGTCTACACCAAGGGTTCATGTTTTCTGGAGTAAATCCAGATATATTTCATTTGTGATATGTTTATTTCATTATTGGTTCTGCCTACTTTCATAACCAGGAACTTTAGTCTTCCTAAGTCTTTAATCTCAAATTCCTTAAACAATTGTTCTTTTATTATTTAATCTTGCAGATTATTTCCAGTAAGAATAATATCATCAACATGAACAATGAGAATAGTTAATCTGCCAGTTTCAGTAATCTTGGTAAATAGAGTATGATCATTTTGACTCTGTTTAAATTCATGTTTTGTAACAGCTTTTGTAAATTTTCTAAACCAAACCATATTCTATGGGATTCTTTAAACCCATTCAAAGATTTTTTGTTTTTTTTTTATTTTTATAGTTTGAATGTCATGTTTCCGTTTGAGTTATCACTGAATTGGAAGAGCAATCCCCTTCCCTTTGGTCTACAAAAATCCTATGCAATCGTCTAGCTTTGACCTGCAATTTCACCTGATCTTCTAACGTCTTATAATGCGGTTGGGATCTGAGAAGGCAAAAAGTGAGGCAAAATATGAGGCCTCCAATCACGCGCTGCCACGTGTACAAGTAACTATTTTTTAAAAACAAAAAAAATTTAAACTTCTTACACTTTTGTACACGTGGCAGCGCGTGATTGGAGGCCTCATATTTTACCTCACTTTTCACCTCCTCAGATCCCAACCGCTTATAATGAGTACCATCTGCCATGATATTAGGCCGGAGAATTAGTGGCTCTGATACCAGATATTGGGGACTTGACAAGGATTGCTGTCATTGTTTTTTTTTTTTTGTGAAATTAGAATGATATTGCTGTCATTGTTTTAGTCATAAAAATTTTGATGGAAGAGACAAATCAAGTCGTTCGATGATCTTTTGGATAAGAGGTATAGAACTTAGCGTGTCTGAACCTAAACCTGTTTCGGTATAATGAGATGACCGCAAGGCTTAAATACCTTCACTAATGGCTAAGATTCAAACCGACAAATTTAAATACAATATATCTTCTTCACTGAGGTAAGCTCTACACATTCTCCTTGATTCCTACTTATATTATGGTGCCAACCTAGAAGGTGCAACAAGGGGCACACGCATCACTCAGCACAAAAGTGTAACCTTACCTCATCATACATAAGCGTAACAAGCTAAAAGATTAGAAGAAAGCGGGGGGACCTACTGTAAACTAATCTAACGACTCACAATCAAAGACCATAATGATCGGCTAGGATTCAATAATAATAATATTTAAACTAAATTAACTTTAACGGTCAACTGGAATTGGCCATTAACATCACCCTCCGTGAGTTGACTGAATAACAAGTCCGAGTCTTACTGTTGCCATTAGAAAAAAAAAAAGGTAAATTACGCTTAAGTACACATAGGAGGATTGAAATTGTGCGGAATACATTAATTTTTTTTTTAGACTCTTACCGTGGTAGTGGTACATTGAATGGTACACTTTTTTCGAGTTTAACCCCAAATGTATAGACATTTATGTGACATAGGATTTGTTTCGTAAGTGAGTTATTTATTTAGCACTATATAAGAAGGTATTTATTCACAATTTATATAATAGATTAATTAAAATGGTTTACAAAATGTGTCCAAAGATGTATCATAATTACCGTTAAGAATTAGATAATGAGTTAAGATGCATACTTCATTACAGTATATTGAGATCATTTCTTGTACACCGTATTACGGTAACACTATCAGACTTTTATTCAGTGTGTATGGAAAAGAAAAAAAAATGTCCTTCCATTATCCAAAAATGTATAAATACAATGTTATTTAGTGAAATACATTGAACCGTCTTCTAGATATAAAGACTACACTTGGTGTAGTAGATGTATGAATAAGTAACAATTTCATCTTCGTGAAAGATGTATCCATGCCTATATATAATCCTTGAACATCGAATAAACGATGAACTCCCACAAAAATAAGATGTTATTTCTTTAACCGTTGAAATTGTCTACTCTTAGAATGGTTTCACTTAGGGGTGGCAATTTCAGACACGACACGAAACACGACCCGAACCTGACACGAATTTTCGCAGGTATGGGTATGACCTTGACGGGTTTCGTGTACAAATCGGGTAAGACCTGAAAGATACCCGCCAACGGCGGGTCGTGTCCGGGTATACCCATGGGTACCCGTTTATACACGAAATATAAAAAATATATTTTAAATAAAATTTATAATTAATAAAATAAAAAATAAATTTTCAAAGAAAAAAGACTATCGTGCTACTAAGTAACCCTATTCGGTTTCTCCCTTCCTCTATTTTCAAATCTCATTTCTTTAATCTATTATAGCGTAGTCAAGTGATTTGAGTTTAGAGGACCTCACTCATTTCAATCTTTAACCTTTGGTTGTGTACTTATTGTTGTTTCATACATCATATCAGTAGTCATTTAAGTACATGAAACCTGAAAAATACACGAAACCTGAAAATACCTGGAAAAATATATAAAATGACCTATACACGACTTGAAATATTTGTACTTGTCAAGTTCGTGGGTATACCCGATACACGACACGAAACCTGACATGTACGGGTTTGGGTATCTACATCTATACACGTGAAGCAAACGGATAAGGTATGGGTACGACACTTTAATACACGAAACCCGAAAAACACGAAACACGAAACACGATACACGACCTGTTTGACACCCCTAGTTTCACTAAAAATGATCTCATTGCGTTACGATGGAAGTATGAGAAAAGCAACAAGTATGGAAGAAGTACACCAAACAACAAGAAGTTTTGAAAAAGTGTTCAAACTTTGATGTTGAATATGTTTCAGGGTTACACACTTATGTCCCTCCTACGTTATACCGAAGCTCTTTCTGCCAGCAAAGAGTTTCACTAATTGAAAATTTTCTATAGAACGTGTTTTGAAACGTTAGTTCTTCCTCTTTTTTGCACATATACATCTCTTTCACCAAACATCATTATGTCTACGCATGTAGACACCTCATTCATCAAATACCATTAGGTCAACGTACATCTGAGAGGTGCTATGGTTATTCAGCTATTAGATGGAGCTGGTCATCGTAAAAAAAGAATTGATAGAGGGCTGTCAATATATGTGAAAAGGCACGTTATTTCTTTGTGAGTCAATTGTAACCGGATGCAACTTGCCCTCTACTTTTGGCCCGACTAAGGTTGTAAACGAGCCGAACGACCGAGCATTGCGTTGTTTAAGCTCGGTTCATTTAACTTAGCAAACGAGCCGAGCTTGTTCGTTTATTAAATGAACATATTTAATTGTTCAAGCTTGGTTTGTTTAACTCACGAACAACATTAATGAGCCAAACACCTTAAACGAACGGTGCCACTTACCGAGCTCAAACAAAAAAAAGGTGTTCAAGCTCTGTTCATTAACCTTTTATCCGAGCCGAGCTCGAGCCAAACGAGCCGAACAACTGAACGGCTTGGTTCATTTACCGCCCTAGGCCCGACCCACAGTCTCCGAAAAAAACGATGGGAAATTCTTTATGAAGAAAAGTATTAAATAAACCAAATAATCCTTTCATAAGCTTTGGAACAATCTTATCCTTCTAATCTTTCATTGTCAGCTCTCAATCCATGATTGATTTCGACAATATGAAGGAAAGAAATTATAGTTATTCCAAAAGGGAGCTGTTTATGGAGGGAGAGTGCACGAGAAATGATTTGAAGGATGATACATGAAATAAGTTTCAAATAAAATCCTAGAAAACTGTAAAACTGTTTATATCAGTTGGTTGGGTTGGGTTGGGTTTTAATCTCATCACCCTATGCGTCACCGCGTGACATGTGGCAGCAGAGGTGGGTGGTGAGACTAGATGCGGGTGATCCTCATTTAGCTTCACCACCCACCCCTGCTGCCACGTATCGCGCGGTGACGAATGTGGTAAGGGGTTTGCGGTGCGGGATCGTAACCCCTAACTTTTGCCTTTTCGAAGTGTGGAACCATGCAGTCAAAAAAAATGTTTGGTGACATTCCCTTACAAAGGAAAGAAAGAAAAGAAAAGAAAAGAAATGGTTTAGTACCAGCTGATTTGATTGCATATACCCTATATAAAACTAGAGAAGTTTTATATTGTTCTAAATAATAGTAATTAAAAAAAATTATGACATAATAAATGTCTTTGTATTATTTTAAAACTGCCCAAATAATGTAGTAGTTTACTGCTATATATAGAAAGAAATGTTAAGGAATAAAGCTAATTATAAAATAATTCTCAAAGCGTCAATTATACATTAATTAATTGATTTTAAAATAACTACTCATATTTGTTTGGAAGTATTCTACAATTTGTCATAAAACTAATCTCCGAGATTAGACGTGGTAAAAACGATAACTCACAACTTTGAAAAGTCAAAATTCAACGGTCTTATCTGTGGAAGCGATTCTAATCAATTAAAAATAATATAATCTCTCAATTGAAAATACTAAAATAATTGATGAAAATATAATTTACGGTTAAAGTAAGTAGGCTAATTATCATTCAGCAATAGCAGTGCAATCTTATGTCATCGTTAATTTGAAAACGTTATTAACTATTTAAAGGATAAAAATATAAATGATGTAACAGGTGAGAATTCTCGATACACTAGCCTTATGTGTTTGTGTAGGGTCCGGTAAGAGGTCGGATCGCTTCACGATCTGATGTACGCAGCATTACATTATCATTTGTGTAAGTAGCTGTTTACATAAGTAACTTCACCTTATACTTTGTGCAAAAAATTGTTTCTACGACTCGAACTCATGACGTCAAAGATCACAAAGTAGCTTGCCCGTCCCTTGGAATAAGTGACTGTATAATGATGAATCGGTCGTGGGAAAAATTAGTATTATAAAACGATCCTCCGCGAGAAACTTCTTGTCTCTCTTTCTTCTGCTAATACGCCTCCTAAGCTGCTTTCTTCTTTCAAGATCTCAGTTTCATCATTTGGATTTGGAAGATTAAATTAAACCTTAATTACCCCCAAATTAAGCTGAGAACTCACTGGGAATGCTCAGAAATGAAGTTTCCAATCTCAAATTTCATTTGCTTCCGCCCCATACCAAAAGGTTCCGCTGAATTTGATGATCACATCATACCAGGTATTTTGAATTATGGTTTCTAAAGTCAAAATGGATTCTTTATTCTTAACCTGTCTATCCTCATATAATCTTGATGTTTTTTTGCATGCGAGACACATATCCATCTAGTGTACAGTTTGCTAACATCTTGATTATTTTCTAAGAATAAATGATCATTGTATGTAAAAACCACGAGGCCGGTCTTGGAGCAACTTGTAAGGTTGCTGTTTTATAATTTTGAGGTCACGGGTTCGAGCCGTATAAACGGCCTCTTGCACAAAATGTAAGGTAAAACTGCATACATCAGATCGCGAACGGATCTGGCTTTTCCTCAGATCATGCGAGCCTAGTGCACCCGAAACGCTCTTTTGTATACCAAATGCATCCTGAAAATATTTCTAAGGTTGGTTATGCACGATACGCCTAAGACTTACTGCAGGTTTCGTGCAATGTGCAGTCGGGAGATTTCCAGTATTATCATACAATGAATTGAAAGCTGCAACACAGGGATTCAAAAACAAGATTGGAGAGGGAGCAACCGGTTCTGTTTACAAGGCAATTTCTTCTCCTTGCATTAAGAAATCCCCAGTTATTTTCAATTTTTGGGAATCTTTTACACCTTTGCATGAACAAAGAGCTGAGTATAGTATGTGGAAAAACAGGGTAGGCTTCGAGATGGGAGTCTTGTGGCAGTCAAAGTTCTGTCAGTTGAATTAGAATCAATGAAAGGGGAAAAGGAATTTATCTCCGAGATAGCTGCATTGTCTTACATTAGTCATGAAAATCTGGTAATTCTCCGAGGTTTCTGTGTCGAAGGAGCTAAAAGGTTTTTGATTTACGATTACATGGAAAATAACAGCCTCGCCCACACCTTTTTTGGTAAGTTTTTCACATACTAGTACATGTTTTCAGGATTTTCTTTCATTCAGTCTTCTTTAACTTTGGATTATGATGTAATAAAGCAAAATAAATCACCAAATTAGCTGCGCTTCTTATATTATAAAGTAGCAGTTGATCGACATGACTTGATGCAATTTTCATTATGGGTCATTGGAAAACAATCTCTGTGTGTTTCTAACACATGAGTATCGTTGCGTACATCCGGCCGCTCATACCATGCCATAAGCGGAAGCCTCTCATGCAATATGGTAATGTTGTTGTTATTATAGTCTGACTTTTGAGCCGTTTGATCATCTGATGATTCAAAAGTTGAGTAAATCATTCACTCGGCAGAATGGAAGAAAAACCCAATATTTTCCCTCTTGTGGTTGTTTAATAGTTATTGATGGATGAATTTGTAGGACACATTAAATTGGTTGCGCTTATTATATTGTAAAATAGCAGTGAGTCGACACAACTTGACGCAATTTTCATTATAGGTCATCGAAAAACAACCTCTGTATTTTTCTAACATACGTGTATAGTTGCATATATCCGACCTTCTATATCTTATTATAGGTGAGAGCCGATAATGGGGTAATGTTTTTGTGGTGGTTGATGGATGAATGTGTGAATTAATCTCAGGGGAAGAGCAAAAGAGAATGAAATTCAATTGGAGTATGAGGAGAGAGATATCTTTGGGTGTAGCAAGAGGACTTGCATATCTCCACGAAGAAATTAAACCTCATATCGTACACCGTGACATTAAGGCTACAAATATACTTCTTGATCATAATTTTAAACCAAAAATTGCGGATTTTGGATTGGCCAAGCTTCTCCAAAATAGTAACATCTCCCATATTAGTACTCGCGTCGCTGGAACATTGTAAGTCCTCTCTATCATTAATCATATAACATAAGCTTATTCACTTGTCCTTTTATTCTACCCGTGGCTAATTGGAGTGTAATGTTTTTTTTTAAAAAAAAAAATCAAAGAGGGTATCTCTCTCCAGAATATGCAATCAGTGGACAATTGACAAGAAAATCAGACGTTTATAGCTTCGGAGTTCTCTTACTAGAGATCGTCACGGGGAGACCTGTTGTGGATTTCGATCTGGAGCTTGGCGAACACTTTCTTGTAGACAAGGTAACAATTTACAACGTAAACTACCCAAAGTTTATACAACAACCATATTCATTATATTACGACGATATCAAAAATCATCGTTAGGGTCTGTGAATGATGAGAGACATGCAAGCCATATCTATATATTAAGAGATAGAGTTTGACCCCGGCTCTATATGTACCTACACAGATGTGTCTCTCAAACAAAATCTACATCTTAAGAGATAGATAGTTTGCTTCCAGTGAGACTCCCGGCTCTATATGTTACTACACAGATGTCATAATAATAAGAATATAGTGCTCGATTATAATACTCCAGAACAAGTGTATACGCACAATTTTAAACCATAGTTTATACATTTATTTAATTTATTTCATTTATGACAGCTTAAGTGATGAGTTTTTTTTTCCATAAATGGCCGACTAGAATGGTCAAAATAATGTGCAAGATTTTTGTCTCTTTTGGGCATGAAAATTGGATCTTCCGGGTAGCATCCTTTTTCTTTATTTTAACAGAATATACCTTGAACAAGTAAGTTTATGTCAAGCGTGTTGGAACTGGGTTTAACAGTTAGATGCTTTTTTTTTTGTTTAAGATATTGTTTGAATCTGATGGTGGGCTTTGGATTTACTGGTAAAGTTGTTGTTTTGTGAACTTGAAGTCATGGGGTCGAATCGTGGAAACAGCCTATTGCACAAAGTGCAGGTAAGACTGCGTATATCAGGACATTTTTCCGAACTCTATGCAAACGCAGGAGCATAGTACATCGCCAACGACCTTTTATAGTGTTCGAATCTCTGTTCTATTTCCGCTTTCGTGTGTAGGAAAAAGCTGAGTTTCTTTTTGACATAAGAGAAACCATAATATCTTTTCAAATCTACTGATTAGAAAAATTGAGAAAATCCATTTCAAATCATAGTCGCTCTAAAAAAACTGTAAGAGAGCTAGATTTTATATATTTCCTTCAAGGGCCCTGTTCTTGTTCTTGAGAAGGTCTGCCGTGTTGATTCGTGGCTTTAGGCCAAAAATACCTGGTCGCATTATAATACTCCAGAACAAGTCCAAGCATAACTCGTCAATTTCTATTATTGATCTATTGAATATCACAATTTTTTGTATATTATGATAACTTGTAAAAAATGCGGGAGCCTAGTGCACTTGAAACGCCATTTACAATAAATGTATAGGTCGGCCTCATATGATGAGAATAAGGCTCCAGAGTTTTTCTTATATCATCTGATTGCACACAATGCACAAATGTCGCAATAATTTATGGTGCAAACCGCAGGTTTGGGAAATGTACAAGGCGGACAAGCTTGTGCAAATGGTGGATCCAATGTTAAATGCAGATTTTCCAGAAGCAGAAGCGGTTCGATTCTTGACGGTTGGCCTGCTATGCGTGCAAGAAATCGCCAATTTCCGGCCTAGAATGTCTTCAGCCATAAAGATGATGACTAAAGAATTAGACATAATGGGCACTGACCTCTCAAGACCTGGAATTGTTGCGGACCTAATGGACGTTAAAATAGTTGGCAATAAGAACAAATAAAAAATATTTCCTTCTGGTGAGGAGAACTCCAATATGAGCTCAGCAGGAAGCCCCTGGCACTGCCTACATATCATATTTAGTTTACAGACAGATACCCAGAATTTAGATACAAGAGTAGCTTGATGATCAATTGGTACGAATTTTCGATGAAGTTAGTTAGAAGCTTAGGAAAGGGGAATTTGGAAGTACGTATTTTGTTTAGTAGGTCTTGCGACTCTTTCTTTACGTGTCAAATCTCATTTTTTTGATTCAACATTCTTGTACATGTTCCAAGACTAGGCGTGTGTAAGTGAGCTGGATTTGTGACTTGTGTAAACATGTATATTCTTTTTTGGAGTTACACTGGTGTTATTTCTATTTCTAATGTAGGACACACTATTCATTGATTTTGGAATATAATGCAATAAAGTAAAATGATTCATTAAATTAGATGCATTTCTTATATTGTGAAGTATCAGTCGATCGACACATCTTGACGCAATATATTGAAACTAGTAAAATATTTCAGATTGGCAGGTCATGTTTGAATCGGTTTGTCTAGTCATGTTGTCTGGCTAAGTCACAGATTATGATATGGATATACCAATGTCGAAACAAGTCCACTAAAAAAATGTGGACATTCTTATCGTGTTGTCTGGCTAAGTCACAGATTTTCCGATCTAAATAAGACCTAGTCAACAGTTGAGTTTCCAAGACTATGAAGTCTCGAGTTTAAAGATTTAAGCATTTATAAATGAGAAGTTCTTATCACCTACGCTTTTATGTATTAATAATCTTTGCGCATAAAATGTTATTGATCTTTTCATGTATCGGTAGTTATTTCTATTTAGAATAATAATTCATATTTTATGTACTATAGTTGATATGTATTATATTATTCCACGTATATAAAAAAGTCAAAACAATGGGTCTGTCAGATTCACAACATATTACATCATATAATACTGTATATTGTTTTGGTTTTTCTACTTAGTGAGAGGTGAACGAAAACTACACGTATTATTGTCATAGAGACTTCTATCTATAACAAGGTATGAAGGGATCGGATGTACGTAATTATATATATGTGTTAGAAACACACAGATGATGTTTTCTGATGATCTATAATGAAAATTGCGTCAAACTGTATCCATCAATTATTACTTCACAATATAAGAAACGCAATCAGTCAGTTTTGTTTTATTTATTATATTTAAAAATCAAAGAAAAAATGTTTCTTTTCACTCTACTGAAAATGGAAGATAAATGCACGCCTCAAAAGTCTAAGACAACTCCATTGTGCGATTATCATTAAGAATATCAGTGGATGGTGATTATTTAATCATGACACAATAAAAAAGAAAGAAAGAGAAAAAAAAAAAGAAGAAGCACAAAGCACACAAAGGATTGAAAACAAAAAATAGAAAAAGAAAACATCCAAACAGCATATGGACAATTTTCAAGACATCCAGAACTCATTAATCTATAATTTCTTCATGAAGGCGTTGCATTCCATTAACCAAATAAGTAGCCCTCCAAAAACATTTGCTTAATACGCTGTGCTCTTGAAGGATCCCAGAGCTTTAATCGCCCCTGCTCTCAATATGTACTGATGGTATAAAGCAGCTATGGCAGCTCCGATGAAGGGTCCAACCCAGAATACCCACTGCAAAAATGTGAAAAAGGTTAGTTTACTAATAAACTGCGTACCCAGTGCACTAGACTCCCTCGTTTGCACATGTTTCACTTTGTGATCTAATGTACATAGACTTACCCTGCACTTTTTCGTGCAAGAGGCTGTTTCCGCAGTTCGAACTTATAATCTCAAGATCACCAAGATCACAAAACAACACACTTACTAGTTTCTCCAAAGCCGCACTCTAACTAAAGTACTATAACAGAATAACTCTCCTGTTCTTTTCTAATAGAGAATGCTAGATTATACATGTAACGTTATTGTTTTACTGAACTAGCATACATGACAGAATCTTATATAGGATGTTAAAAGATTAGACAGAAAAAGAATTATGACAAATTTAATGTATAGTAAAAGATGTACAGACATGATCGTCCCATGACTTCTGGTGGCCATAGATGACAGCAGCCCCAAAACTACGAGCTGGGTTGATTCCGGTGCCGGTGATTGGAATTGTCGCCAGATGAACCATGAACACAGCGAAACCAATTGGAAGAGGAGCCAGTACCTTCAATTTTTTCATACAAGTAGTCAAGTTAGATCATCTTAACATCAAAACACATGCTAGTTCGACCTGCATTATTGATATCCATATAACATTTGCTACTACCCACTCAGAGTAGGGGGAATAAGATTTAAGGAAAGTGCAACAACAACAACAATACCAACAACATTACCCTATTACCTTAAAGACTCCTGCCTATGACAGAATACGGGGTCGGATGTACGCAACCGTACCTATATGTGAATAAACTTTGTTTCCAGATACCCATAATGATAGGTAAAGCTGTGTCGATCAAATGATACGTCATTTTGCTTTATTCTATCATATTTCTAAATCAAAGAAGGGTGGGTTGGAAATGGAAACAATTTAAGGAAGGTGCAATGATCTTTATTATTTATGATTAGGCAAGTTCGAATTCTATCTGTTGATTTACAATTCTTTATATGTATAGAACTTACCGTTAAACCATTTTAGTTTTAATTCCATCTATTAGTTAATCATTATCATCAGCATCCATACCCAGTATATCCCAACGACAGCAAATGATGTCGCTAGGGTCTGGAGAACATAATTGGTAGTAAGACAATACCTCTATCCTAAGGGATAAAGAGTCTAGTTTCAGTGAGACCCGCCTCTATATGTATATGCATAAATAACATAATAATAGAGATATAATTTAATAATAATTTAAAATTTTTGAGAGAGGTTTTAAACTTACCGGGACGTGGGAGTCACGAGCATTTCTTTTAGGATCAGTAGCAGAGAAAACAGTGTAAACAAGCACGAAAGTTCCGATAATCTCAGCAGCCAAGCCGGTGCCGGTGCTATAACCATCCGCAAGCTCGTTAGCACCGCCGCCATATTTAACATAATAAGCTCTTTGGAAAGCCTTCACAAGCCCAACCCCACAAATAGCACCCAAACACTGAGCTACCATATACAAAAACGCCCGAATCAAAGAAACTTTCCGGGCCAAAAACAACCCGAAGGTCACCGCCGGATTAATATGTCCACCGGAAACTCCAGCGGTGCAGTAAACAAGAACAAAAATCATTCCGCCGAATGCCCACGCAATTCCCAAAATCCCAACGCCGCCGCATAGATCGCCGCCGTTGTCTAAATCGGTCAGGCGTTTGTATCCGATTACGGTGAGGACGGTGATGTAGAGGAATAAAAGCGTGGCGACGAATTCGGCGATTAGAGCTCTGTAAAATGACCATTTTGTGAGTTCTTCGGGGTCGATTAAAGGGGATGGAGGAGGGTCTTGATAGTCTTTTGGTGCTTCATAGCCAGGGGCTTCAATGTCTTTAGCCATTTTTTGAGGTCTTATTTGGGTGAGTAGGAGAGAATGTTTTGTTGAAGGAGATGAATGTTTTGTTTTGAGTGATAGTGAGGGAAGAGGAGTTGAGATGATGAGGTATTTATGGTGGGAAGTAAAATGGATTAAGGTGTTTAAATTAGTCGAGCTTATGCTGTGCATATTTTTTAAGGCCTTAAACGCGTTTCGGTGCACTAGTATTTCGTGTTTGTGCAAGATCTGAAGAGGAATTAGATTGTTTTGCGATCTGATGTACACAGTGTTACCTTACACATTGTGCAATATGCTATTTTTACTGACGCAAAAGATGATATATTGATTCGAAAGACGGTTATAGATTTTTTTTTTGCTTTCTTGACTTTGCAAGGGGTGTAGCATAATTTTTGAGCAGTCTCTAAACTCGATTAATAATTGAGCTATACTCTTAAAACATGTGTGACCTAATTTTTGATAATGTCTAAGTGGTGAGGTTACGTTCCTTATAGCATAGTGAAAAAACATTACTTTTTTTTGGATTTAAAAATTGTGTTCAATTTATTAAAAATTAATATATTAGTAATCGAAGTTTTTCTATATATAAGAAGTGATTTGGTATGGAATCATGTTTGCATCATAAAGAAACTGATGTTTACTTTATTGTTTTCACTAACAATTAAGTTGGCTGTGTTTAAAATAAAACGACTCATCTGTTTGTCTTTTTAATTAATAAATAATTTTTAAAATGTCTAATAGTTTCTATGGTATGCTCCAGCTTTTCTTTAAGAATATGGAACGGTATGCACATCAATTTTTTCCGTTTCAATAGAATCAATAAGACACTCTTTCTTGACTTTGGAATATAATGGAATAAAACAAAACGACTCACTAAATTGACTGGGAGTATCAATTGATCGACACAGCTTGACGCAATTTTCATTATAGGTAATCGGAAAACAACTTCTGTGTGTTTTCAATACATGTAAATGGCTGTGTGCATCCGACCCTCTATACCCCGCTATAGACGGAAGACTCTAAGACAATGAAAAATATTGTTGTTGTATACACGTCAATATTATTATGCAGTGACTATGGTATGCTCCATTAAAGATATGCACATCAATATTATGGGTTAGGAAAGAGGGGTGGTGAGGCTAGATGCGGGTGACCCTCATCTAGCCTCACCGCCCTCTCTTGATGCCACGTGTCGCGTGGTCACAAAAGAGGTGAGGAAAGTGAGGGTTAGAAGATCCCAACCCCAATAATATTATGACACTAATCCAGCACTTTCTCAATAATGTTAAGAGTTCGATTATTTGTCTTCAGTATTATTTTATGGTATCATACTCACTGTCAATGGGAGGCTCTTTTGGAAAAATACCACCCCCTTCCCTCAAACTCTAACAATAAAGAGTGTTCCTAATACATTAGACTCTCACGTTTATACATGGTTCGGAGAGATGCCGGATCTCTTCGTGATCTGATGTACGTAGTCTTACTCTACACTTTGTGCAAAAGGCTGTTTCCGCGGCTCGAACACGTACCTCAAGGTCACAAAACACCAAGACAACCTTCATCTTGGGATCTCGGAACTGAGTTCGGATCTGGGGAGGCTAGCTTTAGGTAAGGTAAAATATAATGTTTCCAATCACGCGCCGCCATGTGTAAAAATTGTTCAACGATTTAAATCTTTTTCAAAAAAAAAGAGCAGTTTTTACACGTGGATGCGCGTGATTGGAGGTCTCATATTTTGTCTCACCTAAAGCCTCTCGAAATCTCAACCGCTCGGAACTAACCCTTTCTTCAAAGTATTGCTATATCTCGTGGGTCTGCCTATACGCACTCCTACTCGATCTTGACATGTAATGTTGATCTTGGAGGAAAGGTCTTCATCAAGGCTTTCGAGACTTATCGAGATGAGCCAGAATATATGAAGAATAGCAACCCAGATAGCCTAGGGTTATTGAATACTTGTTATTTTACATCCATTAGTTTTTACGAGCATCCGGTAACGAAAATACATGTAGCTTCTCTGACAAAAAAAAAAAAAACTTATAAAAATACATGTGTAGCTTTCAACATATGTACAAGACTTTCACTTGATCCTTTTCTTTCTTATTGAAACACGTATATAGTCATAACAATAATACTGCAGTAGAATTAATTTATAATAAATTGTCCGGCAGCCAAGTTCTGGACACATATTAGATGATGGATTTAAAATTATAACCTATACATCACTATGAACCGACCACCACCGCCATGTCCACATCTTTCTTCACATTCCTGGAGCAAAAGACAATACTTCTGGCCCCATGGGCTTTTAACGTACTAGTCCAATGAAGTTTCGTAGAGTATGAAAATTAGGAGTTCAACAATCTTCTAAATTGGTAAAACATTGTCAAGAACCTACATTAGGTGTCTAATGATAACTGCTCTAGTAACTCCTTCACCCTATTGGACAGGATTCAATGCAATAGCTATTATTAGCCCAGATATCACTAAACCACCCACGCTACAGTTCAAACCTATGATTTTGTAAGAGTCATTTATCAACCCGAATACCAACCAAGTCTTTCTTCACATTCTTTTCTTGAGCCATCTAACCGTTCAGGTCTCAGTAGTTGCTGCATCAATTGAGACGTCTCTGTCGCCTTCTTCCACGCTTCGATGGTGACGTAGCAATGATCCATGATTTAATCATGTTCTTTTGCATTATAATATATAATATAATCTTCCAATCATGTTCACCAATTATATAATGGACCAAAAAGGCCTACAGAAGCTCCTGGTTATGAGATATGCCACATGTCATCCATCATCTCCTTCTACCAAAAAGAATATGTCTGTGCATGGTCACTATGGATTGGGCGGTGCATCTTTTTTTCCCCTTCTTCGTTGAAAAATATAATGTAGTAGGTTCTAGCCAGTGCTTTTCTCAAGTGGATATCGTTTTTGCTTTTATCTTGTTAGCAAAAAAAAAAAAAAAGAGTTGAACTCAAACCCAAAGACCTTCACATTCCGACCCGACGAGACAGTTGAGAGGATGTAAATCTGGTATCTAACGACCCGTTAAAGAATAAACACAATGTCCACAGATCTACAAAGAACTCATCTTCAATGCTCCATTGGAGCCTGAAGATGTTGCTCACACACTGCAGGTTCGGGACTCGAACCTTACATGCATCTTATTAGCAAATTTGTCCCCGGACCTAGTTAACTATGCCCTGCGGGCATTTTCTGCTTTTATCTTTATTCTCATTCGGTGTTTTCTTTTCCCCTTTTTTAATAGACAGGTAAGTTTACGTGCTGAGGTCACATAGACTTGTAGACATTGTAGTAGTTTCCTTTGTAATAGTTAATAAATAGACAAATTAAGGAAAATGAGTCCCTTTCTTTCAAAAATAATCAAGGTGACAGTTTTTTTAGATGTGCTCTTTTTTGTTTGATAAGTTGGTCACTTACAAATTGTAACTCTTTTGTATGTATATGTTTTCTATACAAATTAAGCGTCACTTTTTGTAATATATCTAAGTTAAATTGATCATACCATGTAGCTTTTAAAGTGGTTCTATTCCTTGCTTAAAGTGGTTCGAACCATATAACTTTTAAAGTGGTTCCATTATTCTTTGAAAATCATGTAAACATGAATGTGTGGTTGTATGTGTTGGAAATGGGTTTGTCAACACTTGGGTAGGATGTGTGATTCGGGAAATCTCAAGTGTTAAAAAAATAACTACGATATACATAGTTTACGACAGTATGCTTAGTTTATCAATATGACTTATGTGTGAATGTGAAATTAAAGCTGAAATGAGCCATTTGAATGTAGGAAATTGATAGAGTAGATGCAAAACTCCATGTACCCACGTAGCTAAAATTTCAATGTAGGAAATTGTGTTGAAGAGAGATGTAAAAGGAAAAAAGTTTAAAAGATGATCTACATCCGAACTTTAAGAAAATTAAATGCATTGAGTGTTTTTATGTAAGGAAGAAATCTACATCCGGACATCAAGAATATTAAAGGCATTTCCTTTGTATTGTTTTAGGTGTTCTGTTACATTGTGTTATTTCACATTCGCGCGCCACTGCTGTATGTCTGGAAATCTCTTCTAATCTTGTTCTATAAGTCGTTTAGACTTCATTTGTCCAGCCATGAAACTGATTGTACGTTTTAGGGTTTCCTTTGTGGATTTTTTTTAATGGGTTGTCCCGAGTTATCCTCCCAGCCGAAAGCCAGAAGACAAAGCCGAGGTATTCTTTGTGGATTCTTTTTATACGAGTTCATAATATTTATTGGTTTGTTGGATTTTAAGTTTGTAGTGTTAGTTATTTGAAATCGTGACAGTTGTAATTTGAAAGACATCTGTCATTTACCGTTAGCATCAGTAGAGGGTAAAAAGGTTTTAAAAGCAAAGACTTCAACCCTTGCATTCGCTGCAAATGAAAAACTACAATCATATTCTGTATATCCAAACGACAGTAAAAGCTATAGGATGAGAGACAGGCCTATATCCCAAGGGATAAAAAATTTTGTTCTAGTTAAATCCTGTGTCTATATATACCTGCATATATTACACAATAATAGGAATATGGTGTGCTAGTGAATGAATTTGTAAACACAAATAGAACTCTTGCCTCGGCTAAACATGTGAATCAAATTACAGATTTATTGCTAATGTTTCTTGCTTCTACTAATACGTGTGAGAAAAAAAAGGACAGCTATTACGCAACTGAAGTTGTAGTTACATTTAATTTATCATTTATAATTTAGTACACTGGTAAGCAGGTTAAGGATCTGAAATTTAGATTTATATATTCTTACTTGTGTATTTTTTTTTTCTTGAATACTTACTGACTTGAACACCCAAAAACTTCTGAAGATTATAAACCTCTTAGCTCAAAACATGCGTTATCTTTACATATTTGATATGAAAACACTGATTGTCGGTGATTGATGTTGACCTAATTCATTTTGGATTGGTCGCATGAACAAGTTTGAACTTTTCTATAGAACGACCACCAGTGATCAGTGATCAATCGATCTGCCTTTTTCAATCAAAATTTACTTAGTGTTTTCGTTTCTGTCATATTTATTAATTTTTTTTTTTTTGGAAAAAGGAGTTAATGAGGGACGTTCAAATTACTTGTAGAATCCATGGCTGAATCTGCTGTCAAACATCTTCTTAAACGTTTTCTCCGCCGCATCAGAATCAACGACTAATTACGCACCCTTAAAAAATCTCATATTTGAAACGAAATTCGACATGAACTATGTTTTAAGTTAAACTAAGATGATATTAAAAAAAATTTAACTCATAAGCAGGAGAAAATCAAGGCACCGTATAGTGGAAGGAATTCAGAACATTCAATTGCGCAAAACTGTAAAAAAAATTACAAGTATGCAATTGGCTTTGTTTCTTTGGACAAAACAAAAATTGACAAAATTATGCAAATCAGAGGTCAACCCCCTGTTTCTCTTCAAAATCTTCTTCAATGATCGTGTCCAACGCCGGAGAAAGGGAAGGCTTACGTGGCGGAACAGGAAGAACAAGTGGCGGAGCAGCCTCCTCAATCCACTGTTTCAAATTCTGGATTGACTTCGGCATCAATCTAAACTTCTTCTGAGAAACGCTGAAGCTTCTACAATCAAACAGGATTGAGATATTGAATATATCCTTTTGAGTCGCCTCTGATGATAAGATTAAACAGGATGAAGATGTTTGAGTATACTCCTTTGGATCGTCTTATTATGAGTTTATGTGAGAGGAGAAGACTGAGGAGTGAGTGGTTTGAATTGATGGAGCAGAGTTGGACTGAATATATGGGGAGCTCATAAAACTTGAAAGTGGAACGGAGAAAGAGGCAAGAAACTTCATTTGCTTCCGTAATGGCTTTTGGTATACCAGACGTGTTGACCCATTTGCCACGTGCATATCTATTTGTTTGGTGACCAAGAAAGAAAAAGAAGATGCAGTTCAGTTGGTACCAGATTTGCTACAAGATGTCAAGAGTTCGATTCTAGGGACGCGCACAGGCTGTTAGGCCGAAGGCCTGGTTTGCAGGAGCACCTTATGTAGGTCACTGCGTAAGTCTTCAGTCAATCTAAAAGGCCGCTGGTCTCCTAGTTCGCATCCTCTACAATGCTTCTTAGGGTTGAGACCATAGGACCCTAGGACAAGGGATTTGCTTCAAGAAAGAAAAAGACGAAGACCATATTGGGTGGACCCTATCATACTCAAGTTCAAACTTGGCCTCTAATTGGCCGGATCCTGACTTTAAACACTTCCACTGTCATGCGATTAAAGTAGTTTTAAAGAGGTAGACCCAAAAATGTGTCATTTATAACCAATAAAATGTAAGGGATTGATATGACAACAACTGCGAGTATAAGATATAAGGAATTGATATGATAACAAATGTGAGTGTTCTAAAACAAGAGACTCACCCCAATTATTCTATATTGTATTAGTTAACGAGTAACCAGTGCTCAAACATGAAGATAAGAACTGATGCTTATATCACATTCTTTCATAACCCTAACTTCCACTTCAGAATAAGATTTCATACTAATGGACAGAGTACCGATGAAAGCACCAGACATCAAATCCAGTGCATAAACCATGTTCCAACTGTTAATGTCATCATAAAGATCTAAATATAAGAAAAAGGGCAACAATGAGCCTTATATGACCAGAACTTCTAAATCTAACACTCAGATGCAAATTAAAAATGTCTCCTATTATCTACACTTTATACAAACTACAAATCCAAGACGCGAATAACATGCATCCGGTATGTGGAACTGCAGCAGGAACAAAAATGGATTCTACATATAAATGATCCTTCTTTGGTGAGAAACGGTAGTGGGAAAGGGGATTGTCTTGTTGCAGGGGTAAAAAGGTGGAAGAAGTAAAGATTGTTGCAGGGGTAAAAAGACGGAAGAAGTAAAGACACAGACAAATGGATTAATTTAGCCACAAACATCATCAGGATTACACGTGTGTTTCTAACACATGGGTATAGTTGCGTACATCCAACCACCTGTACCTCGCCATAGGTGGGAGCCTCTAAGGCAAATAGGGCAATGTTGTTGTTGTTGTCGCCATCATTAGGACTACAAAAATATCAAGCAACATTTGACCACAATTTGTTTACTGTAACTCTAGAAATCCAGATAGCACTCACTCATCTAGTAAGAATTGTGTAATTGATGATACAAGCCTTAGGTCCCCTTACTTGCAAATTGAAACTAATGGCCAAGACAAGTAAAGCCTTGCATCCACAAACCCTATCTGCATGCTTGATGCTACAAAGTTACAATTACTCAAATAATAAGTCTATGCTGACTCCATGACGGGCTCTGAAGTTACGAAAAGATCCAAATAAGCAAACTATATATGACCAACAAAATAAATGCAAGCAACACTGTTCTCAAATATTCCTTTTCCCCACCAGGTAAAGAATTTGCCCGACTGAACAAGGAGTGCATACCCACCTAAATTGACCAAATACGACACTATGCCACTCAATAGGATAATTGTTGCAGAGGTAACTTCAAAACTTCTAAAACAATCAGAAAATCCAAATAACAAAACCAAAAGAATAGTGAAAGGACAATGTTCAATATTCAGTGAAGGAAGAAATTGTCAAAAAAAAAAAAAAAATAGCATCGACTCAACTGCCCATGCAAAAAACAATATAAGAGTTAACACCTATAGGTTGTTTATGCACACTAGAAGCACAGTCCAATAGAAAAGGATAAACACAAAGTCTTCCAATATCAAAAGATGAGTCAGCTGGATGCAGCTTATGCAAACAAATTCATCCTATAAGCTCAATGCTGGTGAAATAAGCCAACAGAGGATATAATCCAAGAAACAGGAACAATCACCTTCTCATTGTCTCAACTTCACAAGTCCTCATGCATATTAGGTAGGTTTACTCAACCAGATTAAACAAGATTGATCAAATTCATTTAAAAAAACTGTAATTTGTTCTTCAAAAGAGAAAGGTAAGAAAGAAAAAAGAAAAGTAAACCAAAAACATGATTCATAATCAAAATGAAACGTCTAAAAGTCGCTAAATTAAGAAAATGCCAAGAATACAGCTCAACCACATACACCGAAGATATAATTACCAAAGATACTAACTTTCAACTAATCCTGAGGAATTTCGACATCGCCATCAGCAATCTCCTGCTGTAAATCCTTAGGATCCTTCCCATCTACAGTGCACCCAACGGAAACACACGTCCCTAAGATTTCCTTCACGGTGCCACTCAGCTCCTTAGCCATGGAACGACCCCTCATGATCTTAGCAATCTCGATAACGTCATCCAGAGAGATGTTTCCACTATGCTTAATGTTCTTAGTCTTCTTCCGATCTCGCTCCGGCTCTTTTAAGGCTTTGATGACCAAAGCGGCGGCGGAAGGCACCACAGATACTTTAGCTTGTCGGTTTTGGACTGTCAATTTAACAGTAACCCTAAGACCCTTCCAATCCTTGGCAGTTTCCTTGGCGATGTCTTCACCGATTTTCTTAGGGGAGAGACCGAGTGGACCGATTTTAGGAGCTAGTGAACTCGCTGCTCCGACTTCTCCGCCTGTGACTCGAACGTACACTTCAACCACCTGAGACGGGTCGAACTTTGGCGGCATTTTGGACGGTGGCCGGAGTATACCAAAGGGAAACGAATCAGGGGTTTATAGAGACTGCAAGAAGAAAAAATTTTGTGTTGGGAGATTTAGTGGGGTGATGTATCAGTCATTAGGGTTTTGCAGGTGGCAAGAAGGGACTGATAATTTGTGGGCAAATGTTGGGCTTTTTCCATTGTTTCAAGAATGAGAAATTGGTCAATGTAGCCCAGTTGCTTACTGTCATGGGTGTTTGTGTAGTTATTCCCTTTGGACCTGTGACAGCCACACAGTAAGCCCATCAAGCTAGTCGGTCATATATAATGACCCTGCTCTAAGATTCTGTCATCGAGGTTAAACATATTGTCCAAGAGATATCTTTTAAAATTACAACAACACATACTTACTATACGATAACGACATGAAAAGCTATCATTAAGGTATGGGGGGTGAGACAGAAAAATAATACTTCTATCTTAAAAGATAGATAGTTTGCTTCTAGTGAGAGCGCTAGCCCTATATGTACCTGCATATATGACACAATAATATGGATATGGCGTGCTAGTGTGTTAGTGAAGGAATTTAGTAAAATACCAATAGACAGCTTTCGACGTTAAAATAGTCATAACGTGTATATGTACCAATAATGACAGAAAAAAGAAAAAAGTGCAAAGTACACCTAAAATGTAGAGATTATCTAAGCTCTAAGTATACTCTAATGTACCTTTATATACTACCTAAACCTCTTTAACTTTAATCATCTGCTTCCACGAATTCCTGTTGTGGAACATGTACTCAGATAGGTGCAAATCTTGTATGTCATATCTAATTCGCTCATACCAAATCAGTTTGGACATGTCTTTACTCCTCTTCCCCTCTACAGTGAGGCTTTCAACTGCTCGGACAGACGCCATTGTCTGTCTCCTCTTGATATGTCCAAACCATCTCGGTCATATTTTGAATTACTTTAACATATTTTTTGAGATTTGATATGGTGTTATAATTAATTTAATATTTTGAAAATCTTGTCTTAAATGATAATTCTTAATGGTCGCAGAAACTTATAGCATTCAATAGAAATTGACAATTTAGCCCAGTTAGTACATGTTAAGAAGCTTACGTGCTCGGTCTGCTTCGGTCAAGTTCATGGGCCTTCGAACCTTAAGTTAATAACTCATTACATCAAATAGAGCCCTACGTTCTTCTTCCTACGTCATGCAATAAAATGGTGTTTACAACAAAATAGGGCGTTAAATTGATGTAACGTTCTTCTTCCTACGTTCTTGCATCTGCAGCAGGTTCGAGAAGGGACCGAATCGATTCACGATCTGGTGTGCGTAATCTTACCTTACACCTTGCCTAAGAGCATGTTTCCACGGATTGTGAGATATGAATGATATCTTGTAAATAAAAAGTAATAATGAATAATAGAATACAGATATATTCGTATATATTGTCAAGACAGTGATGGTCTAGGATCACGGATAATTACTGCAATATCACCATATCTCTATTTGTATTAATCTAACAAGAAACTTGTAATATACTCTATGTACCAATCTCATAAGAATCATATATCGCATGATGTGTTTGTATATTAATCATGGTATTCCATTTGTTTTATATACTCTTATGTATTCTTCTTTTTCTCACAGCACAACATTGATATGTACGTGCCATATCATGGCTACAGATTTCTAGCATTGTAGATTATTTTAAACAAAATCGCAATAGTATTAACAGGAGAAATCTATTATAGTTTTTCTCTCTTTTTTCCCATTAAAGAAAAAACTTAAAAACCTATTAATGGTGTGTTTGAAATGGATGTGGAACTATGTGTATAATAGATTTGGATACACACATTCACACAGGCATATGCCCATAACTTGAGTTTCATGCAAGCGTGCAAACAAGAAACATTGACCATGAAAATAGGAGGAAGAAATGAAGAAATGTCAGACAAAAGTAGTTGGGATTGGAGTTCCGTTGGAGTCGGACTAGGCAGGTGAGATTTTAATATTATATATTCTTCCACTCTTGAATTTTGTAGGTTAGGATTGTATGATTATGTGAAAAACCCTTCTCATTTTACACTCATATTTGGTGAAAAGGAAAGTGCAACGGTGCAAGACCCGTTTAATCCATACATACTAATTGATAAACCATAATTAAATCGTCTGTTAGTCAACAGTCAACGGTTCAACTCTGGTAGTTCAGCACTCCAAGTACTACAGTTCAGCAGTATGGCGCCCAAGCATGGCTATTCAGCCTCATCGGCACTTCAGCAAGGCATCATAACACCCTTATAACATCGAAGAATATGTCAAGGCTTGCACCTCGGCATCAACTTCAGCTTCTACACAAATGCCACACTTCAGACCACTTCAGCTGGGTAAGGCCAAGTCATGCACTTCGGCAAAGCTTGATCATGCACTTCAGCAAGACTTGATCTTGCATTTCGGCAGAGTTCAGTTGGGCACTTCGGTAAAAGAACTCAGCACGACATTACCTTGTGGGACCCTCAAACCGAGGTGCAATTCGAATACATCAACTACAACTGGTTATTCTTTCTGAACACGCCAAGGTCACAACAACCGGCCTACTAGTTACATCAACCAGGCCGGCCTATTAGTCACATCAGTCAGACTACTGATCACATCAGCAGACCTACGACGCCCTAGACTTTCTGCCCCAAGCAAACGTCTTATCTACTGTCAGAGGCCAAAGGCGGAAAAATGTCTACAAAATCAAGTCAACCAAGAAAAAGAAGGGGATTCGAAATTCAAACATTCATACCCCAAAGCAAATTCATACACTTTGCTCCTCGGCTCATACTGTGAGAAACTCTTAACTCACCCCTTAAATTATAATCTCAATGAGATATGGCCCAAATTGACTTGAGCGTCGGAGGATTTTTTCCGGGGCCAACTCCCCGGGACCTCTGACCTGTGCTTTCTTTTGCAGGATATTTTAGAGGCTATTCCAGCTACAAACTTTCAATCCTAGTTAACAACTCTTCAAGTTAACTGACGGAGTTAATTTGAGGTCGTCTTAGACCTTTGGTGAAGATCCAGCTTCATCACTAATTCAATGAAGATTTGCAAATAACATAAAATGTTTCCAACCTCCAACCTTGGAGAAACTGGACGAATATTTTAAGTATTACCAATAAAAAATGTTCATGGCTCACAAAGTTGACAATCAGTTAACAAATTGTATATAAGGTTGTATGTTCAAGTTATGACAACCATAACACGACGATTTAAGGGTTTTACTTATGTTAGAATGAGTTTGTGTCTAGACTTTCATGAACATCAAAATACGTATCTTCTATCTAAAATTTGATTAACAACAACAACATTATCACATTACCTTAGAAGACCCTGTCTATGGCGGAATATTGAGGATCGGATGTACGCAACCATATCCATGTGTTAGAAACACAGAGGTTGATTTCCGATGACCCATAATGAAAATTGCGTTAAGCTGTGCCGATCAACTGTTACTTCATAATATAATAAGTGCATCCAATTTAGTGAATCCTTTTGGCTTATTCCATCATATTCCAAAGTCAAGAAAAATTGTATACTTTACTCCATTAAAAGTGAAAATTAAAAATTGATTAAATAACTTGATTTACAATTTCCGTGAAATTTTATCTAATTAATATAATAGATGGCTTGAAGATTGGGTATACAAGCTTTTGGATCAAAATAAACTACGTTCATGGGTTGGGACTATATATTTTATAAGATGGTTCTTGGTGTGATTCAGTACATAGCTAAGTTGATATTTGTGTTTTGATTTGTTCCAAGAGGTCAAGAGTTTGATTCTAAAGATACGCACAGTGTGGTTGTTCCACTACTACTAAACCGAAAGTCTAGTTTACCAGGAACACTTCGTGTGAATAAATGTATAAATCCTTAACTAACTTAAAAAGTCGTTAGACTCTCGATTTGTATCTTCTAAAAAATTGTTTGCTCTATTGATGGTTGTTGGTGTAGGTCGTAGTCAACGGCACTGAAATTGGAGAAGAAGAGAGAGAGTAGAAAGAGCTCGCGCTTTGAAACGCCGGATTGTATGCTCCCCAACACCTTCACTTTTCTTAACTTTTTTTGTGACCACGCGACACGTGGCAGCAAAAGAGACCACCTGCATCTAGCCTCACCATCTCTCCTTGCTATCACGTGTCGTGCGGTCACGCGTCACCATACCCACTTACGGTGAGGGGATCCTATCCCATCTCCCCCCCAAATCCCAATGTAACGCTGACTATACCCGCACGTGAACCTATTATTGCTCCTCCACTGTCTTCGTCACGTCATATTTCGGATCTCTTCTTTTCCACTCTCTCCAAAGATGTCATTTTCTGAAATTACAACTATGGTCTTGTATTTTACGCTAAAACATTTTCCCACCTCTTCAATTTGGATACTCAAAACTCCGATCAACTTGGAAATTAAACCACCCATTACGTTGGCTTTTTGCCCTCGGAAATGAAATTGGTGAGACTAGAGATTGATATTTACATAATCAATTATGGTTTTCATATATTTAAATATTTACCCCTTATTTGAATATTTATTATTTTATTAAATCAGTTTCATATTCTTTCCATTCCAAAAATGCTGTAACAGTTTGAATTTAACATAGTTGAAAATAAACTATAATAAAATCAAACTGTAACAATATTTTTATGACCGAACAAATAATATATATGGTCAACATAAAGTTTAAATTGGTCTCCAAAATAACATGTCCTCTGTTGTAAGGCAAAGTAATGTGTATTACTATAGTTCAATTCTTATGTCAAATTTTGATGTCGAAACTTAGACTAAAGTAACATATATTTTTTCCTTAGAACAGGAGAACAACTTTATTTCATATTTAAATATCATACCAAGTTTTTTTCCCAATGTAGGACTAAGTCTTGACAAACAAAGTCTGAAAAGTTGATATTTATTGGTATCAAACACATAGTATCATTGTCGAGCTCAATCGACAAATGCAGGTTATTACAATTATGGTATTAGAAGTGAATATCAGACAGGATATAGGAGGATCCTATGTTAGCTTAGTGAGAATGCTGACTCATTTAAATTATATAAAGTATAAGAATCTGGTCCTACATTGAAAAACAAAAGTATGAAGAAAAAGTACGAAAAAAGTGACAATGAATATAACGTGTGTAAATACTAAATATCATCAATGGTTTTTTGACCCACGATGATGAAAGTTGAAAAATTGACATTTAGTGTTTTTAGACTTATAGCAACGTCATCAAGAACAAGTAACGAGTCTAAATCGTTACACATGTAAACAAGGATTCATCCTCATATAAATATAAACACTAGTATGGCATGAAATTTTTTATTTATATGTTTATGTCTAATTGGTTAAGAAGTAACTTTTAGTGTGATTTGTGATTTCCAAACTAATATACCGAACCATGAGATGATGTCTAATTCAAAATATGTAGTCTCATTTTGAGTGGTTTAGAAGTTGAGGGAGTGGAATAGAATACCCACAAACAAGAGCTCTCTGCTGACGATTTTGCTTGCTGTTGTTCGGGTTGAGATCTCTTAACCCCACTTTCTTCACCCCTTTGTGACCACGCGACACGTGGCAGCAAGGAGAGATGGTGATGCTAGATGCGGGTGACCCTCATCTAGCCTCACCACCCCTCTTTGCTGCAACGTGTCACACGATCACGCGTTATCGCACTCCATTTGCGGTGAGGGGATCTTATCCCCTGTTGCTCCCGCTTTGACTTTCTTGTGTTTAACGCGTGTCTCCTCTCTCTTTCTTAAAGTCTGCACATAAGAATTTGGGGCCAAATGTTAAATTTTATTCAAATCCCAATGCTCGAATATAATACTAATCAACGTACGTAAGATCGTACAAAAATATGCTTTTAGGTAGTTGAAAATCCAAAACTTGCGGCACTCGATTAGGAAAATTTGATTCCTTCACGATTTGAACAAATTATTTGAGTTTGTGATATTTTTATACGGTAAAATAGTAGTTGATTGACACAATTTGACGTCATTATAGGTCTTCGGAAAATAATCTCTGTGTGTTTCTAACGCATGTGTATGGTTGCGGCCGATTCTCATAACACGTCATAATCAAGAGTCTCTAACACAATAGAGGTAATGTTATTGTATTTGAGTTGATGCTCAATTTGGGTTAGGATCTTCACACCGTAAAAGTCTCACCGCACTCCTTAGCACGCGAGATGTGGCAGCAGGGGCGGTAAGACTAGATGAGGATCATCTGCATCTATTCTCACCACCCGTCTGCTGCTGCGACGTTTCGCGCGATGGGCAGCCGGGTGAGAAAAAAAGTGAACAGAAGCTCCCATCCCGGTCAATTTGGTCTACCATGTGACTTATGTTCCAACCGCTAACCTTCCCGCGTTTCTCTTGCCGTACGCATGGCATTTGTTTAGTTCACAAAAAAACTACATTATCATAATTACGTGTAAATTCTTTTTTTTCCCAATATGATGAGTTATAGAAAATATTGATCAAGTCAACTTCTCCTCAAATCAATCTTTTTCTGTTAATTATTATCTTCTCAGGCTGGCTTTTTTATGATGAAGAAAGAAAAGGTTGGGAAGAACAACCGTCGTGCTTTTTCTTGATTCCTACGAGGAAAAAAAAAAGAATCAAATCGACATTTCATACGTTCCTACAACCGTTTATATGTCACGATTAATTATATACTCATATAATAAGATATTTAATTACGTGGTTAATTTCAACATTGTATTATAGCCGATTGTATCAATATAGATACACACCTTACATGCCCCATAGTGGATATTTAATCTTAGTCAACCTTATCTTCATTGTCCGACTTGAAGTTTGTCATTGCAGATAAGTTTCTATGCATGTTTGTTATCAAGTCACATTAACAAGATGATAAATGATAAAAATTGTCAAACATTGGTTGATTAGAAAAAATAAATAAATTGTATATAAAGATAAGTACAACCAATCATATTATTTAAAATTTTGTGAAGATATAAGTCCGGTTCATATTTCAACCAATCTGACATCACATATTAATATTGATACACTGTTGCTTAATTTTGATATAAAGATGTTTCATTCTATGTGGTTAACAACTTAACATGATGTGATGCAATTACTATAATAATGCTTTGAGTGAAATTGAACTTACAAGTTTACAACTATAAACATCTTTCGGACGGGATGGGATCGCTTCACTGCAAACCCGTGCGGTGACGCGTAACCGCGTGACACGTGGCAGCAAGGAGGGGTGGTAAGGCTAGATGATGGCCACCCGTATCTAGCTTCACCGCCCTCTCTTACTGCCACGTATCGCGCGGTTACGTATGAGGTGAGGGAAAGTGGGGTGAGGTGATCCAATCCACTTTCAGACAAACCTAAGAAGGGGATATGGAAGGGGGGGGGGGGCATAATCAACATCATGTAATTTTTTTTGACTTATAACATGGATCTCCTACAAAGTTTAATCAATTAAGTCACTCTTGATCCCATATTCAATGTCATCAATCGGATAACCTTTTTTTTTTTTCGTTTTCTGTGAATATAAAAGCTCTAAACCCCCCCCCCCCCCCTCCCCCCACCCACAAGGAAAGGTAGCTCGCAAATAGGCTATAAACGAGCCGAATGAGCCGAGCATCGCATTGTTCAAGCTCGATTCATTTAATTTAGCGACGAGCCAAGCTTGCTTGTTTATTCAAATGAACATATTTCATTGTTCAAGCTCGGTTCGTTTAACTCACGAACAACATTAACCAGTCAAACACCTTAAACAAACGGTGTCACTTGTCGAGTTCGAGCAGAAAAAAGTGGTTCAAACTCGGTTCATTTAACTCTTTAGCTTAAGCCGATTTCAATCCGAACGAACCAAACATACCGAACGGCTCGGTTCATTTACATGCATACTCTCACATATGCATGCACCTCGGAAATGTTGGTTTCCACATGTTTAGGGAGATGAAGACAGCCCGAATTGTTGCTTCACGCAATCTTTACACATTAATTCTTCTTTCTAAATTTATTTATAATCCATGCTTTTCTAATGACCAAGCTGTAAATGTGAAAATAGAACTGAATCTCTAGCTTAATATTGGGTTATACCAAAAACCACCTCAATGTTTGCCCCAATTACCATTTACCCCCATATCTTTTTTTTTAAAAAAAAAAAGAAAAAGAAAAACCTCTCCAAATGGGATTTCTCTAGCAAAGCACCGGAATGTGTCCAAATTGTAACATACATGCTCGTATTGCATTCTCTGCTTTTACACAAATATGGTCCCGTTCTGACAAAAATGCCCCTTGTATCAAAAGACGACAACAACCACCCAATAATATCCCAACAAAAACAAAATCTATCACTATGGTCTGGAAAAAATGAAAAACAGAAAAACAATAACTTCATCTTAAGAAATAGAGAGTTTTTCTATATTGTATCAAAAGATAAATACCTCAAAATGAGTTCTTTCGCTTCCAAACTTATCTTATGTACACAAACTTTAGAAGTGTTCCTTGTCATATGCCAAGGGATCACTACAATCATTACAAGTGAGTAGAATAAGAACCGCCCCCTCCCTACATTAAACAAGAAGGGGGAAAAAAAGGATTGCTCCACGACACAATATTAGCATGTCCCATTTTAGGAATTGGCTGCACAAAATTCTCAAGAATAATGCCAAGAAATCTTCGAACTTTCACGGTTATGCTTGGCTTCACCACCACAAAACCTATATTCATATGCATTAACCCTTACTCCGTCATAGGCAAGAACCTCATATGCACAAGCAAGACAGCTACAGCTACTTGTTCATACAGCTGTACAATGGAGACCGATGATTTATTTCTTCTAGCCAATCTCTAAGCGCCTATGTCTATACTTCACTGCTTGACTCGGTTAATATTGTCAACCTTCTTGCAACTTTCGTAAAGTCACTACGATGTCAAAACAAAACGTGTAAGAAGAAAACCGTAAGGACAAAATTAGACTACGACAATTAAAATGAAGCAGACCAAAGTTTTCAGCAATTCTCACCTCCATGGTTCACCCCCAAGTTGCCTAACTGAGCCTGTGACGTCGCGATAAAGCAGATGATTCTTGACCTCTGAGGTTCCAATGCCAAACATGCTTGCCAACTTGGCATACATCTCTTCATAAGAGCCTAACGACAAAAGGTCCAGAGTGCGACCTACATCATCTGATACCATAAACACCTTACAGTGACCTGTTTCTAATGGATCAGACTCTTCACATGGCAAGCATTCAGTTACAAGATTACGTGTAGAACCAGAGACATCAGGAGCATTCTCCATCTTATCTACATTCCCATCGGACGAACTGTTTCCAGCACAAACCGATGAAACAGCAACTGAGGAGCTGCTAAGAGATGTCTGCTGCTCAGTTACTATTGGCTGACCAAACAGAACGAATTGAGGGGGCTTGTCCTTAACGAAATTCTTTGGAGATTCGCTAGACGTTCCAATGGTTAGCAAGCAGGAAACGCTTTCGCAACCATTAGGCTTGTGAAAGATGGGGATACCGGAATGCTGCCTAGACAGTATATTAGAATGTTCGAAAGATTGTAGACCAACAGGAAACAAATTTGGGTGCAGTTTCTGGAAATGGATGTTCGATAATGACAAACCGTATTGAGTATGCCTGGCTCCCTGCATGCCAGCAGGATTGTTGTCAGGAAGACAACCAAAAGGGCTGCTTGCCCCCAGAAGATGTTCGCCAGAAAGCGCCGGCAAATGAAGCTGGCGTTCAATAGAAAACTCTGGATGTTGTAGTCTTATCTTCTTGAGTGGTTGCGCGAACGGGGAGAAGTGAACTGATGGCACATTAGACACAAACTCTACCAGCCACGGGTTCACTCTTCTGACGTTTCGAAGCAAATCTGGCTCATCCCATGTCACCTACAGCAATTCAATCTAGAACAGTTAGAAGATTATTGCACATAAACTCAAAACATATCAGAATCAAATGAAATAATCAGTATATGTCCATTTGAACCGAAAATTCTTTCCTCTTTCTTCATATCTCTCCTTATACACAGCAGAATCGAAGAATTCCTGTCTTGCAGTAACAGAATCGGACATTGCTCACTTTCTATTTGGACATACTTGTAGTGTTAGATGAATTAACGTGTAATAGAAACATAGCAGTGGTATGGATACATTAAAACACCTGAAGATCTTAATGATAATGAGGCAAGACAATGAAGGGAAGCAGTCAACCATTCGAAGCAAAAACGCGATATGAAATAGCAAAACCATGATCTGTTTACATTCATATAGCACTAGTTCTCAATATTATTCACTCAATTTTCAGAATACTACATATGCTAAAAAGAAACCTGGCTTAAAATACATAATTTAAATGCACCATTAAAGGGATGTGATTGAGCTAGACTCTTACCTGGAGGAGTTTCCATGGCGAATCTGGCCAGAGAACAGGGTCTGCAACTTGAACAGATGATATGGTTCCCATGAACCAACTTATCCTTGAAGAATCTTCCGTTTCAAAAGCCATCTTAAACCTCATGCCCGAGTTCCAACGGACCTGCATTGCAGCCTTAACAAGTGTGGATTTCACAAAGAATTCAGGAGTGCTAGCTCTAGGGTAGTAAACAACTTCAAACGGCTCTCCATTGGCAGCACAAGTGGCAGCTTCGATAACAGATTCAGCCTTCACTCTACCTTGACCTATCAATCCGTTATTGCCTTCTCTAAGAAATGAGGACAATCCTCCATATGACATGGTAGAATTTCCTGAAGGTGGACTCCACCCTACCCCACCTCCAAGTCCTTTCTTTGCGCGCCTTATTCCAACACAAAGATCCCCATTTTCCACTCTAAGAAACACAATTGAATCCCCTGCAACAAGTTTCTTCTGGTTCACAAAAGTACTCCATCCAGTTGTCAAAAGATGTCGCCTTGGCGTCCCTCTATATATATGTCTAAATTTCCATACCTCACCATGAACATCCTTAGCAAGGATTGTCTGAACAGGAGGATCTGTGGAGTAATCTAGCCTAGGAAAAATGGTGTCTGCACAATACCTAGGAACCGAAAACCCTCCACCATTATTCGCATCTGATTGAGTCAATGTCTTTGCAAAAGAAGCAGGTTTTTCTTGATTCTCTGCCTCATTTCTTCCAAGAACTCCATCACCAACAAAATCAACCTCATTTCCTTTAAGGGGAATCAACCTAATCTTAGCAAACACCTCATCTGTCTCAGGATCTGCCATGAACTTAACACTCGATACGCAACAAGATACAAAAGCAGGGAGTCTAGGACAATTCCTAAAATCTACATTCCCAGAAGCTTGTTCTGCATGACCTTGAGGAAAGTAGTACACCCTTGAATTCAGGGAAGGCATTTGCACCATGCTTCCAGCACAGGCATGCCATAACTGGGAATCTAAACAATTCTCTTGATCTCTCATACTATCTTTTGTGCTCATAACTGTAATCATAACAAAATCAGAAAAACAAGCAATCAAATCAGATGAGCTAAATACTCAAAAATGACTTCTCAGTAAACATATCAATCTTTCTGTCTGAAAAACTCATACAAAGAGTAATTTCTGCCTCTTTTTTCAAAAGATTTTGGATTCATCAGCAAAGGAGAAAGAAGCAATTAGAAAAGAACAACTGAAAGACAATAAATTCAACAAGAATTGTCCAATTTGATACCTTCCTATATCGAAAATGTCCGGATATTCATTGCATCAGCAACATCAACTAGACGATAACAAGAATTAACCTCCCACGTGCGGTCATTCACAAGCATGTCCAGAACCAACCCCTTTATAATTCACGTAAATTCAAAAAAAAAAAACCAAAAAAGTTTATAAACAAAAAGTAAAAATCCCAATAAGGTAATCACTCCCCAAAAAAAAAAAACCCACTTCTTTTTTGCACTAAGAATCTAAAAAGTTTCCAACTTTACAATCACTGACAGCAAATTTGAGCCAGTAACATCAAAAGAATCTTGAAAACAAAAGAAAGTCGGAAATACCAGAAGGCGAGAAGACTAAAAGAGAGTGGTGGTATTTTTATTTTTAACTCCTTGTCATCTATATGTCTGAAGAATGGACCCTCTATCTTCTGTCTTCACAAACAAATGTTGTGTTTTTTATGCGGTATTCATATGCACATGCTGATGTATCTGTATAGCGTATATGACGAGGAGTATGCTGTATTTTTGACGCCACACATAGAACTTTCACGCGCTCAAATACTGTACTTCTACTCTATCTTTAAGATATTTTTGGTAGTTATTTTATCTTGTCCCCAAGTGTTTTTATCTATACAAAAACAAAATTACAGAATAATAAATAAAACATATAAAATAACTGAATACACATATAGATTAACCTAAAAAGAAATTAATTTAAATAAAAGTTTATACTCCTTTGATTGAATTAAAGAATCATCTCTCATTAATTGCTCTTGCCTGATCTATATATCAACAATAAGTTTAGTACTCCTATGCTTGTAGGGCATTGTGAAATTTCCTTCATTTACTTACGCGAATTATGGTAAAAAAACCCTAGACAATTCAGTCAGTCAATCATACTCAATATATCTCAACGATATTAAAAGTTATCGTTAGAGTCTGAGGATGGTGACCAGCAGTCAAACAATACCTGGATAGAGAATTTTGTTCCAGTGAAACCCTCGGCTCTATATATAATTGCATAAATGACACAATAATAGGGATATGATGTGATAGTGTGTTAGTAAGGAAATTTAGTAAACACAAATATGTAGTTTCCGTTATTAAAATAGTCATAAATGTGTATATGTAAAACCAAAAGAATCATATTTATTTTCGACACGGTTGAACGAACCGAACTGCTCGCGAACAGTTCGAACTCGGTTCGTGTTCGGTCCGTATTCGTGCAGTTTAAGGAGCCAAATTCGAATAGGTATTCGGGTTCGTTTAGTTAAATGAGCCAAATTGTTCGCGAACTGTTTGGCTCGTTTAAACAGTTATAAGGTTATTGAGCCAAATTCGAACCAATTTTAAAATTCATTTAGCTAAACGAACTGAGCTGAATAGTTCGTTTAGCTAAACGAATCCGAATTGGAAAACCTAGTATTCGGTTCGGCTCAGTTCGTTAACACCCCTACATATGGTGTTTAAACAATAGTGGGTTACATATTTAGCGTGAAACACACAGATACACACAATATCAACACACATATTATTCATTTAATTATGTACATGACCTTATTATTCGGATCTGAAGAAACGCAGATGTTTATTCCAAAACCAGCAAAACAACAAAGATCATAAACAAGTTGAAAATATTTTCCGTTCACGTTTGTTTTAATATGTTTCTGGTAAGCGTCTAACTCGACAGGGGACACGGGGATTTATTGTATGATACGGCAATGGTTTCTTTATTCATTAGACAAATATTTCATTTATTCTCTTCTTGTTTGCTCCTAATTGTTTAATTTTATTTGAATTGACTAATATTCAGGACAAGTTGACTATCCCAATCTTAGATCTTTTGTTTTCTCTAGGTGGACTTCATTACCGTATTATGTGGGTTTTATCTCCTAAACGATAAAATAAATAGACAGAAATTTATGTTACATTTACCGAACATGATGAATTTAGATTTCCTACATGCTTTCATGTGTATGTATTTATTGATGAGTGAGATCATGATATATATGCATCATGAAATTAATGTTATGACGACATGCATCATGTACGTACGTTTCTAGGTAAAGTTCTTCCAAGCTTTACGGTTTATAAAAAAAAAAAAAGAAAGAAACTTTACGGTCTGAACCAGTAAATTGGATAATGTTACAGGACTACTTCGTTTTGACTTAGCTAGTCTTTTGGACATGACCTTTTCTCATCCAATAAAAAAATATCTATATTTTAAAAATATTGTTTTCTTTTTTTATTTTGATTTATTCTAAAAAAAATTATCTATTTTACAAAAAAATAAGTATTATTAATGAAAAATTCTATAATGTCTTCAATTAACATTTACATAATTTTAGTTTTTTTTTATATTTTACCTCAACTACTAGCTAAGGATAGAATAAAAATAGTAATTTATAAAATTTGATTTTTTAAAATCATGTTTAAATTAAACTAAGATAAATTTTTGTGATGAAGTATTTCTTTGGGGTAAGATCCTCTGCGGTTGTCGTTATCTTTTTGTTTTTTTTCTCCGAAAGAAAAGGGGATATTTTAACCTAAGTTAAAAAAGACAAGAGTAGACTAGGAACAGAAGGGAGAAGACAATTCGTTCCTTTAGAAAAATTTACACGTGAAACTATCAATTCGTAAAAGTAGAAAATAAAGAATAAAAATAAATGGATCTCAGTTTAGCAAGATCATGTAATTTAATCCCAGTTAAAGAAGGTTTCAACACAGAAAATGGACCTGGGGGAGAGTGAGCGGGGGGGGGGGGGGGGGGGAGGAAGGAGAGAGAAGACCATATCTTCTAAGAAATTTGGTCCAGAGATAAATTTTGAGGGATGTGACGAAATTTAATCAGCTCACCGACAGCATATGGCATGTGTTGTAAATTTTTAAGGTTCAACACCATCAACAACATTACCTTATTGCTTTAGAGACTTCTATGACAGGGTATGAGAGGTTGGATGTATACAACCATACGTTAGAAACACAGAGATTGTTTCGCCATGACGCATAATGATGCGTCAAGTTATGTTGATCAACTGCTACTTCACAATATAAGAAACGCAATCAATTTAGTGAGTCATTTTGCTTTATTCCAACATAACTATATATTCACTACTAGAACATATCCGTTGATAAGAAAATAAAACTTAAGAGATGCATGTCAATTTATTATAGAATATGTTCAAGCATAAGGACTCATACATGTAATCAACTCCTTTCAACATTATTCCATTAATAAAATAAATATTAAACTAATGAATGACTGATTAACGATTTATTTAACATTTAAAATACTTTTTGGCCTTGAATACGTTCATTAGTTACGTAACAAGCAGATACACCATATACATGTATTATTACTACTATTTACCACAATATAAAAGACTATAAATATCTGTAAGATAAGTAATAAACTAAATAGATTATTTACTTCACTAAGTAAATTACGTATTGAAAATTTTCTTTGACTATATCAGACCGAGTGCTCTTCCTATGGAATTCAACAATAACAACAACAACACAAACCCAATATATCTCATCGACAGCAAAAACTATTGTTAGGGTCCGAGGAGAGTGAGGGGCATGCAAACAATACTTCAATCCCAAAAAATAGAGAGTTTGCTTACAATAAGACCTCCGGCTCTATTTGTACATACATATATAAAACAATAATAAGCCTGTGATGTGCTAGTGTGTTAGTGAAGTAATTTAGTAAAATACAAATAGATCGCTTATGGTATTAAAACAGTCATAACGTATATATGCACAAATAATGACAATAAAATGATAGAAGAGAAAAAATGCAAAGGTCACTTAAAGTGTAGAGAGTATCTGCGCCCCTATGGTACTCTAAGATACCCCTATATCATGTCTAAACCTCCTTAACTTTAATCATATGCTTCCATGAATTCCTATTGTGGACCATGTACTCATAGAGGTGCAAATCTAGTAAGTTCTGCCTATTTCGCTCATCCCAATCCAGTTTAAGCATGTCTTTACTCCTCTTTCCTTCTACAGTGAGGCTTTCAACTACTCTAACATACGTCGTTGTATGTCTCCTCTAGACATGTCCAAACCATCTCAGTCTCCCCCTCTTATCTTATCTGCTATACTAGTCACCCCTAACCTTTCTCTAAATACCTTGTTTCTTATCCGGTCTAGCCTTGTGTGCCAACACATCCACCTCAGCATCTTCATCTCTGTCACTTCCATCTTCTGCGACTGTGTCCTCTTGATAGCCCAGCAGTCTGTTCTATATAACATTGCCGGCCGCACTGCCACCCTATAAAATTTTTCCTTTAATTTAGTTAAAAAATTCTTTCATAAAGCACCTCTGAGGCCGCCCTCCATCTACACGAGCCTGCCAACTCTGTGTGCTACGTTATTTTCTAGGTCCCCATGTTGCTGTACAAAAGATCCTATGTACTTGAACTTACTTATCTGTGGGACCATTTGACCCTCGATCGTGAGCTGGCTATTCTCACCGTCAGCTGCGCTGCTGAAGTTGCAGTGCAGATGTTCGGTCTTAGAACGACTAATTCTTAAGCCTTTTCTTTCTAATACACCTCGCAGCTCCTCTAGTCTCATACTCAGAGTATATCTACTCTCTGCAACTAAGACAATATCGTTAGTGAAAAAGCATATACTACGGGATTGCCTCCTGGATCGTCCTTGACAACTCGTCGAGGATAACTGCAAAAATAAATGGGCTCAAAGTGGATCCTTGATGGAAGCCTATCTCAACCAAGAAGAAGTCTATATTCCCATGAACAATTGTTTTTTGTCTTAGCATGCATATCCCTAATTATGTCCATATACTTCATAAAAGTCTCTCTTGCATCCAGACTATCCCAAATCAATCTACGTGACACACAATCATATGTTTTTTCAAGGCTAATAAAAAGCATATGTAGATCTCGCTTCTTCTCCCAGTACTTTTCCATCAATCTCCGTAGAATGTGTATTGCTTCCGTAGTTGAACGTCCTGCATAAAACAAATTGGTTCACTGTAATCTGATTTTCTTCTCTAATTCTAGTGTCGATTACTCTCTCCCATAACTTTATAATATGGCTTAACAACTTAATTCCCCTGTAATTCCCACAACACTTTGCATCTCCTTTGTTCTTATATAGAGGAACCACGACACTCTGTCTCCATTTATCTGGCCTTTTTCCTGTTTTGGAAATAAGATTGAATAGAGTAGTTAACCTTTGAACTATTTTCTCTCCCAAACACTTCCACGTCTCAATAGGTATGTTATGTAGGCCAACTACCTTAGCTCTTCCTATCTTCCTAAGTGATCTCCTCACCTCTCCTTGTGTGATGTTCCGACAGTCACAGTTATTTTGTTGTCGTTTTTGGATAGCGATTTCTCTTTCTTCGTGGTCAGCCCTCTCGCTATTGAAAAGTTTGTTGAAATACGTTTGCCATTTCCACTTGATGTCTTGTTCTTTGACTAAAATATACCAATCTTGTCCCTTTATAAACTCCACAACTCCTAGGTCCTGTCTCTTTCGATCCCTAGCTTTGGCAATCTTGAACAGATCATGCTCCTCTTCTTTTGTCTCTAGTCTTTCGTACAGCCTTTTATAGGCTGCATTCTTTGCCTCCGTCGCTACCTTATTCGTCTCCTTCCTGACGATTTTATAGTTCTCTGTCAATCTCCATTTCTCTTCCGCATATGTACAGCTTAACGTCTCTTTAGAACTCCTTTGCATGTCCCTTATTTTTGGTTGCACATCATCGTTCTACCACAACTACTCTTTATGTACGGTTGTCTTTTCTGTTGTTACCCCGAGCGTCTCCCTTGCTGCTTGAGTAATAGTAGTCATCATAGCCTCTTACATCTGGTTTGTGTCCTCTCTCAGTCGATCTGATATCGCCGAGATGACCTTGTCTCTGAATATGATAATTTTTTCGTCCTTCAACTACCCCATCGGATCATGGGTGGGAATTTTCTAACCCCCTTAGTCCTCTTTTGGCTCAAGGTATAACTACCACTAGTAAACGGTGTTGTATCACTGCTGTCTCTCCTGGCACAACTTTTCAGTCCCTCCACAACCGTCGGTCTTCATGCCTCATCAAAAAATAGCCAATCTGCTTATTACGTCCCCCGCTGCTTAAAGTGATCAAATGTGATTCCTTTTTCTTAAAGAACGAGTTTATAACACCTAGATCGTGGGCCACCGTAAAGTCTAACAGATCCCAACCCAGCTCGTTTATATCTCCGTAACCAAACCCGCCATATGACGACGAAAAACCATCAATATCCTTTTCAGTGTGACCATTAAAATCACATCCTACACAAATTCTTTCCTCCTTACCTTTCACGAGTTTGTTTTCCTCCTCTTGATGAAAAAACCAACGTCGAGTTCACAAAACTCTTCTGCATTCATTTATTTAATCACTCATTTATTATTATTTTCACTTATTTTTATCCTTTTTAAATGTCTTTTTAGTGTTTCCTTGGCACCACACAAAATCACGTGGATCAGACCTTGTCTTAAGAGAGGGTTTTGTTTGTAGATTATTGGGCCGAAAATGGCCCATATTATTGAGGCCCGGTTTTCCACGGATCCGAATGTAAGATCCCCACTATTTGTAAATGGTTGTAACATTCTCTTAACAAACCATCTCATATAAATAGTCTTCAATTAATTTGTCTACGTAGAAACTTTCATAAAATATACTCATTTCTTTCTACTTTGGTTTATCCTAAAAGTATTATACACTTTTTTAAATATAGTAAATATTAGTAGTCAAAGTTCATATATTACCAACTAAATTAATACTTACATGAGTTCTCTTTATTTTATCTCAAGTAATAAGTTAAGTGTATAATAAGAATAGTAGTCCACAAAGTCCACTGCTCTATCTTCTTTCACATACAGATAGGCCTGTACAACAAACCGAACTGTTCGCGAACTGTTTGAGTTTGGTTTGTGTTCGGTTCGTATTCGTTCGTTAATGGTCGGTAAATGTACCGAATTCAAACAACTGTTTTGGTTCGTTACTAAAACGAGACAAACTATTCACGAATTGTTCGGTTCATTTAAACAGTTAAAGAGTTATCGAGCGGAACTCGAACCAATTTTAAAGTTCGTTTAGCTAAACGAACCGAACCGAGCAATTCGTTTAGCTAAACGAATCCGAATTGAAAATTCATTCGGCTGGGTTCGTTATCACACCTACATAGAGTTAGAGGTCCACTGTATGTAAGATGAAGGGATGCAAAATGGACACCTTTTATTCAGTAGAAGATAATTAGAGATTGCAAGCATGATAATATCAATACTTTTTCAAAAGGTACTAAAACATGCTTATTTGAATTAAACTCATTAATTTTGAGAGTGGTTGATTCTAAAATTTCCTTCCAAGTATCGTAAATGATATTTTTCTCGTCACATTTTCATCAACTTTATACTTATGTAGCTTAATTAAGTATCATTCCCAATTTAAATAAGTGTCAACAAGAAATTCAAGGTAAGTTGATTAACCATAAGAAAACATTGAAACATGCTTGACTAACAATGTATCAATACATATGTCTACTATATCATTTGACGACACTCACCCATTTTATATCAAGTTCGAAATCAAGTCAAGTATAAGATACTCGAATTTGATTTAATAGTGTAAATCGTTCCATTTTTTTATTTTATTTTTTTGCATTAAACAAAGTTTGAGGTCAAATCAATGTTCAAAACTTGGTAAATATAAGAAGGTTAGAATCCCCTCACCCCACGCGTCACCGCGGGACACGTGGCAGTAGGAGTGGGCGGCGAAGCTAGATGCGAGTCGTCCTCATCTAGTCTCACCATCCACCCCCTACTACCACGTGTCGCGTGGTGATGCGTGGAGTGAAGGAAAGGTGGGTGATGTGGTCTCATCCCACTATAAGAAGCCCAACTTATAAAAAGTGAGCCTTTCCATTTTTAGACCATACAACTCTTCATGTCAACTGCCCACAACTTTAACGAAGTGCCCTTTGCCTATTGCAACCTTTTTCATTGCGGTTATGGATGACAGAACACCAGTCCAAAGTGTTCAACACGTGGAAAGGTTTATTAGATGTAACGTGTATTGCATATTAGAACTAAAAAGGCGTTCCTAATGTATGCGGTCTTATCCTATATTTTTTGTGTGTAGGAGGATGTTTCTGCTTTTGCGGTTCGAATCTATGATCTTCATATTACAAAATATCAACCTTACCAGTTACTTCAAGTTTCGTCATCTCTAGCGATATATTAGAACTCAATGCATATAATAGATTGAAGACTAGCTTTATTAGATCTAATGTACATATATAGATCTTAGAACTCAAAGCTTATAGTAGATTAAAGGCCAGCCAGAAGATTGAACCCTAACGTGTTGATTACAGACAATGTTATTGGACAAAGTCTTTATTTATTAAAAATATATATAGACAACATTTTTTTCTGGTAAACACTTTTTTGTCAATGGTAAGAAATTTCATGATGGTGGAATTAATTAGGAAGTACCAACTGTATGTATAACCTCCAGAAATACATATATCTTCAAAAACAACAAATATACCCATACATCTTCAAAAACAACAACTACACCCAGTATATCTCAACGATAGCAAAAACTATTGCTACGGTTTGAGGAGGGTGAGAGGCAGAAAAACAATACCTCTATCACAATGGATAGATAGTTTGCTTTCAGTGACACTCCTGACTCATAAATACATATATCTTCAATCAAATTAAATTCCTCTAGTTTTCGTTTTAGATAAGTAGGAATTATATTCCTTTCTTTAACCAGAAAAGCCGTTCGAAGGATGAGTTGTCCAAAGTTCTAACAATTTTCAGTGGACAAACTTTAAGGAACTCGAAGTTATGTAATTGTGAGAGTTATTTTGTAGTCATAAATAAACTTATATTTTGAAGTCATTCTCATGTTTATAATTTGCTTCTTAAATAGTTCATATGCATGATTCAGTTTAGAAAAATTGACGTGCTGATATCTGACCAAATCAGAGACTAATGAGAATCGAATTAATTGTGTTGATAAGAGCAATGTCTTTAACTCATCACTATGTTCATCGTATATCGTTTCCATTTCCAATCGAATCAAATGCACATTCTTTCTTGACTTTGAAATATAATAGAATAAAGCAAAATAACTCAGTAAATTGCATGTGCTTCTTATATTGTGAAGTAGCAGTTGATCGACACAGCTCGAAAGCAATAAAATTAACGGAACATTTAAGTATGAAGTATACATTTAAGTTTTCTGTATCACCATAGTTTTGAAACTCTACAAATTGCAGGGTTTAATACAATGAGGACACGCCATGATTGAGAGTAGAGAGGGACGAAATTATGATATGCCTCTGCCTTGAAATAATGAGATGATTTTTGTTACCAACAAAATCATGTGTTGGCGGAATGATTAAAGGCCTGTAACGTCTATTTCTCGCACCTCAACTTATTTTTTTATTTTTTCCCTTGGAAACAAAGGGGAGGGTACGGTTTGGTAGGTAGGGGTAACTTATGAATGGGATGGGATCTCCTTACCCCACTCATGGCCACGCGACACGTGGCAGCAGGGTGAGGTGGTGAGATTAGATACGGGTGACTCTCATCTAGCTTCACCATCCCTCTTGCTGCCACGTGTCGTGCGGTGACGCGTGGGGTTTGGGAAAATGGGTAAGGAGATCATATCCCCTTATGAAGAGGGTATGTCCGAAACTGAGTAAATATGTTATACGTATTGCGGAAATACTCATTATGTAGGTTTTTGTTTTCTTAACGATCTCATTGTCTCTAGGACATAGCTAAGTTAGTATTTAAGTTGAGATATTACAACTAAAAGATCACAGGTCCATACCGAGACATGTACACTGTGAGCGCAATACTGGTATCTGGGGGAATAATGACTTATGCCACGGTATCCAGCTCAATTGAGTTAAAGAATTGCTAGTCTAGTTTACAGTGGGTATATTATGTGGAATTCTGGCCATGTCTTATCAATCTAAGAGGCTGCTGAATTCTTAATTTACATCCTTTACGCAGCTCTATATGAGGACGGGCCTTGGAACAACTGGTAATGTTGTTACGTTATGACCTCGAAGTCACGAATTCGAACCATTGAAACAGCATATTGCACAAAGTGTAGGGTAAGGCTGCGTAAATCAGATCGTAAAGCGATCCAGCCCCTCTCTGGACCCTACACAAACGTGAGAGCCTAGTACACCGAGAACGTCCTGTTTGACACCAGGATTCTATATAATGATAATTTTACCAGATTACAAAGCGTCTCTTCGGGAACAAAAGTTTCCGAACGAAGCATTATGAAAAGATTCATTATTGTTAATTCTATTACAATATCAAAAAGAAGTGTTGGTATTATTATGTAAATTGTCATTGGGCGTAAAGGTATGAGCTTAATTAGTCAAATTTTAGTATAGGATGACAAATAAGACGTCTATGATATCAATGATGGCATCTATAATGATAAGATTTTTCATGATAAGAAGTTATAGATTAGGATTCTAAATTAGTGATAATTACACTGATAAAAGCACATTGCTTGAATAAGATAATTTATAATCCCAACTGATGGGATTGTTAATAACTCATATTGCATAGTCACAAATGGATTTTGAAAGAGAAAATTATAAATGATTTTGTAAGCCAATAATGGGATAATGGGAATCCATCCATCATGTAGTGCTTTCTGTCTCATGAAATTAGATAAGGATGTAAAATGACTTGGAAAGTGCCTATCAAAGTATGTTTAATATCAAATTCAACTTTAAATGATTTGGTTACGTTGACTCAACACGAAAAGGAATAAATGCAAAATTAAAAAATTGAGGTCTGTGCTTTTGTCTTGTTAAAATATAGGATTCTCTAACGCTTTAGGTTGTTTTTGCATTTTTTTTGTTTGGTCTTTGTCTTTTCAATATTTGTGCATATTATATTTCTATTATTATGCTATCTATACAGATACATATAGAGCTGAGAGTCTTACTGGAATCAAACTCTCTATTTCTTGAGATGGAGGTATTGTTTGTATGTCTCTCATTCTCCTCATACCCTAGCGATAGCTTTTGTTGTCGGTGGGATATATTGGGTTTGATTGTTGTTATTGTTTTTTTGTCTTGTTAAAATAAACTTCTTAGTTACTTGCCTAATTCAAATTTAATATATAATTTTTTTTCAGACACTCTTAGTAAAGGAATGATCACCTCCACTTCTTGAGAGGTTGAAATCAACTTGAAAGGTTAAGAAGCTTCCCAACCTATAATTGTATGTATTAATTTTATGGTGCTCCAGGAGTAACTTATAACTAAGTAGAACCGTTCGCGAATAGTTTGGTTCGTTTTAACAAACGAATCCAAATAAATGTTTGAATTTGATTTGTTTACAGACAATTACCGAACGAAAACGAACAGAAAACGAACCAAACCGAACTAAAATAGCTCGCGAACTGTTCTGTTTGTTGAACCACCATGGGTAGAAAGGTGAATGGTATCTTCAGTGCATTTTACTATAACATCATCTAAAAACTTTTTTCTCATATATCTGTTCTATTTTTGCGGTTATTCAATAAAACAGTTTAGGAAAGTCCACGTAATATGTATCCGCCAGAAGGGTTTTGATCAACCAATCGCCTCCATTATTTATATACCTCTCTTGATACACCACAATTCTACGCATGAAAGATGGATGAGAAAAAGAATACCATAATCATACTCGGTTGACTTACTCTAAAGACCATCTAATAGTTTGATATTTTGTAGGTTTTTTGTTCTATTAGTATACAGTTTATAAAATTAATTAATTTAACATTTATTTATAGTTTCCTTATTCTAAAGGAACTGATAGAGAATACGATGTTTGATGTACCGGGGCAAACAAGATTGGAGAAGTTTGTGACATTCGCATAATTCTGTCTACCAATGTTATTACACGCGCCAAGGTGGGGGAGGTGGTAAGGTGCACATGCATGCATTTCTGGCAATGTTTATCTTCAAACACCTTACCTCTCATGACACTTGTCGTTGCCCCATTTGGTCAAGGAATTTTGATTAGTTGTAACCCAGAGCTCCTCCCACCCCCAGTCGCACATGGAAGTGTACGGATGTAAATCAGGTTTATAAAGCATATTAGTATAAGTTTGCCATAGCACAGGGACAGCACAAGGAGCCCATTGGCATCGAAGGGACAACCGACGGGTTGACATTGTAGCCTATCAGGTCATTCCACGTGCCAATAATGCTCCCACACTATACAGCTAGTCTGGAGAGGATTCAAACATTCTTACCTTCCGGCTTCCGCAAGGTTTGAACCCCTGGAGTTCTTTTTGAAACCCCCTATCTGAAACCATTGCGATATGTCTTACCGACAAAAATTTTGATTGATGAAGAGGCAGAAGGGAGGATAAGAATTTCGGGTCATTTTCTGGATGGAAAAAGTAGCAAACAAGTTGTTTTCAGTTCCATATCCAGAAAAAAATAGAAAACAAGTTGTATCCAGTTCAATAAATATGGTAGATAATACAAATTAAAATCACTCAAGGATCTTTTAAATAAAAAAAAATATTTGGTGTTCACGTAGAGTCCATATCCAAACTTACAATAGCAGACTCCCACATCGCCATAAAGGGGTCGTTTTCTTTCTCACCACAAGTGACCAACGCACAAAGGCACCCATAAACATGGTCCCCTCACTGTTGCCTGCTTACAATGGGGTCAAAGTTTGTCTGCTGGGGGCACTCACTTTATGACAAAAACCTTAACGGCAAACACCATCCTCAAACATTTGTTCAAACATGTTTTTGTTACATTTCATATTTGTCCCCCCCCCCCCCCCTCACCCCTCTTTTCTTTTCCTTTGCTTCGTTAGTCATCAACATCTGACCCATGCCCTTTAATGGAAGTTGCTTTGCTACTTCATCTCCTCTGTCACTTCAACATTGCACAATATTTTGCTTTTTAATTTCCATTCTTCCATTATGAGAAAGAAAAGAGAAAAAAAAACTTACGGAAACACACAATAATGACGCAAAATAACATACCATGAAACACATTGGTGAGAACACATTTAACATAGACTGACATAATAACTAATGAAAACTTATGTTAACGCTACATAAAAATTGAAAAGGATAAAAAAGACATGTCAAAAATATTGTGAACCATTTAATGTGCGAACATATCATATTAGAATACATTATCTACAATATGCATCCGACGCCTCTTTACTCCGTCATAGGCGGAAACCTCTAAGACAATGTGATAATGTTGTTACATTATCTACAATGTGCATCCGACTCCCTTTACCACGCCATAGACGAGAGCATCTAAGACAATGGGTAACATGCATCAAATGCTTTCTTGATCTTCAACTTCAAAGATGGATCGAAATACTCCAAAGAATGCACAAATGTACCTGCACCAGTACTCCAATCTATCTTCTAGGCTGTTTCTCGTTTGGGAATGATCTACGCAGATATTTGAAAATAATATTCCTTAAAATCTACACACACACACACACTGTCTTCTTTCGAGTGTACACCTTGTTGTACACATATTATAATTATGCAGTGGAGCAACTTGACTACACCGATTTTTCCAAAAAGGTTGGAGGGCAAGTTCCTTTATTTTAAAAAATCATGCCTCAATTGATTATGACAAAGCTTCATGCCTATGCATAATTAATTCTTAAGTAAAAAGTACGAGTTTCTGAATCTGGCAATGTGCTTGTCAAAGTGTAGTCAACACTGAGAATCAATCAAGAGAGGAAATTAGGATTTAATTGAGGAACTGTACCAATATCCACAAGTAGAACTGCATTAATCCTAGTAGTTACAACTTGCAAAGAAACCTAGTCAAAAGCTAAGGGAAATAAGCGTTTGTCAAGGCTTTGTGCCCTTTCACATATGGCTTACAAAAATAATCCCCCAATGCAGCAAAAATCTTGTGCATGATAACATTCTTCATCAGTTAGTTTCTCCAGGTCCCATAGTTCAGTTATCTAGCAGTTCTTCTTGTGCAGCATAACCATTTTTCACCTCCCAATATCATATTGATGAGGATAAGCCAGCTGCTCTGTCTCCCAGTTCAGCTTTGGTGTAACCTTATCGTGTCGTGGAACATACTCCTGATTGATGTCAAAACACTTACCTTAGTAAATAGAACATCTTGCTATAGAAGAAAGCTAACTCATATGATGGAGGGCACATGCAAGAGTGACAAATGAAAAGTGTTTTGAGATAAAGATTACCTCTAATTTCTTGACTAGTTCCTTTGCTGTTGGGGCAGATACAATAATATGGCGAGCATTTGGGCTAATGAAGCCTTCCTCCACGGCCTTATCGATGAAGGAGAGCAATGAATTGTAGTAACCATCCACATTCAGCAATCCTACCTGTATTATAATGCGTGCAGTTTTTTAGTTCTCAGAACATGAATGCAAGTTAAACACATTTGTATAATATATTCCAGGGTACGATGTTTATATTACCGGCTTCTCATGAATGCCAAGCTGAGCCCAAGTTATCACTTCAAGCAGCTCTTCAAGAGTGCCATAGCCACCTGCATGGAAAGATGATTAAGCAACACTTGTTAAACAGTATATACAGTAAAAGGGTTGAAAACATTGCTTTGTTGGTTACAGAACAAATAAATTTAGAGCATTAAGGAGCCATCCATGTCCTAAATGATCCACTAGATTTCACCATAACAGCTTCTTTTCTTAAGTAACTGGTCTGAGTCCGATATGGCTTTTTTTATTAGGTAGGCTATTCAGTCAGAGATGGTCTTCTTATCATCCGGTTGAAGGTGAATATCCTTTTAATCCAAAAAAGAGAGTGTTTAGTAGGGAAGTTTTTGCCTAAGGACTATTTATAGCTAAAGATCAGTCAAGTTGTGACATGTGACAAGGATTTTGTTATCCTTTAGCATGGCCATACTCAAAGGTTTTGTGCATTAGGGAGGAGTATTGAGTGACCATAAAATTATTTGCCATTATTTTATGCTCATTGCAACTGTACAAGGATTTTCCGCAACCACAGTAATATTGCTAAAAGCAGCATTAAGTATTAGGTTATTTCATAAACTAGACTACCTACTTACTCTATGTTTAAAAATTTGAACACATACAGAGAGAGAATACAATTATGGACAACTAGACTAATTGTTATCTTACGTACTCTGAATGCTGAGCAGATATCAAGTACGGGATGATGCACACTTACATAAAAAAGAAGCTCTTTTGATGCCTCTGAAGTCACAGCCTTAGGTTTATAGGAAATCTAAGGTGCCAAAACTAGATAATCATCTGGCACCTGAAGTTTCTATCTTTGTGCTAGGCTGCCTAGAGGGCTATTAGTGGTAGGATGAATTTTCTGCAGGGCTTTATACCAACCTGGTAATGCAATAAAAGCATCTGAATGTCTGGCCATTTCTGCTTTTCTTTGGTGCATGCCTGCAACAGCTTTCACTTCCCCTACGGTTTCACCAGTTAACTGGAAAAGGATAAACAACATCCCAGAAGAACAATTCAAATGTTAATACTATTTCACAAATACATACATGTGAGAGAAAGAAGACGGTAAAAGCCATTAAACTTTCTACAGAGTGCTGTGCAATTGGTGCAGTGAAGCAATGATGGAGAGTGCAGAAAGGTGGAGTAAATCCAAAGACACTTTAAAGTCAGTGGCTCTGCTTAGACAGGGTAGCCTGATAGTCACAGTGCTGAAATACTTGTATTTACAATGTCTATCCCGAATAAAAACTGAACTATGACATAATGCCGTGCCGATATATTTAAATATAGAAATGTCTCTATGCACACACAAAGCAAAATGACAGAAAAGGCCAAGCAAGATAATTACAAACAGCACATGCTCATATCTAAACAGAGCAAACAAGAGATAGAAGCACCAAAACAATTAAAGCACCAGTAAACCCTCTTCAACCAGGTACACAAAATATCCCCCAAAAGATAAGGCTCATAAGGAACAAGAAAAACAAGAGACCCCCTCCCACCCCACCCCACCCCACAAACAGGCAATACAAAAAGAAAAAGAAAAACTTGCAGAGGTGAACTAATCAGTCAGTTGAAAAAGGATGGTCATAAAAATAAGCAACATCATAAGTAATAATATAAAGGAGTCAAAGGAAACAAAAAGTAATAGAAAAAGACTGTGACTGAAGGATCTAATAAAGAGATTTTTCTGATTGAAATTAAAATCCAAGCAACATTGTGGGGCTTGCTTTATTTTTTTCTTAAGAACAGGGGAAAGGTCTAATACTTTTTAAATCCATAGCAGACATACCTCTCGAGGCATGAGCGTCTTGGGAATAACCCTATACAAGACAATAACATGACAAATGTTAGTTTTACCATAAAAAAAATACTATAATCATCTACACAGTACAAACACAAGAAAAAGAAAAACTTCAAACTCATTGATAACGCTTTTTTACTGCTCTCTGTTTTCCTTTTCTTTTCTATAATTATTTTGATAACTTTGAGGACAAACTCAAAGAAATTAGAGCAGAAAAAGAAGCTAACCCAATGACATGCCGACCACCATCATGAACAGCTTGTGAAATCAAACCCATCAGGCCTATGCTGCCTCCTCCATAGACCAAATCAATGTTCCGGGACACCTTCAAGAACAAAGCATTCAAAAAGGTAAAAGAAGCATAAAAAAATTCTTTCAGTCAACAAAATAAAGAACAAAAAATTCAAATTCGAAGGCCCCACATAATAGTATTGATCATATCAACAAAGAGCTTAAAGAATTACTAAAAGAAACGGGTTGAATGGACTGTAAGGAACCCAGAGACAGATAAGGTAGCGTCCAGTACATTAGGATCAGTACAAAGTCACTATAAGACATATGAGGTGGAGAAAGAGATATAAATGCTGCCACCGAAAGAAAGACAGGAAAATTTGTATACGAAAGCAACTACACACAGAGACAACTAAGAATTTGAGCCTAAGAATTAGAGAACTTATCTTCTAATCCCTCATAGTCAAAAAAGTAAAACTGTTTAAAGTTCAAACAAAACATTGGAACATGTTATCCATGTGTATCTCCTCTATGGTGAATGAACATATATAAACCCTCTTTAAACAGTTCACACATGCAAAGACTCAAAAAAAAACCCTCAAATGAAAACCACATTTGCATGAAACATCAGAACATATGCCAGCTGGTATACCTAATTCTTGAATCAAAAAAGCCCCATCAAGCAATATCAGGACAGGCAATCTAAATCACTTTTGATTTTCAAGAAAAACCCACAAGGGTAGCATCTATTTGGAGAAAAAATCAAGAAGAAAGAATGATTTAGAAAAAGGGTGGCGCCATTGTAGAACGAACAAAAGAAAGTAGCAAATCACCAGCTCTTTGCCGAGCTCAATAGCAGATTCTTGATAGCTAGCTTTCTTGCCCTGGCTACTTCCACAAAACACACAAATCCTCTTGAATCTTGATTTCTTAATATCATTCTCCATATCCATCTTCACTTCCCCTTTTTTTTTCCTACTTTCCCCCACCCAAAAGATCTTGTATTTACCTTTATTTTTTCCCCTATTTATTGGCTACAACTAAAAAGAAAATCCTGCACCTAAAAACCACCAAGTCCCTAGTGCCACAGTATATTTGGCTGCAGACTTGGCCTAAGCTAGAGAAATAGTACGTGGTGCAGAGAGCAAAAAATGCAAGTATATATGACTAGTAGTCTACTGCTATTTCCACTGCCTTTGGCTTTGGTTGCCTTGGCCTGGGGACCTCAGCACATACATGGAGACAATATATAAGGGGGTTGCGGCACGTGAGACCACTACACCCATCATCTTAGTCATACTTGGCACGTGTGGACCTTATTGTATTTCTTCTATCCATTTGGTTTTAATTTTTTTTCTTGGCTCTACATCAATTACCAAGTAATCTATTTAGTTTGTTGAAAAAACACGTATATATCTTTAATTGAGTCATAGTTTATAGAAAGTTTTATGGTAGCCAGTCTTAGTAGTTACTAAGTAACTAGTATAAAATTTGATAATGGGGGGCAGATACCATGCTTTGCAACCTGCCAAATATTAATTATTTCTTATTTAATTGGTTAATAAGTATATAATAATTGTTCATTATCATGAAAACTTAGTTTAGTTTATCACTAAATACACAACAACAACAACATTATCACTTGCCTTAGAGGCTCCCGTCTATAGACGGATATGGGGTGTCGGATATACGAAACTATAGGCATGTGTTAATCACTATATGATAAGTTAAAATGCAAATGATTTTCTCTTTAACATTCGTTATATTAAAGAAGAGAAAAAAAATATCATAGTTTTATTAAGAAAATCTACTTTTATTGCATGTTTGGAACTAAACCGAGAAGTATGTACAACGGTTTTATCAAAACCGTAATGTGAAATGGACTACGGTTTTGACAAAAAAAAACATTTGACATTTTGACTTTTGGCATTAGGCAGTTTTGTCAACACTTTTTTTTTTAAAAAAAACTTATTGATAGATAATGTTTATAAAAAAGTTTAGAAAATATTACTAAAATAGCATTATGTTCCTAAATTATAGGAATCACATAAAGAAAACCATCACAATTATTGATAATTGTTTCCATATTTTTAAAAAAAATATGGAAAAATCTATAAGTTTACGAAAAATGCTAACGATCATTACCCTTCATTTGTGTCATATCAAGTACTTATATTTAAAACGCATATGTTAATCCCATTTAAAGATCATGAACCACTTTTCTATAATTTTGTTTTTGCATAATTAGAAAAAATGCTTTTATGTTAGAAAGCCAAAGATGAAAAAACCAAAACAATACCATCTATAAGAACAAAACATTATCATGTAATATTTGTTATCCTAAAAAAAACAATGAAGAAAACATCAATTACATTAAAAAACATAAAACAGTCTAGAGCATGTACTTCACTGATCTAAAAAATAAGTCTTTTTCTTTATTAGATTTCAACCAGTAACTACAAAGCAATATATGAAGCCATTTAAAATTTCAACATAGATAATGTTTACCAAAAAATTTTTAGTAAACATTATCTATTAATGAGAGTATTTTTTGAGATTTTTTTTAAAAAAAATTAATAGATACAATTATCAATAACTATGACGATTTTCTTTCCGATGTGAATCTCTATAATCTAGGAACATAATACTATTTTAATAATACTTTTAAATTTTTTTTTTGTAAATATTATCTATCGATGTGATTTATTATGGAATGCATTACAGTTTTGACATAACCAATGAATGACAAAAGTCAAAATGACATATGGTGTTTCTGTCAAAACTATCGTCTATTTCATATTGGTTTTGATAGAACCATCCTGCATACTTCTAGTTTTGCTTCCAAAGATGTGATAAAATTAAACTATTTTTTTTAAAAAAAAATTAAAACTACTGTATTTTTTCGTTTTCTCCGTTAAAAGATAGCACCATAGAGCTTATACACAATAGAGTGATAATATATAGACGATAGGCTGATAGTAATTTCTTGGCTAAGCTACTAACATAAGGATTTGTACTTCTGAATGCTAATTACCCTATAATATATATACACACATATATATATAAAATAGTGTTCGAGAAGAAATTTCTTGTCATTAATTGTAATATTCAATAAATTATGTAGCTTATTATTATTATTTGTTTAACCTTTCCACTTCGTCCAAAAATGTTATCCAAGCACTAAGTTACAACGCGGGAAGACAGGCGCAAAGGTTGACGTGACAATTCATTGAATTAAAAAATTATTATATTTGAGTGCGTTATTTGGCGCGGGAAATAGAGGAAAGAAGGAAAATGCAAGCATAGAGTTAAAAAGATTAGATGACTTTAGGGTTGGGATCTCCTTACCTCAACTTTCATTATCCCTTTTATGACCAGTCTCATCTAATCTCATTATCCCCCTTGCTACCACGTGTTGCGCGGTCACGCATCACCGCACCCCCTTTGCGGTGAGGTCATCCTATCCCAGTCAAACTATAGATTTGTACATTAATGTTGTCACTAAGACTGAATACTTAATGCTGTTATGTTGATAAACCTAAATACTTCTACTATAACTTCACCTGGCATTCTTCCCCCCACCCCCACCCCCACCACCCCCTCATTTTTTGGTGCTAGAAAATATCATTTCATTAACCATAACTAGCCTATCCTAAGTTTGAAAATCAGTTTTTTTATTTTTCTTTTGTCATGTGTACAAGAGTCAATTTATGTATAGGCACCTGTATCTCAACCGTTTCAAAGCTCTTTAGCACATTCGACTGCACCAGATATGCTAGCTCTATTTCTAGTGGTGCTTCTTCTTTAATTTTCCAAATTATCTCATGTATCTATCTCCTGAAATACATATACACACATACATACATATCAATATATATATATATATATATATATATATATATATATATATATATATATATAATATCATAGTTTCATAGTCTAATGCATACCTTATTGGCAAGAATTTATTCTTAAGAACTAGCTAGCTGATGTTAATTATCGTCTAAAAGAATCTCGTCAGGTTATCTAATCACAAACCAAATTTCGAAATTAATTAATTTTCTCTAAGCTCTTCAACTCGACATTTTATGTCATAAACTTTTGTTTGATTATATGCGTATGTCAGAGCATTTTGTCCGTATGATTTTTTGAAACAAAAAGTCATACTCTGTCTCTGAAGGTTTCTATCGCTTCAGTCTCAAAGACTATTATGGAGAATGTAAATCAAAAACTCAACGGCTTCTTAGGTTGGGGGTCATACACAAGGAGCTCACTACACTGTTCGTGTCCTTGGAATCAAACCATATATCTTTTGAAGCAACTACTATAACAACTGACTTATGTCCTAGAAGCGTCCAGAGCAAAGGTTTTAAAGGGAAAAGAACATTTTGTTCGTATAATTTCTTGATATATCATCCTTTCATACTGTTTATTAGGAACTCTTTTTTTTAATTTTTTTTTAAATTTCCTATACTTAGTACAGCCTATAGGCTACATCAAGCCAGATTAACAACTAAATTGCCCATGATGGCGATTATAAACAAACCTTTTTCTTGGTTGTACACTTGAGAAATATTAAAATAAGATCCAGTTTATACTATTTATGGTACTTGAAGCATGGCCTTTTTAGTTCTGTAAAAGCTCAGGGCCTTTCTAACTTGGAAAGTCATTTAATTGCCACTATGCAGTTAAAACATTTATTTAATCTGTGGTAGCACAATATTTAAATTTAAGGAATAAATGTACACAAAGTATGGGCATAAATATGGGGGAAATTGAGAGTTACAGAGGGAGTGTTTGCCATAGAGCGTTGTGCATTGATGATAGAATAAAACATTGTGGGTTAAGTCCATCCTAACTTGTACCCACATCCACCGTCAATGGTGAGACATAAGTGTTGTTATTGCAGGATACGTTTTTATTTTTGCTCTGGTTTCCATTTCTAACATAGTCAAGAACACACTCTTTTTTTGGCTTTAGAATATTATGGAATAAAGAAAAATGACTTGGTTGTGGTTCTTATATTGTGAATTAGCAGTTAATCGACATAGTTTGACGCAATTTTCATTATGGTCATCGAGAAACAATATCCGTGTGTTTCTAACACATGTGTATAGTTGCGTACATCATAGTCGAGAGCTTCTAATACAATAGACCAATGATGTTGTTTTTATTTTTGTTTTATCTCCTCACGCCCCGTTCTAATCCCTATGTCACTTCACTTGGCATGCTGTCCCCAACCCATCCTTTTCTTAGTAGTAACACTACATCACACGAGTTAGGATCTTCTCACCCAAACTTTCCTCATCTCTTTTGTGAACACACGACGCGTGGCAGCAAGGGAGTGATGAGGCTAGATGAGAGTGACTCTTATCTAGCCTCACCACCCATTGCTGCCACGTGTCGCACGGTCATACGTCACCGCACCTCCCTTACGGTGATCCTATCTCACATCACACCACTAAAATTCTCTCCATTTCATGAATCCCCACATCTCACCTAATCGCCAGATCAAAAAGTGACACAAAGAAGAGTTGGACATATAAACCCTTTTTTTTTTTGTATTTATGTGAAATCATGCTATGTGTAAATTAGATAAAAGTATCATTTTTTAATATTTATTTTATTTAGCTAGTTGAATGCTTCAGCTCATATATCGTTAGATTTTATAATTTTTTGATCTAACTGGCTAAAACCTAATTAAATTATTCAGATAACCCTTTTCTTCATTGAGCTATTATACCACTAAAGAATTATTTACATGTGCATCCATCACTACACGCATTAATCTTTCATTATCTGTCCTTCTCTCATCATTTTATTTTATTAAGTGAAAGATTAAACCAATAACCTTACTTTTAAATAAAGGACTACCCTCCTTCGTTAACAATGGTTAGTTAAAAGTCCCATTGTAAACTCATGAGTTTAGCCACTAAACGTTCTAATTACTATTACCTATGAACATTTACCATTTGTCTAGTTTTCAATACATGATCATGGGTAAGTTTAGTTGTTAACTTTATAATGTTAGGAAAGTCATTTAGGAAAGCATTCCATAAAAAGACGTTCCCGGTACACTAGGCTACTGCGTTCGCGTAGGGTTCGGAGAAGGGCCGGATCGCTTTGCTATCTGATATGCACAATATTACTCTACACTTTGTGCAAGAGACTGTTTCTACGGCTCGAACCTATGAACTCAAGGTCACAAAGCATCAACTTTACCAATTGATCCAAGACCCGTCCTAATAGAAAAAAGCATTCAATCAAAAACAACAGCAACAACAATCATACCTAATATATCACAACGACATTAAAAACTATCGTCAGAGTCTGAAGAGGATGTGAAACAGACAAACAATACCTCTATCTAAGAAGATAGAGAGTTTATTTACCTTACAAAAATGAAATAGTTTAGTGGGTCGTTAGAGTACCTATTGGAACACACAGGAATCCAAGAGAGAATGTCGGTAGCATTTTGAAACTCCCAATTTCTTGAATTCTTAATCAGTTGTAGAATATATATATATATTTTTTAGAGATCATCGAGTGCCAGAAACGCGGGAACATTAGTTAGTGAACCCCACACTTGCCTTAAACCGCAATACGTGACCTGCTAATTAAAAATATTAATAGGCTTCAATCCCAAGGTTTTGGCCTTTCTGCCTCTTCTAACCATCCTCTGTTCTTCTGCTGTCTGCCCATTAATTCACAGCTAATTTGTTTTTTTTGGAGATTATAAACCCACAATGACTGTAATAAGCACGTGGAAATAGAATATGATTTGCATCCCTTGCATGCTTGCATGCGCGTTGATCGCATGGTTTTGTGTGTTAATGAAGACAAACACTACTAACACAACTACGGAGCCAGCAACGATAAATTAGTCCTCTTTTTTTCCCCTCTCCTTTAAATTGTACTTTCTGGTTTGATAGGAAAATAACATTAGCCCAGTAGAAGATACTAGATAATGTATTGACAGCTAGATAGACAGACGATATTGGTTAGGATTTATTACAAAAGGTTAAGAGTTTGATTCTAGAGAAATACAGTGTGAGTGTTTCTTTGGTGCTAGACTGAAGGCCTGTTTTGCAGGGGACACATTGTGTGGGTTACTGCATAAGATCTCACATAATCTAAGAGGCTACTGAGCTCCTGATATGCATCATTCATACATGCTCTTTAGGGCTAGGACGTTGGAAGCCCGAAGTGAAGGATTTCATCTTTTGGTCCAAGATTTAAATCTTTTATGGATTTGTCATATAAGACAACCTTTCGGTTAGGGATGACAATTTCAGACACGACACGAAACACGACCCGAACCTGACACGAATTTTCGCGGGTATGGGTATGACCTTGGTGGGTTTCGTGTACAAATCGGGTAAGACCTGAAAGATACCCGCCAACGGCGGGTCGTGTCTGGGTATACCCGTGGGTACCCGTGGGTATCCGTTTATACCCGTTTATACACGAAATTTAAAAAATAATTTTAAATAAAATTTATAATTAATAAAATAAAAAATAAATTTTCAAAAAAAAAAAACTACCGTGCTACTAAGTAACCCTATTCGGTTTCTCCCTTCCTCCATTTTCAAATCCCATTTCTTTAATCTATTATTGCGTAGTCAAGTGATTTGAGTTTAGAGGACCTCACTTATTTTAATCTTTAACCTTTGGTTGTGTACGCATTGTTGTTTCATACATTGTATCAGTAGTCGTTTAAGTACATGAAACCTGAAAAATACACGAAACCTGAAAATACTTAAAAAATACATGAAATGGCCTATACACGACTTGAAATATTTGTACTTGTCAAGTTTGTGGGTATACGTGATACACGACACGAAACCTGACATGTATGGGTTTGGGTATCTACATCTATACATGCGAAGCAAACGGGTAAGGTATGGGTACGACACTTTGATACACGAAACCTGAAAAACACGAAACACGAAATACGATACACGACCCGTTTGACACCCCTACTTTCGGTGGTTGTTCTCAAAGACATATCGATCAATTTACATATTTTACAATGTCTTATAGGTAGAGCAACAGGAGCAACAAGGATTCTCGGAGTTGTGGATTCAACATTTTTCTTAAAAATAGGTAGAATTGACAAATGGTGGAGATAAATGTGTTTAAAACAAAGGGTTCTCATGGCCCGTATTTATTTATACATGTATTTTATTTTTATTGGTTAGAAAGCAAGTAAAATAAAAATTAGTAGTTATGTCTTAACCATCGTAAAATTTGTGCTACTCAATAATGTTTGGTTGAAGCGCTAATTAATTACATGTCTCATTGTTAATTTCGCATAAAATGGTATTTTAAGATAATTTGAACGTGCTGGATAGTTTTACTACCATATTTTAGATTTTTGTATGAACTTAAATTTGAAGTTAATGTCGAGAATATTTCACACGTTGGACAATTTGAGAAAAAATACATAGGTTATATAAGAATAAGATACCACTATCCATTGCTTTAAGATTTTGAGTTGATACGAGCCTTATGCCTAAGTTTCAACATGGTATTAAAGCCAGGTTAAAAATGTGAACCCACATCTTGTCTGATCTATGATTGACCATTTACTGGCTCCCCTCATCCAAGTCCAAATGTAGATACCTGGCTTGTGGTTTGTGATTGAGGGCTGGTTCTAAGACGCGTGCGTATGTCAAGTCACGTTGTCACGTGAGGGTGGGTTAGTCTATGGTTGACCATTTACTCGCTCCCCTCACCCAAGTCCAGATGTAGATACCTGGCTTGTAGTTTGTGATTGAGGGCGGGTTCTAAGAGGCATGTATGTCAAGTCACGTTGTAACGTGAGGGTGTGTGTTGAGAATATTGTCTCACATTTGGGAATTTGAAAAAAATATATAGGTTATATGAGAATTAGATACCACCACTTACAGCCTAGGGCGGGATGTTGAGAATATTGTACCACATTGGTCAATTTGAGAAAAAAATATATGAGTTATATGAAAATGAAATATCACCACCTAGTGCCTTAAAGTTTTGATTAAACACGGATTTCACTCCATGTAAGACTAAGTTTGATCATTTAGTGATAATTCAAAACTAAAGTACCTGGAATTTGATTTTCGGAGGGAAATTTCTACTTCCACCTTGGCTAGGCAATCATGACTTACATTTTCTGTGAATAATCATAAAAACTACAAATTCTATCCAACAATTTTTGTGATCATCCAATTTTAAGGAAAGATTCCTTTGAAGACCTATTAAATCGTTTGTTAGTCAATGGTTCAATTCTCGTAGCTCAGCACTCAAGTACTGTATTTTGGCAGTCCAGCGTCCAAGCATGGCTGTTCAGGCTTGGCTGCGCTTCAGCGGGGCAGCATGACACTTATTATAATATTGAAGAATATGCCAAGGTATGCACCTCGGCACCAACTTCAGCTTCTACACCAGTATCGCACCTCAGCCCGCTTCAGCTAAATTCAACTTTGTACATCAGAAAAGCCTTGGCCTGCACTTCGGCAAGGCCTAGTCGGGCACTTCAGCGAAGGAATCCAGCACATCATTACACCGAGAAATTATCAGGCAAAAGTGCAATTCGAATATAATGATTACAGCTGGTTGTTTAGTCTGAATACGCCAAGGTCATTTCAGCATGCCTATTAGTCACATCAGCCGGTCTACCAGTCACATCAGCAGACATACGATGTCCTAGGCTTTCTGCCACAAGCAAATATCTTATCCGCCATCAGAGACCAAAGGCGGGAAAAAGTTAATAAAAGCAGACCAATCGAGATGAAGAAGAGGATCCCAAATCAAAACATTGACATCCTAAAGCAAATTCATACATTTTGCTCTTCAGTTAATATTGTGAGAAACAGTTAACTCACCATTTAAATTATATTCTCAGTGGGAAATGGCTTTTATTGACTTGAGCGTCGGAGGATTTTTTCCGGGGACCTCTGATCTGTGCTTCATTGTGCAGGATATTTTGGAAACTATTCCAGCTACAACCTTCAATCCAGTTAACAACTCTTCAAGTTAACTGACGACGTTATAATTTGAGGTCATCTTGACCCTTGGTGAAGATCCGGCTTCATCAAATACTTTGTATTTTTTGTTTTTGTCTTTCTCTTTCATTATTTATGCATACACATGGTTATAGCTATTCTAATATCGGATGTTTTCTATTTGTGTTTACTAAATTCCTACACTAACGCACTATAAATCTATTATTATATCATATAAGCATGTACATATAGAGTCAGGGGCCTCACTGGAAGCAAGCTCTCTCTATCTTTTGGGATGGAAGTATTGTTTGTCTGTCTTTCACCTTTTACAGACTCAAGCGATAGCTTTTGTTGTTGTTAGGATATTCTAGGTATGATTATTGTATTATTGTGTAAATAGTATTAAACTCTTGGCGATTTAGACTATCTCAATTTATTTTTTATCATTTTTAGAATAACTCAACTAGATCGATTTTTTTCCCAAAGGTAAATATATTTCTTGATAAAAATAGCGGTTCATATGCAAGTATGAACATCTTGTCTGTCCTCAAACAAAATCAATGATTCTCACATAAGAGGCGTTGTTCATGGCTGCGTGACGTGATGAGAGTTTGCTTTTCCAATGTCAAATTCTTCTCTTTTTACGGTTTTTTTGGGGTTAATGTTGTAGTTAGGATAAATTAAAGATTCTTCCATTTTTTAAATTTCAGTTGAACGGATGTGTTATTTTGTTTGTCTTTCATCCTTTTTAGATCATGTTAACAGTTTTTTTGTCGCTAAGATATACTGAGTATGTGTTGTTGTATTAGTCGGACACTATATGTGTGTGGCGTGTGTTTTTATAAACAAGATGATATAATTCTACACCTTATGAGTATTTTAGGAAGAATTCCATCTACGAATGGTGACGGATGGAATTCAACAATGGAAAAAAATAAAAAATATATTGTTTCTTTGACGTTGAATTCAACTTTCTTTCTCTTTGTCTGTCTTTTTTGCACTTTGTTTTCTGGACGGTGGTTGATAACCCTTTATCCGACATAAGATCCAATTTTCTTTCTAGTAGTTTTATCCTGGTTTGTCTATGTTCTTGCACCAATAAACAACCACAACAACATTACTCAATTGTATTAAAGATTTTCGTCTATGGCAAAGTATGGAGGGTCGGATATATGGTTAAGCACACAGATGTTGTTTTTCGATGACCCATAATGAAAATTGCGTCAAGTTGTGTCGATGAACCGCTACTTTACAATATAAGAATTGTAACCAATTTAGTGAGTCATTTTGCTTCATTCCATCGTATTTTAAAATAAAAAAAGAGTATGTGAAATGAAAACATGAGTATGGATGACATAACAAAGGTAGGAATTTAAAGAATTAATACCCACATTTGGAAGTTTCTTAAATAAGACCATTATAGACTTTATCCCTTCTTTTCTATGTCTATCTTCTATTTTCAATCTATAGCTATCAGCTCCTAGGCCATTTAAAATTATCATAATAGGCAGATTTTCAACTAAAGGAAATATTTCTGCACACCATTGGGCTTTACTAGCCATTTCTCCAAGTTCACACATGTACAACATTACCCTATTCTCTAAGAGACTCTTGTTTATAGCGAGGTATGAAATGGCCGGATATACGCAACCATACATATGTGCCAGAAACACACAAAATGAAAATTACGCCGAGCTGTGTCGATCAACTGCTACTTCACAATATAAGAAGCACAACCAATTTAATGAATCATTTTGGTTTATTCTATCGAATTCCAGAATCAAAGAAGATTGTGTTCTTAACTCCATTGAAAATGGAAACTCCATTCACATATGTAACAACTCTTAAATTATGTAAACTTATTTATAATGTGAATGCAACAGCTGGCAGTAGCTGAACGTTTTGAATCGCTATTTAATAAAATTTGTGACCGTGTAAAAAGGCAAAAGTGGCACTTTAGAAGACTACTAAAAACCATACTAACAAAATTAATGTGTACGTTACTAAATTGCTCATTTTCCTTGGTTCAGATCATCCACTTTTGACGTGTCCCGTTTTATATTTAAAGTGATGTGAAAACATAACGAACTCAAATATTCGTAAAAATAGATGAAGGTCAATGGAAATAATATTTTTCTAATTCTTTAACTATAAGTTATAATAGAAAATAAAAAGAAGAAAATTTTCTCACATTCACATGTCTCCTAGCGTGCAGATAGGGGAAAAGCATCTGAAGGACGCCGCATGGCAAGTCGACTTCTAGTTGATCGATCGACTTTCCACACCAAATTAAGTATAATTGAAATTATCTTGTAAACAGCCTTTGAACCAAAACATATAACCCAAAATTTGTAAAACAAAAAAAAATAGTAAATCACCTTTTCTTTGTGGTTAAAAAAAATAAAGTAGCATATTTGAGAGCACAATGGAATGACATCTAAGTCATGAAATTACACGGCTATAACTATTTTAATATCGGAAACAATTCCTTCACTAACACACTAGCACATTATATCTTTATTAATGTGTTATCTATGCAGGTACATATAGAGTCAGATGTCTCACTGGAAGCAAACTCTCTATCTTTTGGGATGAGAGTATTGTTTGTCTGCCTTTTCATCCTCTTCAGACCTTAGCGATAGCTTTTGCTGTCGTTGATGGGATATATCATATATGTGATGTTTGTTATATAAATATGAAGGAAGCAAGACAACGAAACAAGAGAACAATTACAAAGAACCTTGGCTTGAGGCGTGTATACACACTTTCCGTAAGGAATATTTGCCCCCGGCCACTCGATGCTGCAAGGTTATAGGCAAACTCCCTCCTAGGATACAACAGCCAACAATCTCTAATCCTCAGCAAATAGGATTGAGAAAACAATGAACTTTCAAAAACAAAAGTGTTTTTGGAGATGGAAGAAGAAGTAGTATGCTTGTGAATTATATGAAGCAAGATTTTATTTTCAAAATGGGTGTTAATAGCCTATTTATAGGCTCTTAAACTCCAAGAAGACGTTGGAGGTGGTTGCATGGTGATTGGGTATGTCTCTTGGTGCAAAAGATGTGAATTTTCATGAAAAGTCACCTCTGTCAGGACATCGATCGATGTCCTCAGTTCAACATCGAACCCTGCACTCTGGACACATCGATCGATCGATCGATGTGACATCGATTGATCGATGTCATCGATCGATGTCCCCAGTCAGACATCAGTCTCTGTATCCAGGACACATCGATCGATCGATGTGACATCGATCGATCGATGTCATCGATCTATGTCCGGCAGAATACTCAACTTCATTTCCAAGCCACATAGATCTATCCATTTGATACATGGATCGATGTAAGTCATGAGTCAAGCTATTCTTGCTTATTCCAACACCATTTTACCTTCATCTTTGATCTCAAAACACACACTCTTCATTCCATTGCTTTTACAAACTATTATAACCATGTTGTCTCCATGAAGCAAAATGGAAAATGTTTCTGCTTACTTGTACTATGTTTTGAATAAGAAGCAAATGCCTCGGATAACTTTGTTTTTTCTGCTTGCAAGGTTGATCGACTTTCCCTTGAATTATGCCGTAGAGTTGATTGACCAGATCTTCAGGTCTAACAAATCAAGAAATTTCCAACAACTTAACGAGTCGGTGCAATTCATGTGATTAACGTAAAAGTTGAGAAGCAAGATCAACGGTTAGATTTTTGCCTGAAAAGAAATGATGCAACTATGGTTGACACATTCGCTTATTAACTATCTGTTAGAACTAATGTCAATTTTTGAAGATTCATCATTGATAACCCGAAAATGATTAATACAAATTGACATTAGTGTTATAGGTCTATTGCTTATGATCATATGTTTTAGAGGGTGTTGGGTTGGGGTTTTTTCAAACTCATACACGTTGTTTGGTTGTTAAAATTGAGGTATGTGTTTCAGATTGATATCTGAGTATTTGGTAATGGATATCGTTTTTTGATATACTAGCTCCTCTTGTCTTTCAATATGGTGGATACGGGTTTCGAACTTGACCCTGCAGGTCAACGCCGACCGGCGGCCGGCCACTATTCTGACCGGTCAAATTTTTCCGACCGTTCACCTTCGATACTTATTTAAGTTCCGAAACGTTTCAAACACCATCAATAGCAATCATAACCGTTCTCACTTCAATACCAAACAAATATGACTTTACGCCCAAACCCATATATTGTCAAACCTATACACTATAATACTCATTCCAATTCCGATTTCGATACCCAAACCAAATGCCCCTTATTTCTCTACTTTTCTAACATTCGAGGGGATATTACAGGTACCACGTAGTGATGAATTTAGATGTTTGTATATATTTCAAGGCATAAATTAAAATTATCCCGTTAAGTTTGCATATTAAGCAAGATCAACAGTTAGAAATATAACTAGTTACTGTGAACCTATGGCGTGAGACTTGCATGCATGCACATGGCCGCAAACAAGGACGTGACCTGCGTCACTTAGAGCAGCGTCCTTATGAGTCCCTGCAACCTTTTCCCTACGGTCTGACAAAATTACAACACAAATATGTGAAAAGGGGATAGGATCTACCCACCGCAAGGGAATGCGGTGACGCGTTACCGCGCGACACGTGGCAGTAAGGAGGGTGGTGAGGCTACATGCAGTTGACCCTCATCTAGCCTCACCACCCCTCTTTGCTGCCACATGTCGAGCGGTCACAAAAGGGGTGAGGAAAATGGGGGTGAGGAGATCCCAATCCGTGAAAAGGCTTCACAAAATCTCAAAACAGCGAACCAATTTTTTGCACAAGCAAGTTTGATTGTGAAGTGATAATGGTCGGAAGAAATTCTACATTTTCGCAAGGCACTGAACAGTATTGTTCTGATGTTAAGTTGACGTTGATTTGTATAGTTTCTTGATGTTAAGTTGACGTTACCAAACTGATGTATATTTAGTGAGTCAAAGACACGATCTTACTAGACTTTGTAATATGATGGAATTAAACAAAATGACTTACTAAATTGATTGCGCTTCTTATATTATGAAATAGCAGTTGATCGACACAGTATGACGTAATTTTCATTATGGGTCATCGAGAAACAACCTCTATCTTTCTAACACATGAGTATCGCTACGTATATCCGACTCTCCATACTCCGCCATAGGCAGAAACCTATAAAGCAATTGGTTAATGTTGTTGTTGACATTTATTTTAAAATAGACGACATAACTCCTCGTTAAATTTGTTATTTACATATATAAGATTTGATCATGTTCTTTCATTTTTTTGACTTTAAAATATGATGGAATAAAGAAAAATAACTCACTAAATTAGCTGCACTTCTTATATTGTGAAATAGCAGTTGATCGACATAGCTTGACGCATCATTATGGATCATCGGGAAATAACATCGGTGTTTTTAACACATAAGTATGGTTGCGTACATCCGAGCCCCTCATACCTCGCCATAGGCGAAAACCTCTAAAGCAATGGGGGTATTGTTGTTGTTGTTCATGTTATTTCATTTCGACCATATATGGTTGCAATTCATGCATACATAAAATTTAATTATAGTAGAATATTTTCATTACGTTATATCGCCTGCAAGCAACCAATTAACTGTGTATATCTTACCGTTTGCTATTATACAAAAGTTATGCTCGCTAGTTCAGGCTAGCCCTTTTGATATAGGTCAAGGGGGTTCTCCACCTGATGAGGCTCAGATCCTCACCGGGTGGATCAGAGGTGATCTTTGTGGTATGCCGTTAACTTTTCGTCTGGATTCGTCAAAAGAACATGAGATAGAAAAAAACGTTAGAGGCCCAGGGCGCTGCCCTAGGAAAACCCTCCGACGCTCAAGTCAGTTATGGGTGTATTTGTAGGCATTTTATGCTGGAATAAATGTTTAGATGAAACCTGTAATAAGATCTCACTGAGTGTATATCTGTTTGAATGTTGGCCGAGAAGCCTTTTTCGAGGATCTCTCCTTGAGAGTTTAGAAAGTTGGATCCCTTTCCCCGTCTAGAAAGAGGTGTATTTATGCACAAGGTTGAGGAGAAAGCGGTGCTATGCCCGATGATGTGATTATTGCTTATGTCAGATGGCTATCTTGTCTGCTGCAGAGATGCAGTCTGATGAGACAAGTGCCTGGGACTGCGGCTGCGTCAGTGTCTGACTTTATGTCCTGTAGGTCGGCCAGCAATGATGACTTTGTACTTAGCCAAGCGATTATTGACACCTGGAAAGTACTTTACAGAAAAGTCTTGATGGGTCCCCGAAGACTGTTGATAATATCTTTTTTGGTCTTATCTGAGATACTCTGAGCAACAGCCTTTATGAGAGCAAGGCCGAGGCTAGAGTTCGGTGCTAATATGAGGTCGAGGCCGAGCTGAATATGCTTTTATAGAAATTGTACACTGCTGATTCCTCTTATTTGCTGAGGTTGACTAGAGGCATATGCTTTGACTAAAGCATAACTGAGCCGATGTGCAATATGTCGAGCTGAGATGCTTCATGAGCAATTGGATATACGTCGTGACTGAGCTGATCTCTGAAGACTTGTTACAATCTTTATACACCTCTGATCATAACGGCCGACCTGACTCTGGTGGGCGGCCGAGCTGATCAAGAGTTATACTTGAACTTGCCTTAGTCACTTCAACTGTAAATAATAGTGGCCGGGACTGAGGTTTCCTGGCCGAGGCTGAGGCCTTCTAGCCGAGACTATTAAGTCAAGCAGCTGAACATGAACTACGTTGACTGTTTGTTGACTAACTGAATATTTTTGGCTTATCACCACGAGGATGCTATAAGTGTGAAAAATAATTGTTGAGATTTAAAGTATTTGAAGGAAGATTTGCTATGGAAAGGGAATCACGTTTTGTCCCCTAAAATACCAAAAACTCTAAAATTCATAGACTACTTGTGTACTAGTACATCAAATTCTGTTTCCTTTGATTGCTGTCTCAAATAGTCAAAGGGGTCCCTCAATTGAAGACAACAATAAGGTACGAAGAAATTCTTATCGAATGAACGATGAACAGGCTAATGGGTCTACCGAACAACAATATTACCTAATTGTCTTAGAACCTTTCGTCTATGACAGAATATGGAGGTCCGAATATGTTAATTCAAAAATTCTTGTCTCCTAATGCTTCTTAGCTACATTTTGCTATTATTCTGTTACACTTTGTTAGTTGTCTATTCTTTATATACTGGAGATTAGGAGGGAATAAGACCAGCCTAACTAACAGAGTGAAATATTTGTACTAACTGAGAAGTCAATTTGAGGACAAGCGAACTTTAGATTGGCATCGCCAAATGGAGAAAAATACGAATAATTTTATGATGGTTCATGATTATACTAGTGAACATCTTAGTAGTTATTTTCTAACAAACAAAAGATGAACAAATAAGTTGAAAATGTCATGTCATGAAAGTGGTTATGTGCGATGTAGGAGACCTAAATATATTCTCACTCTTGTATGTCTATCTCTTATCGGTTATAAAGTAACTAATTTTTTTTTTAAAGAAAACTTCATTCATGAAGTGCAATCTATATTGACAGCAACAAGTAGGTGGTTATGTGAAGTAACTTTATCGCACTAGGTTCAATGTATCTGGTATATTTCCATAGCATTTAAAATTTTTTCTTAAATTTTTAACATGTTATCAAACCCTTGTTTGATACTGATTTGATCTTAATGGAAAAAAAAAAGAAAAGAGGGAAAAACGAATGAATAAAGGAGAGAAAAAAAAAACCTGAACGTATGTCATCCTTATGAGGAAGTTTAGGAAGTGGGAATTTCTTTGACATACAAGCGTGATAGACAGAAAATTTATTAAGGTGGCGTTTGGTTAGGGGATATGGAAATGAGGATCCAAACCCATTCCGGCTGTTTGTTTGGGGTAAATGGGGGAATGTATTTCATTTTGATATCCAACTATTTGGAAATAGATATCGTTTTTTGATATACTAGGCCCCTTATCTATCAAAATGTGGAAATGGGAGAATGGGAAGCCGCCGGTCAACGACGTCGGCCACCGGCCGCCGGCGACCACTACTCCGACCGGTCACTATTCCCATTCCCATTTTAATACCAAACAACTATCACTATTAACCCCAAACTCATATCCTCCAAACCCATTCCCTATCATACCCATTCCGATTCTAATTCCGATTTCCAAGTGCCAACCAAACGCCCCCTAGGTGTCACTTAGGTATTCGCTATAGTCTCTAGGTCCTTTTAGCTGTCAGATATAATGATAAAATATTGAATAGTCAGGTTAAAACAATTGACCTATATTCAACTTAAATATCATGTAGGTTTTACTAAACAGAGTGTGACAAATAAGTTTTTTTGTAGTCCACACACTGTTTATTAATGAGACCTAAAAATTTCTTTGATAGACATGCATGACATATATTTTTCTTTCCACCATGGATGGGGTCGGGGGCTCGAGCTCAAAGGGGAAAAAAACAAAAGAATTGATCGGCCTTTTATTCGATTTATCAAACAATATGACGTTGCGGAATCCCACTACGAATTTGTTTGGCAAGAGGGAGATTAATCACGTCTTATTAGACTAGACAAGACATGCCTTATTTCGCTCGCAGGGCATAGTTCAATTAGTTCTGAAGGAACATATTTGCTACAAGGTGCAAGGTTTGAGTCCCGTAGCCTGCAGTGCGATAGCAACATCTTCGCTGTGTTTTTCCCTTAACGGGCCCCTTGGGGTTAGGGTTCAATCTTTTGCTATAATGCTACAAGGGCTTATGTCATTGATGAAAATATATGGTTTAGACCGTTGAAAGAATTGGTCGTTCTAAGGCATTACAATATGTACGGGATCTGCTAATAACTAAAAGATTGTTGATGTTGTAGTGTTAATACACTGCTCAAACCATTGATGAGGAACAAGAGGTGCATGAATGTCTCCGGTTTTTATTTATTTATATTAATTATTTATATATACCAAGGGGATTTTGGACGGAGGCCTAGGAAAAAATTATGACAAGATGATGTTATGTTTATGCAAGTTGTTTGAACGACAGTGATGTGTTCGGACATAGTGCACGATTAGCACCATTGATGAAGAATGATATTAAAATATAACCATTGATGAAGATAATGTTATGTGACTCTTCATACTTTCTTATAGGCGAGAGTTTCTAAGGTAATAGGGTAATGTTGTTGTTGTGTGTCTTCATCTTCTTAAAGAGGGTTTTGGATTTGGTTCAATTTATCGCTTGTACATTTGTACAACATGAATCATGTATTTAATTCTCCTAGTTTGTAGGGGTTCAAAATTCAATTATGTACATTGAATTTAATTCGATTGAACGTGATGGTAGCCAAAATAGTAGGCTTACTTGCTCTTTCCTTCTGTAAATAAATATGTACTCTGTATGTCTTTGCTAATAGAATGGAAATATATATAATTTTACTCCAAATCTTTTTACAAGCTATAAAAATGCCTATTAATTAGTCTAGTCTTTGAGTACTTTATTAATGGTCAAATATGAAATGTCGGTCAGAGCAATGTACCTCATGTTATTAAATTGGTCTCGAGATTGATAAATCATTGGTTCCATATATTTTTATTTGTGAGGCTGTAACAATTAAGAAAATGTTGAATAGCGGCTACTATGTGCAAGTTTTCATGTTGTTCAACTATATGCAATAGTCATCTTGTGTGGGTTTCTGGCAATATCTCACCAAATTAGGAGACCGTTGAACTCCTAATTTGCATCATCTACGAAACTCTTTGGGACTGAAACAGTGGAGAACTACAGGGCTAGAAGTATCGGACTTTTGCTCTCAGAACTATATGATAACTTGTTAATTATGTGTGATGTTAGGGGTTCTAAATTAGATTCTTGTCTTGCTGGTATTTGTGAATGCGATCAATGTAAGAAACAGAGGTGCTTTTCTTTCTGACTGCAAAAGGCTAACTTGATATTATGGTGTCACTAGTGATGATAAAGCCTAATTTGGAGGGATTGAGGTAAAGTCATGGGTGGACACTAGAAGTAAAAGGGATGAGCAAAGAAGATTTGCTTTTTCTGACCAAAACAAATTACCTTTGTCTTTGGTCGGATTGACCATGACAGGTCTTTCTTGAATACGAATGGTTCTTAATTCTTATAGCTTCACTTATTACATTCCTCTGGGAAGTGTACCCAAGTTCAAAACAATATTATTTTTTTTTAAGTGTGGAGAAATATAGCAATTACGTGAAGGGGTATCAAGACCAAATAATGTAATGTTTTTATGTACATAGCCTAATGGTGATGCTTATAATACCTATAATAATGTTTCTTTTGAAGTCTGCAGTACGAGCCATGTTAATTATTTTGGACATGTTTTCTTGAATTAGGATGACCAATTCCCCTGCACTATTTTTATGTCATTAAGATAATCATGTGAAACATTTATTTTGCCGTCTAATTGGATTTATTTTGTTTTGGGTGTCTCACCACTTGAAGGGATTGTCATTAAGATAATCAGAGAAAGCATTTATTTTGCCGTCTAATTTGGATTTTGTTTTAGGTCTCTGACCATTTGGAGCAAAAATGCTTCAATTTGCTTCTTGGTTATGTGTACTGGTTGTAACAACCCGGATTTGTCCATCCGATCCCAGGTTTGACGTATGTTCGGATTCGGCGTCATCACTACAGGCAATCAATACTAAATTCAGCTGAATCAAGATTTCGTTCTTGATGACCCTCAAGGGATTAACTATTGTTGATATTTAATATTATATATCATATCAACATCTTCCTTCTTTTCGATGTGAGATTCTCGGGTCTTTATATCTCACCCTCTTAATGGACAAGCGCCTTCGCTGGACCCCAATAAGGGACCAGGATCCCCCGAACATCGCAGATTTGGTCCTTTCGCTCCTGGAATGCTAGTTGGCTTTGATACTATAATTGTAATGACTTGTGGTGCCTAGTCGATCTCAGGATTGAGGTATGTTCGGCTCAACGTTGTCATTATATTAAATCAATATTGAATATCAAATGAATCGGGCTTTCGTCTTTAGTGTCTTAAAAAGGATTAACTTTTGTTTGCATTTAACACTTGGGTCATATTTATATATTTTGTCAATATCTATTTTTTTCGATATAAGAATTTTGAGTCTTTACACTAAGTCCCTGTGTTCTCAGACTAAGATGAAACTTCAGACATGTTAATAATAATAGCAATAATGATAATGTGCACATGTTAATTTTGCCTGATGTCTGTTTTGATATATGTAACCATAATATTAGGTCAATTTGACATGGTATAAACGTTACGTTGAACACCCTGCTTGTCATATCTAATTTCCTTTTTTTTCTCTTTCGGTTTGTTATAAGAAATTATGGGAATTCATTATACCAGTATCTCCCCCCCCTACCCCGGCCAACTGGGTGGGACCCCCTTTTCTCTCAACTTCCTCTCCATCGTCCGCTACGTGTCTTCCACCTCCTTATACATCTCTTACTGACTATCTTTTTATCTAGCCTTACCATCATTGTTGACATATAACGGACGGTGGAAATAGGGTGAGATAAAAGAGGGTGGAGTGATTCCAACCCCCCAACCCCCCCCCCCTCCCCTCTGCTTTAAGGGTTATCGCTTCGAGAATCGGTTTGATTAAATTCTGACCCTGGTAAAGTGAACTTAACCAAATCGAAAAAACTAGACTACATGATTCATTTCTGCCTTTTCCAAATTAGAATTTCCAGCTAATCTGCGAATATGAACCCAGTTTTTTAATAATTCGACTAAGTTTCGACCTTTAGTGCCTTTTTGAATCAATCGAGCAATTCTGGAAGCAAGGAATATTCTTTTGAAATACTCTCTTTCTTTCCTTTGCCGGGCATTGGTTGGTGGGGATGAGGTTTGTGGTTGAAAATTAACCCAATTTTATTTTTAAAATTAACCCCAAAAAAAAAAAGAAAAACTGTCTAATATATACATCGTGAAACAACTTCTGTGTGTTTATATATGGTTGCGTACATACGATCCACATACTCTATCATATGTAGAAGCCTCTAAGGTAATGAGTTAATGTTGTTGTTGTTGTCATCGTCTAATATAGACATGTAATTAGCAAAACACGAAATTTTATAACTCTAGAGTAAAGGTCACTGCAAGTTATTACCTCTTATCTAATAAGTCAAAAACAAATAATGCAAATAGATCTACGTTTTGAACACAAATATCATGTGTAAATTTTTTTTGCTTGTCTAGTGTATATCACATATGTTAAGAAGTTTATGTTAAATATTTTTGAAGGCAAATAGAAATACCCAAAATAAGAGGAAAGTAATAAAAGAGCCAAAAGTAGCGACTCCATCATGTGTTTCAATGACCGACCAAACCTAATTATTTGACAACTAAAAATCCAAAGGTCGTTAATCACGGGTCTCTGACCGTTAATACCGTTAAAACGTCAAACTAGAAAACTCATGATTTTTGTCTCCTAACACCAATTTAAAATTGACGTTTAATATATACAATTAACATGAAGCTTCCTGATCATAAAGGTCAAATTTCACGGGGCAATATTAAATTACTTTTTGGAGTTTGATCAAAATTATGCGGGAGGTTGAATGTATCTGCATCTTAAATAATTAAAGAAGTTGACGTTCACCAATCACCTTACATCAATGCACCAATTAGATTAATATTTGTTTGCATAAATACACGATTTGTGCGTTTACCTTCTTTTACCTTCATATGTCGTATCATCAGTCACTCATACCCATTATATTCCAACGACAACAAACGATATCGCTAGAATTTGGGGAGAATAAACGGCAGACAAACAATACCTCTATACTTTCATATGTCGTATGTATGGCTGTAAATGAGACAAGTCGTTCGGTTGTTCGACTCGTTTGGCTCGAGCTCGGCTCGGATAAAAGGTTAATGAACAGAGTTTGAACACCTTTTTTCTGTTCGAACTCGGTAAGTGACACCGTTTGTTTAAGGTGTTTGGCTCGTTAATGTTGTTCGTGAGTTAAACGAACCAAGCTTGAACAATTAAATATGTTCGTTTAAATAAACGAACAAGCTCGGCTCGTTCGCTAAGTTAAATGAACTGAGCTTGAACAATGCAATGCTCGGAATCGTTTACAGCCCTAGTCGTATGTTGTTGTTAAATGACATTTTGACTATATATACACACACATGTATATATGTATATGTGTATATATATGTATACACATATATATACACATATATATATATACACACACACGTGTACATGTGTGCTTTGACTAAATACTTGATCAAAAGGTGGAGCACAGCATGAAGATATACTCAGTTGGTCCCTTGATATTCATTTACAAAATTTGTATAAATAGTTTCCATTTTTAATGGAGTCAAGGACACACTTTTTTTTGACTTTGAAATATGATTGAATAAAGCAAAATGGCTCACTAAATTGGATGCGCTTCTTATATTATGAAGTAGCAGTTGATCGATACAGCTTGACAGTATTTTCATTATGGGTCATCAAGAAACAACCTATAAATTTGTGTAAAAAAGATGGAGGAAGAAGATGGAGGAAAATGGGGGAGGGAGGTCGATGGTTGGGGCGGGGGGGTGGGGTGGGGTGGGGTTTTTCTTTTTATTTTTGAATTATTTTTTCTATAAATTTTTAAAAAATAAATGCAAATTGCCTTTATGACGTCAGCAAAGATGTCAGGTGTCTATTTCCCCTATAAGTGTGGCTGCTAAGTGAGTTTATTGAAAGTATAGATGCTACTTAAAACTTTGTGTAAAAATATGGATACCAGTTGCAATTACCTCTATAAATAGTTTAAGATAAGTTAACTATAACAATTATACCTTCGCTTTGATTAGTTCTTAGTCTATAAACTTTTGAAATTGAATAAATATAGCAAGATTGCTAGCTAGCAAAATACATTTCTAGTAATTGATAAGAAAGAAAAACGTTGTTATGAATACTTTTCCGTATTAATAACGTATTTATTCATCAAATGTTTTTACTTCCGGTGGAGAATATAATTTTGAGTCAACCATGCAAACGATTCCGTGGGAGAAAATAATTTTGGGTCAACTCTGCAAACTATTCCTTGGTCGGCTTGTCCCATTTTCAGACCCCAACTGACAAACAAACAGTAAGGGAAAATTGGTGAATTTATTTTCTTTTTTGTTTTTCCTTATTTTACCTGACGCACATTGGGAGATAACAAAATACTGATTAATATCAAGAGAGATGAAATGACATTTGCCAAGACGTAGTTGTGATTCTAAGGAATTGGTAAATGTATTTCATGTTAGCTGGATTATTATGGAATTTAGGAATTTCAACTGGGATTGGAAAAGCTTGTAGCTACCTATAGTATTTTCCTTTAAGGATATTATATAATCTTTTCGGTTGTTTCCATTTCCATTGGAGTCAAGGACACATCCTTTTTTGATTTTGAAATATGTTTGAATAAACCAAAATGTCTCACTAAATTGGTTGCATTTCTTATATTGTGAAGTAGCAGTTGATCGACACAGCTTGACGCATCATTATCGGTCATCGAGAAACAACATCTGTGTGTTTCTAACATATGGGTATAGTTGTGTACATCCGGTCTCCATACCCTGCCCTTGACGGGAGACTCTAAGGCAATTGGGTAATGTTATATAATCTTTTCCGTGTCTTATAAACAACTTTCGAGTGAATGTATATATATTTATTGCATATCTTATTTGTATATCTATGATTTTGGAACGAGAATCAAACTTGTTGGTTTGCCTGTGAATGAGATAAAATATTCGAACCAGGAGAATTTGAAAGTTGAAACTGACGAAAAGATCCTGTGGAAGTCATACAAGAAGTCGAAATTTAGCAAGTCACTCAACTGCCCCCGTCAACCTGCTGTGTTTATACATATATTGTCCGTCTCTTTTTCTATTCTTTTTCATCTTTCTGTGTGTTGGGGGGGGGGGGGGGGGGGGGAGAAATGGAGATGGGGAGGGAGGTTGTTGCATACAATTTTATTGGAACGTTGATACATAACTAGTGAAATGTTAGGGAGAGTGGTGGGACTATATGGTTGTTTAACGAACCAAACAGTTCGCGAACTGTTCGAGTTCAGTTCGTGTTCGGTTTGTATTCGTTTGGTAATTGTTTGTAAATGAGCCAAATTCGAACATCGGTTTAGGTTCGTTTATTAAAATGAGTCAAACTATTCGTGAACTGTTCGGCTTGTTTAAACAGTTATAATGTTATCGAGCCTAACTCGAACCAATTTTAAAGTTCGTTTAACAAACAATTTGTTTAGCTAAACGAATTCGAATTCGAAAACATAGTATTTGGTTCGGCTCGTTTCGTTAACACTCCTAGGTGGGAGGGGGTAGGTGGAAGGTTTTTGGGTGGGGGAAGATCATAAGTAGAGGATTCAAACCCTCAAAGTAAAAGCTTCTAGGACTAGTATTAGGTCTAAAATGACGGCCATGGCATGTTGCTTGCTGGCTGCATGTGGGGATGAAGGTACTACCACCACGGATGAGATCCTAGGAGACTAAAAGTAAAGTTAAAAATGAGGCCTCCAATCACGCATCGTCGCGTGTACAAAAGCAAAAGGGTGCTGCAATTTATTTATAAAAAAACTGATTTTGTACACGTGCCAACGCATGATTGGAGGCCTCACTTTTAACCTTACTTTTAGCCTCCTAGGATCTCATCCGACTACCACCATCTTAACGGCATTATGATTAGTGTTTCATGAGTTCTTCATTACCTTTGACGTCAATTTAGAAGAAACCCATCATTGGGTTGCTAAACATGTCGAATTTTACGTAAGCCAACAAAAAAATTTGGCGTGATCAATGACTACATGCTCTGGATTCTCATAATACAATAACAATATTACTCTAGTGCTTTAGAGACTTTTGTCTATAACAGGGTATGAAAGGTCGGATATACGCAACCGTACATGTGTGTTAAAAACACACAGAGGTTATTTACCAATGATCCATAATGAAAATTGCTTCAACTTGCGTCGATCAACTGTTACTTCACAATATAAGAAACGCAGCCAATTTAGTGGGTCATTTTGCTTTATTCCATCATATTCTAAAGTCAAGAAAAAATGTGTCTTTTACTCTATTGAAAATAGAAAATCTGGATTCTGATAATATTGGTACAAAATACATGTGACAAGAGTTTTTAACTTGGAAGGAGGTTAGCTATATGATGGCCGATTAATAAACTATTGAAATGTCGAATAGGTAGTTTTTAACAATTATAGTTTGTCAATAAAGCCTAAGATCATGTTGATAGTTTGACCATTCATTTTATGGTCGTCAACCTCTAAAAGAATATAAGATTAAAAAAATAGCCAGGATGATGTCATTTTAACTCACTATCATCTCACGCTTGAATTTTATTGGTCCGCGAGTTATATAAGTTATCAATTCAAATAATTTTAAAAGACACCAGCCAATAACATAAGGTCGTAAAAATTGGTGATGATTTCATACTGGTACTTGTTACTGATCTTGCATTGAAAAATTATAGACCTTCCAAGTAGGGATGTCAAACGGATAAAACGAATACGGTAACACAGTATCCGTATTCGAATTCGTTTTTGTCTAACTATATCCGAATTCGTATCCGAATCCGGACGGATATTTAGGAAGTCATCCGAATTCGAATTTGTTCGGATTCGAATTCGGTGCCGGATATCCGACATAACAGTTATTATTGGGGTGTTTGGTTGGGGTTTCTTTATTAAGGTTATGGATTTAGAGAAATCTGAACCTATAAATGTTGTTTGTTTTGGAAATGGGGGGTATGTATTTCGGATTGATATCCGAGTATTTGATAATGAATATCATTTTTTGATATACTAACTCTCCAATATTGGGAAATGAGGGTATGAGTTTTGAACCGGTCAACATCGATCAACGCCGCTGGTCGGTCAAATTTTTCCTGTCAATTTTCTGACCGTCCACCTTCGATACCCATTTCAATTCCGATATGTTCCAAACACTATTAATGTCAATCATATTCATTCCCACTTTAATACCAAACAACTATGACTTTTACGCTCAAACTCATATATTCTAAACTCATGCACTGTCATACTCATTCCGATTCTTATTCCGATACCCAATTGCGAACCAAACGCTACCTAATTGTGAGCTTCTTTCTTTGAATTAAGTTTAAGCGCCTTTTGGAAAGAAGTTTTCATTGGGTGGTGTGTGGTTAGTTACAAGGGGTGTCGGTTTCCCTTTTTCTAAGAAAAAGGGACAGAAACTTCTTGATCAGCAATAAAGTTTCCAGACATTATTAATTAGAATTAAGGTGCCTTAATCACATAAAAGCAAAAGGGTCAAAATGGACCAACTTTGCGGACTATGTCACAGGCTTCCCCACCGAAAGGATTAAAAGACAAAAACCGAAAGGACCCCTGCTGATGGGGTTGGGATCTCATCACCCTAATTTTCCTCACCCCTTTGTGACCACACGACACGTGGTAGCAAGGGGGTGGTGAGGCTAAATGAAGGTCACCCCTTTGCTGCCACGTGTCGCGCGGTCACGCGTCACCGCACTCCCCTTGCGGTGAGGTGATCCTATCCCTCCTGATGGACTAATGTATTATGTAGACAGTAGCCTCATATTTTTAATAGCATTAATATATTTAAATCAAATATATATGAATTCCATTTTTTGAAAATTTTGTTTCCCTTTTTCTTGAGGGCGACAACAAATATTCCTGCTAAGCGATCTGACCTTTTCTCGGATTCTGCACAAATGTGAAAGTCTAATACATCGGAGACACTTTTTTGATTGTCGAAAATGGCCTAACTTTGCTACAATTACCACAGAAATCTTATAAACTTTTCTTATGATGGTAAGAGATCTAACTACCAATCTACTAAATTGACATGATGTGATCCATTATCGATGGACAAATCTGTCCGAAACCATTCGAAGAAACCAAAAAGAAAAAAAGAAAAAAAAGAAAAACAAAGAAAAAGTGGGGAGAGAGGGAAGAAATGGGGGGAAATCATGATATTTTTTTAGATAGTATCACATAGAATGCAGAAACCGTGAGATATTACATATCTAGAACTCAAGGTTTTAATCTTGAGACTTTAATATTAACGTGTGATGGCAGATCTAAAACAACTGGTAAAGTTGGTACTTTGTGGCCTTAAGATTACATGTTCGAGCCACGTAAACAGCCTATTGCACAAAAAAAGTATAGGACAAAACTGCGTTTTTCATCTCGCGAAACGACACGACCCCTCCCTGAACTCTAATCTTAACGTGTCTTGAGACTTTAATCTTAAATGTTAAGATTTCTTTGACGAATCTTCAATGTTTATGCCAAAATTTTCTTTGTAGCAATATCATCTGGAACCAACTTTTTACAGTTGGCTGTCATCAAAATAAAATCATACCTATGTTATCATTTCCTTTCTTCATATTATCAAATATCCAAACAAAAGCTATGCATGAAAATACATACAGATTATTACAACAAATGGAGTAATTTTAAAGTACAAAAATCCCTCTATGATCCTTGAATCAATATAACAGTTGTTCATATCATCTTCATGGAACATCATTATGGAACTTCCGAAACTAATACTGCTGCTAACAATGACCTTCAGGAGACAACTAAATACAAGATTGTACCAATTGCAACTTCCATTTTCTCTTCTTTCATCCATCTGCTGCAGAGAAATCAGGTTCTACAGGCTTCCTTAAAGAGCTGAGAAATTCCAAATCATTGCAATTAGACTGGCTATAAGGCCTTCTTGTACTTCTTGTAAACGTCGCGGCATGCCTATGATATGGTGATTTTCTAGCAGGTAGAGACCAGCTACGATCAGTTGGTTCTCTTGATGGAGTTTCAGGTATTTGCATCATAATTTTAAGAGCAGCAGCCGCTTTTCGCCTCTTGTATCGAAACCATGCCGCCTGTATAAAGCAAGCAGCCCAAGTCCTCCACTGATGTGAATGATACCTAAATGTATGCCTAAGTTGTTTGCTATTTAGTCTCCTGAATTGTGATGCAACAAACTTGAGATCATCTGATACGAGAGCGAATGCCTCTACTTCAAGTATAGCTGTCACTGTTCGCGTAGAAGAAGGAAGAACTATACTTGGGCGCGGATATAGCGCCCAAGTAAGTAGTTCTTCCCCACAGAAATCGCCTGGACCAAGGCGACAAGAGTTGAAAAATCCTGTCCTTCCTCCATCTGTAGTATAGGAATCTAGGTGACCCTTGATGATGAAAAGCATTTCGTTTACAGGGTCGCCTTCGCGCACTAGACATGTTCCAGGAGTGCACAGAACTGGTTTTAGCCTTTCACATATAGCATCAAGCATGCTCTCATCCATTTGATCAAAAAGAGGCACCTGTTTCACATAATACACAACCATGGCCCCTGGTATTAGACCAGTGTATATTGAATTATATCATATGACATTAAAGAAATGTACTAAAACATTCCATAGTATAACATCCTTGTCCCGTGCCAGAAAAGGACTAGCATATGGCATGGCATATGAATATGTCCTTAGGTAGCTAAAGATAGTTGACAACAAGTGTTCAGACTTCTAGAACATGTACCATTCTTTCTACATATATTTGTATTGATCTGAACATAATGTCTGAGAATAATTGAACCTCTGTTTTGGGTTCTGAACCTGAACAGAGGAGGGAATGGAAACTCACTCGACGAACAAGATCAAGGCAGAGATGTCGTTTGATGTCTCTCCGAAGATCCACAGGAAGGCGTTTGAAAATCGCTTCTTCATTGACTCCTCTAGTTGTAACCCAGTTATACACATCATATCTACGAACTCTTTCCCTGAGTTCATGCGGGAGCTGACGATGGTGCATCCACTGTTCTGCATCATTCCTCCTAAGCCTCCATTCCTCTAGCCTCAGAGTATTTGATTGGAGATAAGACTGAAATTGTGAAATTACAGGGAAGAAAGAGAATCCTATTAATGTCATAACATCTTAATTTATCCAAACTAATTAGCTAAGTGGCAAAAAGTTCTTGTCTGTTCCATCCCACAGGCCTTTCTGTTCATTTTTGCAAAATAGTCTTGAACTTTTTCTGCTAATGTTCTCATAGTCAGACTTTAGTTTGAAAAAGTTAAAGAATTGTACTTGATGTCAAAGGAGTGCATTAATCAAATACATACTTGCATATTACCAATCAGCAAGGCAAAGAGCACCAGGCCAAGAATCGCGATGATAATGGCAAAATCGATCTCTCCAACATAAGTGCTAGTAACAAGACCCTGCCCAATAGAACTGCACATACATAAACCATCCAATGTTATAAAAGTTCTCAAAGTTCGCGTCGAAACAAGATGCAGGGTGCTCCATTTACCTTAGGTTTCTGAGTCCCCACCAGAAACTGTAAGACCACCTCAAGACAATTGTTGATGATGCAACTTTATTAGTCAATGCATCAGCATAGATCCCAAACTGAAAGAAGTCACTATTAGGCCTGCACAGAGTAGAGATATTGCTCGATTTGAACCAAGCCACCCTATCAGGATGGTTCATCGTACTGCAGTCAAAAAACCTGTACTGGCATCTTGGCCATTGAAGATCACAAACTTGCTTCCAACATTGTTCTTGTCGCTCCACTGCTAAAAGGTACCAGCAAGCACCTATTACCTATATTGATAAAAAAAATTGGATCATTACAATAAAGCAATAGATATGTTGGGACTAAGAGAGCGGGTCTTGAGCAACTGGTAAGGTTGCTACTTTCAAGTCGCGGAAACATCCTATTGCACAAAGTGTAGGTAAGGCTACGTACATCAGATCGCGAAGCGATCCAGCCTCTCCCCAGACCCTACACTAACGCAGGAGGCTAGTGCATCGGGAACGCCCTTTCATATGTTTGGACTAACTTATAGTTAGGAACCCTCTACCTTGCAGTGCTTCCATACTTAAAAACACACTAATTTAGTGTTAAATTGAACGAAGGATGTGAAGAGTGACAACTCACATGACTTGCCAACATATATAGCAGTAGATTGTATGCGGCACTAGCCCACGCAGCACCGATCATAACCCCAGCTGTCTTGATGATTTTAGATGAGAGTGGAGATATAAGCCATGATCTCAAAAGGAACTGCGACATCAAAGCAGTCCGAAGGAATATTTTCGCACTAATCTTATTCGAACCTCTGAGCATTGGGATGAATCCCCATATCAACACCTAAATAGATCCAAAAATCACTCTTATGTTAGTATGCACATACTGAAAAATCAAAACAAGTGGCATACTAAATAGAACTATCAATGTTCTTGAATTCCATCACTAACACACTAGCACATCATATCTCTATTATTATGTCATTTATGCAGATACATATAGAGGCGGGGATCTCACTAGAAGCAGACTCTCTATCCCTTGGGGACAGAGGTATTGTTTGCCTACCACTTACCCTCCCCAGACTCTAGCGATAGCTTTTGCTGTCGTTGGGATATACTGGGTACGGACGATGATGATTGTTCTTTGTAATACCTGTGGCACAGGCAGGGCAGCCAACAAGTCAAGGCAGAATTCTTTAGACATATATTGAGAAGCAATTTTCACAGGGTCAATGACGAGTTCTCCTCTCCCAAACATACGCGAGGAAGGTGCAACATAAGCAGTTCTGAACCTAATGACAATCTGAGCAATGTAAAACAGATCTGCAATCGACCGGAACGTTGTAAGCACGACGCCATAGCTCTTACATCCATTCATGCAGAACTCCCCTCTAACACCGGACATATAGAAGAAGAGTGGATCGATGAAAAGAGAAACAAGGCTACCAAGCAAGAAAAACTTGTTCCATTGTGTCACAAAATGTCCTCTAGGATCCAATATCTTCCTCTGTTTTCCCTCATCATAATCTTCAGAGAACACTCTATGAAGCTTTTTCTTGTGAAAGGGCTTCCCTAGTTTCTCTGGCAGACACTTCTTCAAAGGTAACTCCTCTATTTGATTGTCATCCATTGACATGGGAGTGTTGGTCACATCAGTGCTGTAATCAGGCAATTCGAGCTTTACGCTTTCAGGATCATCTTGAAATCTGTAAAAACAAACTAGAAAACGTTATATTTAATCATGATCATGACTGATTGAGATGCATTCCACACCATTGATGCATTCTCTAGCATACCTTACAGATTTGACGTTATAATATTCCATTCTTGAGGCGTGTTACAGCAGAAAATTTGTATTTAGAACTGAGAATTAGAGTTCATGCATTCATCAAGCTGAAGAAGCTGAGAATACTCTGATTTTCCCATTTTCATGGGACGTTATTATAAATGCAAATTACTGTAACTGTTTGCTAACAGCAAACAGAAAATGGAATCAACCGGGGGGAAATTCAAATAGTAAAAATCAGCCTCTGAATCGTCGACTTTGAACCTTATTTCCTACTCCCATTTGAACTATGATGGTGACTTTTGCGGCACGTTAATAAATATATCAAGAATCTTAATGCGGCATGCTCTATAAAATTGCTGCTGACTGACCTGTCAACATTTTTTGGATGCTTTTTTAACTTATCCATGACACATAAACACGGTAACTATACATGTATCCTACACTTGTTATACCATCAGTTTTCATTATGGGTCATGGGAAAGAAAAAATACCGAGTGACATCTTGAAATGAATCTTTATAACTACATGCCGAATGCCACCCATTTTTCTATTATTTTAATTATCCATGCTGAAATAATCATTCGCATACACACAAAATTCCTCCGTCAGCTCCCCCCTTGGACAGTGACTATTTTATTAACAAAATTGGCCGGATATTGACCATATCCGATTTAGGTATTTAAAAGAACCCATTGATTGGACAGGAGACTTTGTTAACCAGATCTATCCAATGATGATAACAGACCATGCACCTCTGATCAATTTAGAAAACGAATGTTCACAGCAAAGAACCTTGCACCGAGTCTGCAGGTGGATGTACATATGCAGACGAAATGTTAAGGAAAGCCGAGACGTTATTATGGTCGAATTTTTGTGATTATTCATTCTAGAAAGTTGAAGGATTATTATTCATAAGTTTAGTTTAAATATGCAAAGTGATCTCTCTTTTATAGGGCTGTAAATTGCAGCTGACAAAGGCCATAAATGGTTCAGGTTGCCAACGACTATAATCCTATTCTAACGACTCTATTAATCCAGCCATCAAACATGATTTTGTACAAAGATATATTACTTATACATGTGTGTATTATCTGTGTGTATATAAATTTTGTATACGTATATGTACGTGTACATGTATATTATCCGATGGATTTTTACACTCCTCATCAATCTTGGTGTATATGTTTATACAACATAACGTGGCAACTAAAGTATGGAACATCTTTAAACAGGCAAGGGGTAAACATCTTGAAAGAGGGATGTTGGGAGTTCGACTCCCTCCGGGGGCATTTGTGGGGAATTCCATTACTGGGGCTCCATAATGCTGTACATGTGTATATAACATACCCTTTGTCTGAATCTATCAGGTTTCTGATTTACATCTATACACTTTATGTGGGACCGGAGGTGGCAGAGACCCTTACTGGTTGGAGTACAACTTTTTTTAAAAAGTTTGGAACACTTGTGTAGGGATTGACTTAGTAAAAATGTCTGCTACTTGATTTCTTGAAGACACATGATCAAATCTGATAACCATAGCTTCAATCTTGTCACTTATAGCGTATTTGTCAATTTCCACATGTTGGGCTTGTTACGTTGAACATGATTATCTATCATGTTGATTGCATAGATATTATCACAGCAAATCCTGATTGAAAATGATATTGTCGGACCCAATTCTTCCATAACTCTCCTTATCCACAATCCTTTGCAAAATCCTAATGTTAGTGCCCTTAGTTCTGCTTATGCACCGCTTCTCAAAACAACTGGTTGTTATTTCGCCTCAAAATAACTAAACCCCCCCAAGTAAGTTTCATATGAGTAGTTGACCTCATATCTGTCTTTGATCCTATCATGTATGCATTTGTGAACACATGAACGTCTTTGTCTTTATTTTACCTGAAGTATAAACCTTGTCCAGTTGCAGCATTTAAGTACATGAGAATTCTCATAGCATCTTTCAGGTGTTCATTTATAGTGTCATGCATAAATTGACTTACAAAACTAACTATATAACATATGTCGGTCTTCGTATGAGATAAGTAAATTAATTTTTCTACTAGTTTTTGATAACTTAGTCTATCAATAAGGCTTTTATCCCACTATTCCTTTGGTTTGTATCATGGTTCAGCTATTGTGAGTGTTGACTTACAGCCAAGCATCCTATATCCTACAACAAATCAATGATATATTTCCACTGTGTCAATGGCTATAATCATGTTTTAACAGCTCTATTTATCCAGTGATCAAACAAATGACCTATACAAAGGGTAAATTACCAATACAATTGTGCATCATCTGCTATGCGTATAAACTGTGTATATGTGTATTTTTCTATGGATTTCTACATTCATTCATTTTTCTTTTCTTTTTTCTTTTTAATTTCAGGACGGCAAAGGGTGAAAGCACCTTCTTGCTTTCCATTTTTTAGTCCCATGTTGAAATGGAACTAGTGTGACTTTGCATGAAAGCAAATTTACTGCAATATCTTAAACTTATCCTTCTTCTTGTTTCTTTCTGTGATCTAAAAGGGAAGGAGTCAAGGCTTTCGTACTGATTTGATGCCAGGTAGGTTGGATGTCCATATTCAAATCCTAAATTATCAAATCCACGAAGACAGGTCGATGATAATGGGCATGACATCGTTTCGGTTCATGTGTGGCTGCTCGTTCTTGCCTTCTTGTCTAACTGCCAGCAATTGAGCAAAAGATTCAGGGGGGGGGGGGGGGGGGGAGAGGTTTCTACCATTCCTAAAGTTTTGGTGATGAATAGAATTAACACAGCAAGAACCTCACCTGCTGCCAACATCCACAATGAAAGTTAAGAAGCAACAGAAGAATATAGATTATGTACCGTCACCACGAGACTTGAAGAAGGGTTTGGAGGGTGGGAGGGATTTCTTATGCCGACCGAGGGTGGTGGGTTCAGATCAGGAGAAGACAAAGATATGATAGAATATGAGGCTTCCAATCACGAACCACCACGTGTACAAACTACTCTTTCTAAAGAAAAAAAAATTAAACTTCTTCCCTTTTCTACACGTGGCGACGCGTGATTAGAAGCTCATATTTTACCGCACTTTTGACCTCTCCTGATCTAAACAGGTATCCTCTTTTCCATTTCTTTTCTTGTTCCTTTTTTTGCTATCAAGCCGACAAACAAACAAAACAAAAAAATGGGCAGAAAGTTACCAGTTTATATCTTTAGAGCACAAACCAAAAGTAATGGATCAACTCCACTTATAAAAGTCTTTGAAATCTCCCCTTTTTTTACCTTTTTTTTTGGAAGTATCTAATTTTGTTGGTAGGAAAAACAGTGTAAACAGACATGGGAAGATAAAAATTACCCCTATTTACACCAAATATGAGATTCAAACATTAAACTCCCTTTTTATCGCTCCCAGAATGACAGTAAACAGAAGTGGTTATTTTAATATCAAGGCAATAAATAATCCAGGAAGTGGCAATCTCCAACGCATTTAGCATGAAATCAAGGCGATAAGCAATTCAGGAAGCGACACTCTCCAGCGTGTTTTAGTATGAAATCAAGGCAAACAAAACTTGCCAGTGAATCTTGGAAAGATACAACAGAAACCAGTATCCATAAAAGGATTCTCCCTTCACCAGAACTCGTCTAACATATCTAAGACACTGGAAATGAGCTCTGGACTCGGGAGAACCACTACAAAGATTGTGACAGCATCAGACACAGCCATTTGCATTGACTATTCATCAGAATCACTATATGCAATGGAAGGCAAATTGATCCACTCTCAAGTTCTCTCCTCTAAACGTAGAAGACAAATCAGAACAATGGTTAAAGCGTACATAAATAGTCGCAGAAACTTGAAAATTGTGAGGGATCTTGTTGATCCATGATAAGGTTTACTTGAGCTATATGCCTCCATCCAAATCTCTATTGCATTTTCCAGGAGCTGACACAGAAAGAGAAGAATTCAGGGTACAAAAGCCATGCTTCTTCAAAATAATGGATAGGCATGACATGGCATATGACGAATTCAAGACACCAAATAAAACAGGGAGGAGCAGGGACTGTTTGAGGCCTTCACTGACAGAAAGATGGATATCATACAGTACTTATGATATTGTAAAACACATATCCTTCGTCTAATGCTTACCTTTCAACTACTACTACCC